>CM032624.1:12048882-12521592 GCA_019097785.1 Fraxinus excelsior | reverse complement strand
AGTAACTCAATCCAGGTAAACCAAGAAAAGTCATCAACAACAACCAAAATGTATCTCTTACCACCAAGACTTGCTGTCCTCGATGGTCCCATCAAATCCATGTGAAGCAATTCAAGATGCTTGCTTGTCAAGATCTTAGAAGTTTGTTTGTAAGGTACTCTAAGCTGTTTACCTTGTTGACACGGACCACAAACAGTGGCATTAGAAATATCCAGTTTAGGTAGGCCATTGACAATTTCTTTATTAGCAAGTTTAGACAGACTGTTGTGGTTCATGTGACCCAGCCGTTGATGCCACAGCTCAGTGACGTCGATCTTGGCACTACTACACCTGTGGTTTGCATTTGGTAAGACTCCATAACAATTTTCAGACGTTCTCACACCTTCCAGAACAATGTTACCAGTTGAGTCATACATAGAACACCTTTTCTACACAAAGGTGACTTCAAAATCAGCATTACAGATTTGACTAATGTTTAACATATTAGACTTCAAACCTTTCACATACAGCACATCAGAGATGGCCGGTAGTCCAGCAATACTCACACTTCCTTTGCCAAGTATTGGTGCAGTGACTCCATCACCAAATGTGACAACACCGCTATTCCACTTATTAAGAGAGGAAAACAGAGACTTGTCACCACACATATGTCTTTAACATGCGCTGTCGAGTACCACATGGAATTATTTTGAGCCTTAAGAGCAAGGTGAGCAACTTGACAATTTAACCATCCTCTAGATCCTTCACTCTTATCTTCGCTCCCAGATGTCATACCCTAAGAAGTGGATTTCAACTCCTCATCACTTACGGTCACAGCTAAAACCTTATGATGTTCTCCTCTCACATTCATCTTCAAGTTAGCAGATTCACTCCTAATGTGACCAAATCCCCTACATTCAAGACATTGAATTGCTTGAGATTTCTTAACTGGAGTCCTAGAATTGTTTCTCTCACACTTACCTCTCAAGAGTTGATTAGGGACTTTACTGTTACGCTCATGAGGCTTCTTCCTATACCTCAATACCTTTTGAATTTTTTTTAACGAAATAAGCAATTTCGTCGTCCATAAATGTCTCAATGTCAGTGGACTCACTCTCAACTTCTCTAACAATGTTCATGACGATAGATTTTTGTTTCTTAGGCTGTGCTAAAGTCAATTCATAAGTTTGGAAGGATCCTACAGGTTCTTCTACCTTAACGTTGTCTAGGTCCTTACTTTCTTCAATTGCAGTTACCTTAGGTCTAAACATTTCAGGTAGGGATCTAAGAACCTTACGAATTTAACTCGAGAATCTTTTCACCTAGATTAAAAATGGAATTCACAATATCGTTCAACTTAGCATAGAACTCATCAAATCTCTCATCATCATTTATCCTAAGTTCTTCGAATCTAAACGTCAACATTTGCAATTTAGAATTCTTAACAGTTTTAGTTCCCTCGTGTGTAGTTTCTAAAATATCTCAAACTTCTTTAGCAGTTTCACACATCAATACATGCCTAAACTCTTCAACAGACACAGTCATGAACAGGGCATGAAGGCCATTACTATTTCAATTACACTCATCCAAATTAGTTTTGGTCCACAGAGAAATATCAGTGGAAGTAACTACACCATCAACAGTAGTTGTAGGCGGAGTCCACCCTTTTGCACACAAATCTAAATACGTTCATCCAACGCTTTAAGGAAAGCTCTCATTCGAACTTTCCAATAGGCATAATTGCTTTCGTCGAAAAACGGAGACACGAACAACAATCGACTCATCTAGAATAATCAAATAAGGGTCAAGAATCAAAATAAGGCTATGATACCAATTGAAAAACGTAAGTTCGACCCTAACAACACCTAGAGGGGGTGAATATGTGTAATATGTGGAATTAAAATTTAATTAACAAGCAACAAGTCACAAGTCACAAGTTAATTATCTCTAGATGATTAATCAAACAATCCAATTTTCCTATGTTGAAATACCGCAGTTTGTATAATAAATAGTAAAACATAAAGCAGTAAAGAACACAAGAATTGTACACGGAGAAACCCAACTGGGAAAAACTCAGGACACTTTGCCAGTCAATCCACTATAAAACGATTCAGCACTTATAGTCTACCAGACTAGACGACGACACGAACTATTTGATCTCCTAACTGCAATTCTGACGGCTCTCCTGAATTTTGTGTTCCTCTGTACCAATTTCAGCTGCAATAACCAATGCTCTTTTGGAACTCCGATATCCTGTAGCAGCCTCTAACTTGGTAGAATCGACTATCTTCTATGAATCACGAAGAACAACCCGTTCTTCACAGACTAAAACTATAGTAGCCTTCCTTGATCTTTAGCACTTTTTGACAGATATATAGGATGTAGCAGTTTGGTATTTGGATGTTGGATTCGATATTTTTTTGACTAACAAGAATGAATCACAAAAAAAAATGAATGTTGAAAGCTTCAAGGATGATAGAAAATTGACAGCACAATGTTTGTTTATTATTCAACCTTAGAAATCTCGTTCTGTAACTTTAGAATATATATAGGTATGGTAAGAAACAGATGTGCTATGAAAAACACCTTTAAAACGTGAAAATAAAATTTTTCGTATAAAGCTGTCGCTTGAGCGAGAAGCCATCAACAGTCGAGCGATAGGGTGTCGCTCGAGCGAAGGAGGGCCGACGATCCAGCGAGAGTGTTTCTGCTTTTGCAGCTCGAGCCATAACCTGAAGTCAGTCCAACGAAAATTCGCACTGTTTTCTCCTTTGTTCAAAACTCAAAACCTAGACCTATTCAACTAACTTTTGACATATTTGCACATTACTCCTTGTACTTTTATCAACTATCAATTTAAGTCCTTTTGTCTACAAAATAGCCAATTACATAATCAACTAAAACCTAATACGGTATACTCGAGTGATGTTGAGATGATTTGAGAAGATCTACTCGATGAGATGGTGATGCGCATGTTTTCAAAATTGACTTACTGATGCTACTTTTATTCACCACATCATATTAAAAACAAGAATGTATTATGTATATGAGAATCATGGATTCTTTCGACAAATAGTTTTTCATAAAGAGAATATTTGAAGCGACGTTCACCGATGAAGTTTGCTTTGTCCAAGGGTCCCACTGCAAAGGGCAAGTACAAAAGGTGTAACACTCTGATTTTTTATAAAAAAATGTTATTTAAAAGTTTTGAATCTCTTTTAGTGATTTTGAAATTTGTAGGGATAAAGGAAAGTAAATGAAAATTATTATTCTCCTTTTTACTTGACCGAAATAGGTAAATACTTAAAAAGTGAGATTTTCCATATCAATATTGGGCTCATTATGTAGATCAAGTAAAATTATGAGTTTTGGTATCAAGAAAAAGTTGTTTCAAACAAGTGAGAACCATATTATGAATGAAAACCCGAAAAAATAGTGATTGAGGATAATAATTGATTCGATGGATTAGTATCCACCAGTTAAGAATTTGAATGTTGTTATCATCGTGGATTATGCTCTTATTCTCATGCTACGAAAAAAATAATCACAAACGTTGACACACTCCAATAACATAGCTTGTAACTAATATACCTAGTAAACTATTGTAATGGATCAGAGTAGTTAATCTTCATCAACGATTTGTTTAGATCACACTCTATGATATTATCTTGATTTTTGAAACTTCTTAATACCAAAAGAAATCCCCAAAATCTGAAAATAGAAAAAAAAAAAAAAAATCCATAGAAGAAATGGCAGAAATGGGGTTTGATTCTTCAAGATGATGAACAAATCCAATCAGGTCTTTATCCCAAAGTTGAGGTAAATGTCATCTGATGTTTTTTTTTTTTAAATAGCTATTGAAATGAAGATGCAATTAATACAAGATTAAAGTGTGCTCTTGTTTATATTTCAGTCACAAAACATGTATAGGAGTTAGGGCTGGGCAAAATGTCCGAACCGAACCGAACCGAACCGGAACCGAACTGAACCGAACCGGACCGAACGGGTTTTCTTAAATTAAAAACCCGAACGGGTATCCGAATCGAGAACCGACGAGTTTGGTTCGGTTCTCGGTTCTAGACCAAGAACCGAAGAACCGAATAAGAACCGAATTTTTTTTTTTTTTTTTACAATTGAGCATTTGGGCTTTAAGTATATTGAATATAACCCAAACCGACCAACATAAAAAAAATTGCAAAAAAAAGCCACTAAATATAAAAGGGAAAGAGCCCTAGAATTTTCAGTCTTCTTTTCTTCTTCTCTCTCCAGTCCATTCCTGCCGCACAACATGTTTCTCGTCCAGCCATTAGTCATTTTCTCTCAACTTGAAGAAGTCCTCCTCCTTCTAGTTCCCACACTAAGCTGGAGTACTCTCGTAATTATTCTTTTCATATTTAAGAGACGTGAAATTTTACCCTCTTAACGCTAACAGTGCTTTCGTTCTTTTATCGTGTTTACAATGAAAAAATTTTTAAGCCTTCCAAGAGCTTTGCACAGAGATTTCCAGCTCTAGTTACTGGATTCTTTTTCTTTACATGGTACTCAAGAAATTGTTAACATTTTAATGGTACATGGCAAGTCAAGCAATCGATGATTACATTACATAGTTGGTAAGTATTTTTAATACTTTAAAATATTACGTTCATTTGTAAAAACTAAGATTGAACCTGGTCAATATTCACACGTAGATTCACTCGGTGAAAGTACTGAGCACGTTGGGATTGCCTCACTTCTCACAATGTTTTCAAAAAATATGAATGATTTTGGTACCACTTATCAAAATGGAGAACATAGTTAGATGCTTTTATATGTTACCTTTTGGTAGGTAAGCAGTGGAGTAGTAACTGTTTGAGGGAAGCAACAAAAAAAATTGTGATCTATATTGTCTAATACTAAAGTGTTAGCATTTTGTGAAAACTTTCTAATATATTATGGATTAATTATTCAAGACGCACTGACAAAGTTTTCTAAATATATTTATATAGTGTTATTATAAATGTTAAAAAAATTAATTATAGTAGGAACCGAACAGAACCGAATGGAACCGAACCGAACCCGAACCCGAACGGTTCCAGAATTATATCTGGAACCGACGGTTCCATTTACTAAATACCCGAAAATTTCTGGAACCGAAAAAACCGAACCGAACCGAACCGAACCGACCCGCGCCCACCCCTAATAGGAGTAATTATAGGAAACGGAATTTATAATGATATTTTATGTATTATATAGTATTTTTAGATATATAAACCAATTGGTAGTATATCAAGAAATATTATTTTTAAATTGGGTAATTATAATTTTTTCCCTAAAATTTTTGTTAAAAAAAAAAAAAAAAAAGCTTATAAATTGGGAAAAATTGAACACGATTTTTGGTTCACGGTTAAACTGGCTGGTTTAATGGTCTAGTTATTGATTATTCTTTTTCCGATTCATATACTATAATTGGGTTGGATTTGAGGTCGATTTCTGGATTTCTCAATTGAATCGGTCGATTTGGTCCGAGTTTTACAACATTGATTATTTTTTCCACTCCATTCAAATAGATTTAAGTTTTATAAATCATATATTCACTTGACATCAATGCGACGTGGTCGTATACTCTTTTTATTTACCTACCTACCATGTAAACTGCAATCCATAGAAATATTTTTATGTATCCCTTCAAAATAGGAATAACAACTTTGAGCTTTAATTTGAAGTCAGTTATCTGAAGAGAGAACATTTTAATCTTATGAAATATCACATTTGTTGCTTTTTCATAAAAAATATATGTATTATATTTTAATGCCCAAAATTTTAAATTATTCCAAACCTACCTTATTCCTCAAAACGTCACTTTAAAGTTTAAACCAGCGAACATACCAAAATTTCCCTAAAAATTAGGAGTGTGCGTGGTTTGGCTCGGTCCGATTTGAAAGGGAAGGAAATCGAATCAATCCGAATCGAACGAAATACTAATGAAAACTTTAGAAATAGAATAATTGGTTGGAAAAAATTCATATTTAAAGTGTTTTCTTTACCTCAATTCAAAAATAAGGTAAATAGTTTGAAAATTCAAAAATCAGGTATAAATTTAATTAATTAAAAATATTTATTAAATAATGATAATAAAGTCACAGTTTGTGATTAATGGTCACAGATTCATAATTATAAGTTACAGATTTATTTAATGGTCACATATCGTCAAATTTGATTATTCGAGGTCACAGATCAAAAAAACTATACGCCACATATTATTTCGAGGTCACGGATCTTTAAATTAGTTGGTCACAGATTATTTTTCAGTCACGTATTATTACATTTTTAGGTCACAGTTGAGTAATTGGTCACATATATTACCAAACATTTGGTCACAAATAACCGAACATTTGGTCACAGACTACCACCGCTATCACTATGGCCACCACCACCACTGCACATAGCACCATGCCAAACTGCTGCCACCACCACCGCCAAAGAAACACACCATCGTCGCCAAAAACGCACCATTGTTGGAAACGACGCCATGACACCACCACCAGACTGCCAACACCACCACCACCAGTCGCCACCTAATGGACCCACTAATATTTCCCCAAGTCTCCATCAGAGTCGCCTAATGGACCCACCACCACCGCATCCCTCCGCCACCCGACCTCACCTCATTCACATCCGTCCCTACCTTCCACCACACAGATCTGCCACACAAAAAACACCCATCACCGTCGACGCTGCCGGCTGCTACAGGCAGCAAGCTACTACCGGCAAGCTGGCAGCAGCGACGGTCGCTGCTGTGAGCGACGGTCGCGAGCAGCAGTGACCGCCGCTGCGAGCAGCGGCAACTGCTGCCGGCAGAAAGGAGGGGGGAGGGGAGGGGAGGGGGAGAAGGGGGCGGTGAGGAAGAGAGGGGAGGGAGGAGAGAGAGAGAGAGAAGATGGTGAAATGTGAAAAATTAGGGTTAGGATTTTATATATTACCTGATTTTTGAAAAATAAAGTTTGGTCCCTGATTTTTGAATTGGTGTAAATTTTACACCTGATTTTTGTAATTATGCCTAATTGGTTCCATATCTGAGTATATAATTGGATCGGCACCAAACCATCGGATTTCGGTTCGGCCCGATTCTTGATATTAAAAAATTATAAAAATAATATATGAAACTACTTATTACTTATTAGATTGAAAATAAACATAAATATTCATACTTGTAATCTAACCATAAAAAATGCAATTAAACAAAAAATCAACTCAAAAATTTAAGATCAACATATAAATGCGAAAAATGATAAATTATTAAACACAACATAAATGGTAACATCTAGATTGAAAATTAATTCTTTAAAAAAAAATCCATACAACTATAAATATTAAAAATACATGCAGTATTTAAAACCTGACTATCTTTACTAGTTCTCAATGATCTTGATTCTTCATGGTTGGTCATTTTAAAAACAAAAAGAAATTTGAGTTTTTTATGAAAATATTGAACTAAAAATTTGTTTTTCCGATGCAATTGCTTTAAAGCTATAAATTTGTAAAGTATTTATAAATTTATTTAAATTTAAATTTTGATTGCTCATTAAGTTTTTCTTCGAATGAAAAAAAAAAGAGTATGAAAAATAGAATTTTGATGTGAAATAATTTTGGGATCTAATTTTCAGAGATTTAGTATATCATTGTGCAATATACCATCAAAAAGAGAAATTAGAGAAAATCAAATTCACTATTGATCTGAATCAATCGGTTCTCTATCCATGATCCAAAAATCGACCTATTTAGTAAAGAAATCGGAGCTGAACTGATCGATTTTATCTAGTTCCAATCAGAGTCCAACGATTTCAAAAAAGAAATGCCCACCCCCACTAGAAATAGTATTGATAGACTGATAGTGAGTTGCAAAAAGAAGTGAATATAAAGCATCTTTCTGGTGGAAGCCAAATTACTCGATTGTGACTGATGTAATTTTTCTTTTGCGACCCGTAATTTTTTATTTTGTTGTTAATAATACTAAGCAGAATGGTGTTCCACTTTTGACCCCACTGCATAGCAGGTCGCGTAGGGATGACAACGGTTCGATTCGGTTCGATAAAAACCATAACCGCACCACAAAATTTTTTGTCATACCATAACGGCACCATAACCACGTAAATCGATTCGGTTCGGTTAATAACTACGAAAATGAATTATATTTTATAAGGCCAAACTCCAAATGTCAAATTGAGAAAAATTATGAAGTCAATAAAAACAATACTAAGCAAATTTAACAAACAATATCCCAAAAGAAAATGCAAACATTTCAACTTCCAAAAGGAAAAATTCGAATTTAACAAACAACATCATCAACATAGGTCAAGACATTCACTCTCAATCTATTACACAAGTTACGAATGAACTTAAATAAAATTGACACAATCTTATTAAATTAAAATGTTCATCTTTATTTACCAATCATGAACTTAAATGTATGGATAGAACATCATAGTCTAGAAGCCACCTAAGATTGCATGAAAAAATTGACAACTAAGCTATATAAAGAAGCGAACAGAAACTAAAGTCTAATCTAGACAAAATTGTTTGTTCTCATTCTCACTTTGAATTCAAGAAACCTGTTAATTGTTTTCTACAAGGAGAGCAACTATGAAAATCAGTTCATCAAATCATATCTTCCACACACAGACACACACACACACACACAAAAACACTTGATTCATGATATAATTAATCAAAAAGCAGCAAAATCACATGAAAAATAGAAAGCAATTCAAATGGTTTAAAGCAAAGTTGAGTTCTACTCAATCACTTGGATTAAAAAAAAAATATAAAAGTCAAACTAGAATGTTAGACAGTTAATACATATATAAAATCATTCCTAATAAAACATTTGCGGCGTTAAATTTTACAGTTATATAAAATCATCCCTAATAAAACTTTTGCGGCATTAAAATAAAAATCAAGCACCCATTTTTCTTTTTTGGAATTATAATCTGTACATAAAAAAATAGCAATAAAAATCAAGCACCCGTTTAATCTGAATAAAAAATGACAACGAAACTTTTTGTACAGGAGCATCGATTGGGTCTTCTGTCATTTCTTTCTCAGACAACTTAGGTCAGGAAATGGTGGCGGAACTGGCGAGTTCGACCATCGGTGGCGAATTTGGGTGGAAGATTAGAGAATGGTCTTCTCTCCTGCTTTAATTAGTTGGGTTGGGTAAGGGACCAATGGCAATGGTTTTAAATTTTAATTAATAATATGGACAGTATGACAATTTGACATTGAATTGGCCAATTGAGCAATGGATTGGGCCTTGCTTATTGGGTTAAGTTTTAGTTAATATTAATTGGGCCAGAATTTTGAGAAGCCAAAAAAAAAAAAAATTGCCCAATTAATTTTGAGAAATAATAATGGAAAGTCCATTTGTCCATTTTTTTAATGGGTAATCGGTTCGGTGCACTATAGTTAAATATCATACCCGCCCATAAATGAAGTGGTTCATTAAAATCAAAACCATAACCGCCTCATTGCACCATCGGTTCGAATTTTTTCGCCCCATTCGGTTCGGTTAACCATGGTTTTCGATTTTCACAGTTCGAATTGTCATCCATCTGGTCGCGTATGTGTGGTTTGACACCTATATTTGTCATATTTTAGATGAAGTAATGCTACTTTTTTCACTAAAAAAATTAAAATGATTGACATACGATGTTTCGTTAAATGATAAAATCAATCAAATGAGTTTGATACTCGTATATTTAATTGATTCTTGGTCTTATCATTTTATTACGGGAAAAAATCAGAAATACCTTACATATAAATAAAATTTCACTTTCTACTACTTTACTAAATTAAATGTTGGGATTACCATATCACTAAAATATATTAGCACTTTTACTGTAATCCAAACTTTCCATATTTCAACCCGTAACTGAAACCATAATTAGGATGCACAATTGAAACGAATGTAATTAATTGAGAATGCTGAACCTAGAAATTCAAATTCACAACATGAAAACCTCAGCATCATCATAACCCAGCAAGCTTTTCTTCACGATTGTCCAGTTTCTACTCCTTTTTTTTTTTTTTTTTTTGTGGTTTTGATGATGATGAGGAGCATGGCATTGACGAGGAATTTCGGAATAGAGGCTTTTGCATGGCATGACTTTTGCATCCCACGTGGTAGCCTAATTCAGCAATGTAACAGTTTCGTGGACAAGCATTGACTTCAAAATCCACCTGAATAAGTCATTAATCGAAGGTATCAAGCCATGTGATGAAACAGATGTCGTAGACTCGAGATGAATGCACAATGATAGTTTAAAAGTGATAGATTATGTGGCTTTCGTGTAAATGGAACATATATATATATTAACGAATTTTAAAAGACTACTAATTCAGTTGATTACACTATGTTGTTTCATGTTTGTGTGATTTGGCCATTTTTGTATTATTAGATAGAATTGAGATTGTGAAAGTGCAATCTCAGTGAATCTGAATTGTAGAATTGGAAGCCTACAAGTTGCAAAAAGTCCAAGTGAAGTATCATCATCCCAAGATAAAAGAATCCCATGGAAATGGAATTGGAATTGGACTCCGATTTCTTGATGGTGGGGTTTGAAATCTTAGAAATACTGAAGAATATTTTTGGTTAATCTTTGTAAAAATATTGAAGAGTTTATTTGGGGATTTTGGGTCCGGTATTGGGTGATAAATAAAATGTGTTTGGATTGAGTGATTTTAGCATGATATATAAGGCGTGTATGGAGGCATAATTGCAGCATGTTTAATGATTAATGTCCAAGAGTGAAGCAATTTTTGGGATTTGGGTTTTACTACATAAAATCAAGTATTTTTGGAGTAAAATTTGAATATGTTTTTCAAAACTAGTATTGGGTGAAATTTCCTCTTTTATTACTCCCCACGGACCCCACCTATCATATAACACTATTCTTTTAAATATTTGTATTTTGGTCCATAAAATTAGGCTAGCTCACATGAGGATCACAAGACAATCGTTTGTAGTCAAGCAAAAACCAGTGTTTTTGTCGGATAGCAACGGGGTGGGTATGAGACGAATCGTCAATTTCCACCCCCGTTATGTTAGATATTTTTGTTACCTTACCTCATACCCGATTAAAGCGGGACGGGGAGGGATCGGGGCGGGGCGAGTCCCCTAGCCCATTTATCACCCCATTTATTATTATTTTTTTATTTTTTTTATGTCTTTAGTTAGTAAATATTATTATTTTTTTTACTAATTTTTAAAAACAACTTATATGCTCTTTAAAAATGATGATAAATTTATTATTTTTGTTCGATAAAAAACTTAAATTTGAATTTAACTTTAAACGGGGCGGGGGCTATATTTCCCGTACCCACTTCGGGGTAATGATCATCGTCCCATCCCTGCCCCATTTATCCGGTTAGGCAGGTAATCCCTGTCACATTCAGGGTGGGATCTCACGGGTATCGAGTTGAACGGAATTTTTTGCCATCCATATGTGAATTATTACATAAATACAACTAGGAAGTGGACTGATTTTGGCTTTAAGAAATCGTCTTTTATTTCCAAATAATCATTGTTCTAACTTCTAACACGGACATGATTATTTTAAAATCACAAGAAAATATTGAAACAGCTAGGGTGAGTGTCGGTCGGTAGGAACCGAAATTGACGGACCAAATCAATTTGGTCAAATTCAAAACCAAACATACCAAAATTTTCTACCAAATCCAACCAATCCAACACAATTTGATTCGAATATTTTAACCATATGTTTCATGAATCCCACCGATTTATAGTCTCAAAAATAATTTTCAAACGTGGACAAAAATGGTAAATACATTTTAAAAACGAGAAAATTAGGATCATTACTTCATTGAGTTTCTTATGCTGAACATTTTTTTTAAAATATTACCATTTTTACTTATTTTAATTTTAAAAATCAAGATCCGTTGTAATTTAACTTAGAGTAATGTTATTTGTAAGAGTATTCCCATAGAGTATTTTTAAATTTAGAGAGTCAATATTTTTATGCACTCCAACAATGCTCTATGTTTTGGCTCTTTATTTTGCTTTTCTAAAAAAATATTTATTGATTTCTCCTCATATTTTAATTTAACATAATTTTTATATATCAATAATTAATTAATTTAAATGTGGTTGAAATAGTTTAAGAAATAGAGTACTGAAATCTTTGATTTATTAAATGCAATTATTGTGCATAAAAAATAGAGAGCGAGTTTTGCACTATAAATTTGGAGAGACAAACTTTCTCTCCATTTTAAAAAGTTTAAATAAAGAGTTTCGTGGAGCTTATTTTTAGGCATTAATTCTTTAAAATAAAAATATTTTGTATTTAAAGAGTCTCTTGAAGATACTTGAAGACTGCTTAACATCCGTCTATGCAGTAGTGAGATCCCGTCACATTCCCCAATAAAGTTTGAGTGCGTTTTAATTATGAATTAGTCTATAAATGATTATGTTATTATAATATTATCCTTTAATTATTGAGGAATATGACTCATTGAGAAGTGTGACAGCGACCCAATTGCCATCAACATTGTCGTTTGTAAGAAATGCTTACAAAAAAACATTATTCTAACTTCAAATATAATTTCTCTCGTTTCTATTTTTTTTTCCCTTTGTCATTCTTTTATTTTTCCCTCATATTAAATAAATTTAAGTTTTATAGATAATTTATCTATTCATTTGACATCAATTTGATGCGGATGAATAGTCTTTTCATTTATTTTCCATGTAGACTGCACTCCATAGAATGCATTGAAAATACTCTCACAGACATGTCGAGAGGGGATTTTTATATCCCATCAAAATAGGGAATAAAAACTTTTAGTGTTAATTTAAATTAACTTAATTGAAGAGAGAAAATTTTAATCTTATGAAATATGACATTTATTATTTCTTCACAATAGAATATATATTATAAAAATGCCTGATCTAAGACTAGTTAACATACCAAATTTTTTTTTCCTAAAAGCAATATTTTTAGTGTGATTGAGTAAAGTGAAAAGATGTGAATCCCAAGGACATCTTTCGAATGGAAGCCAACTATTTTTTTGTGACAGATGTAAATTTCTTCTTCATTGTTAATAACGCTAAATAGAGTGGTCCCCCACTCGATAGCAGACAACGAAGGACGCAAAATTTTAAAGTTAGAAAGGCAAAATCGAATTTAGAAAGAAGTTGGGAGAAATTTTAAAATCGAAAGTTTATGTCTAAAAAATAATATCTCGTGTAATTTTGCATTCGAAGATTTGTATGGGATATGACTTTTTCGGATGTAAAATTTCGAACTTTTTTGATGTCATATTCCATAAAATGATGAGAATTACATTGAAAAATTTGTATCGCAAAAATAATAAATGTTAATTAAATAATTGATTTTTTTTTTTAAATGCAAGTTAGACGTCTTTTTTTAAGAATCACGTTTAACGTATTTTTAAGTATTTTCGATATCTGTTTGGACTATTCGATATACCCATAATATAGTTTTCAAAATAAGCTTTGAGATGACATAAGTAATTTGTAGATTTGATTAACGTACGATCTTCGAATTT
Organism: Fraxinus excelsior; assembly: GCA_019097785.1. Classification (NCBI taxonomy): domain Eukaryota; kingdom Viridiplantae; phylum Streptophyta; class Magnoliopsida; order Lamiales; family Oleaceae; genus Fraxinus; species Fraxinus excelsior. The sequence goes on along the minus strand of CM032624.1, from coordinate 12,508,053 downwards.
TTTTTAAAATTACCATGTTATCAAAATTCAAATTTATTTTGATTTTGTTCTTGTTTGGTGGAGATTAAAATCAAATTTTTAGTAAATTTTGATAAAAGTTAAATAATTATGAATTTCATGAAATATGTTATTAAAATTAATTGTTAAATTTGATTAAAATTTCAATCGAAATCCAACATTATTTTATAACAAAGAAAAAAAATCTCAAAAGTTAGGGAGGGCACGTGCCCCCCCTCCCCCGGGTCCGCCAGTGATAGCAGGTCATGTATGCTTGGTAGTGGTGGCAATGGGCCGAGCCGAGCTAGCTCGGCCCATGCCAAGCCGAGCTCGGCTCGTGGGTTTTGGGCGAGCTCGGCTCGTGCCCGAGCTCACCCAAACAAGTCGAGCGCTCGGCTCGGCTCGTTTTTTTTTAAAATACACATAACATACCGACACTAGTTTAATTGTAAAAGATATATATATATATATATATATATATATATATATATATATATATACACATTTTGTGATTAATTTCTAAATATACATTTTCAAAAAAATTTATAATTTTTTTAAAAAATAAGAACAAAAATTATTTTGTTGAGTTACTAAGTTACTTGAGTAATAATGTAATATATTTTTTGTTTACCATTTTATACTTAAACTTAAAAATAATATATATGTAAAGTATAAACATATTTTATAAACCATTTTTTAAATATACATTTTTCAAAACATTTTTATTTTTTATAAATAAAAAAATAAAGATAGACCCTCCTCCTTTATCCGGGTTTGGGACCGGCTACTTCAATTTTTAGTAAGCGGAGTTAAAAATTGTACACGAACAACTTGTTACGTGTACAATTTTTAAACAAATATTATAAATGTATGAAAATTAAATTTTCTGATGATTATGGTGAAATTAAATATCACTTACTTGGTTACAGGCAATTTCGGCATATTTATCTTGAATTCGATAACTAGCATCTTCCCAATCTTTCACGCACATTAACGCTTCCAAAATATCTTCTTTGAGTCGACTCCTGACCTCAGAGAGAACCCTCTTCCCTGCACTAAAAGCAGACTCCGAAGCTACAGTGCTAACAGGAGGTGTTAGTAGATCTTTTGCCATTGCAGAAACTACTGGCCATCGACGTTCATTATCTCGCCAAAATTTAATTACCTCTTCTGAATTTTTCTTAACTTCTTTGTTAGTAGGCAAAGTATGACGAAAGTAATCGATTAATTCAGATGGCAACGCATTTGGACTATTACTCGAAGTTTGAGTACATGCAGTGGATGACAAACTACTACTACCACCACCAGATGAACCACATGCATATGCAAATGAATTAAATCTATATGAGTTCATGCTTTCGAATAAATCTAAAATTACATCGTCGTCATCCGTTGGATTAGTGGGAGGAGTAGATGTAGGTACACAAGTAATATTTGTACCCATTCGTGAAGCATATAATTCGTACATTTCACGTAATATTTCTTCCAAATTCCTATAAGTAATAGGTGTACTAAAAGTTAAATAATTTGAAATTTTATCAATTACAAATTTAGTACCCGATAAATTAAATCGGGGGTCCATGACGCATGCTAAAGGAAATAACATAGGTAATTCTTCCCAATATTTTCTGAATTTTAATTCCATGGAATATATAACTGCATGAAAATCGGGGTCATTTTGAAATCGACGAAAAGTCTTAGCAATTGCATAAAGACGTTCAAGAACCATACAACTTGTAGGATAATAAACGCCAGACAATATATTTGTAGAATCATAAAATGTGGACAAAAAATATTTTATTTTAAGAACTATATTCCAATCGGTTTCATTCAAAATAGTTTCGTCTTCATCTCTAACATGCCTATTGTTATAAAATTCAGTAATTAAATGTTCGAAACCTTCACATGATTTTAATAATAAGTAAGTGGAATTCCATCTATGGCCTACGTCAGTAATAAATGTTTTTGTATTTGTCATTCCATTTTCTGAACAAAATTCTTCAAATGCTTGTCTTCGACTAGGTGTAATCGTGATATATATAAGTGCACTCCTAATTCGGTCAATTTCTTCCTTAACATGTTTTAAACCGTCTTGTACTACTAAATTAAAAATATGACATACACATCGAATATGAAATAAATAACCACCAAAATCGGGTTGAAGTACTCTATGCAATTTATCGATAACAATTTTATTTACGGTAGCATTGTCGAAAGTAAAAGAACGAATTTTGTTCTCGCATTTATACTCTTTAACTATATTTATGATAGCATTAAATATAGTTTGGGCGTTGTGTGGGTACTCAACAATTTTAAAAGTAATAATTTTTTTATGCATAACCCAAAGTGGGTCTATATAGTGTGCAGTTGCAGCAATATAACCTCTCTTATTAATACCTTCCCACATATCAGAAGTTAAAGATATCACACCCCCATATTTCTCTAAATCATTTATCAATAGTTGTTTTGCATGAAGAAAATATTTAATTGTATCAGCACGGAGAGTACGTACCTCGGCTGAAGATATGTTTTGACGTAGTTCACGAAATGTTGGTTGTCCGCTATTGCTAGTGGCAACTCAGACGCGGCAATAAACTTCACCATTCCCGTTCGAGCTTCCTCCTCTGAATACATCCATGTAGAAAGTGGTGTAGTACCACTGGCGCCGGAGAACCAAACTGTAGTTGAGTTTGACCAGCTGGAAGAAACCCATGTTTGGTCACACATGCTTTGTAGTGACGATTGAGGTGGGTAGTTCCAATGCCTCTTTGCCATGCCAGTCGTTGTTGGCAGTATTTACATACTGCTTTGGTTTCGGGGATTCCATCGACCAAACGACCGGTTTGAACCAATTTAAAATGGTCCCAACATTTTGTCTTGTTCTTCCCCTTTCTTTTCCCTCTTGCATCGAGAATATTTGACGTAAGCTCTTCATTTTGTTCCAAATTAATTGGAACACTAGGATCAACGTCAACGTCATCCAAATCAATTGGACGATTACCTTCATGAACGTCGTAATCTTCAATATTTTCTGAAATTGGTAATTCATTGAGACCGGAGAATTCATTCCCAAATTGATTTGGGCAGGTGTTTGTATTTCGTTCTCCATACCGAACAAGTTTTCAACAAATGATCGTGAATCCATTTGTTAAGAATAATAGAAATTGAATATAGAAATGTAGAAGATGATTATAGAATGAATGAATGATATATTGATATTGTTGATAAATAAATGGAGATTTGAGAATGTAAATTGTATAGAGTAGAGAATGAGAGAATATAGATTGATATTGGTGGAAAAAAAAAAGTTTGATTTAGATAGGTATTTATAGGAAAAAAAAAATTCGGGGACCAAAACGGTCACTGAATAAATTCAGTGACCGTTCTAGTCAATAAATTCAGTGACCAAAACGGTCACTGAATAGTTGAATTCAGTGACCATTTATTCAGTGACCAGAACGGTCACTGAATTTAATTTCTCATTTAATTTTTTTTTCTTTGGTGGACGAGCCACGAGCCGAGCGGCTCGTGGCTCGTCAATTTTTTTTTTTTTAAATAACCAACTAGCCGGCTCGTGGGCTCGTCTTGGATGAGCCGACGAGCCGACTCTTCTACAGTGACGAGCCGAGCAGGCTCGGCTCGTCACCCGAGCGGGCGAGCTCAGCTAGTGCTCGGGCTCGTTTTTTTACGAGCCCGAGCGGCTCGTGGGCGTGAATAGTACGGCTCGCCCGCTCGGCTCAATAATGCCTGGTTTTGACACCTCCATTTGTTATATTTTGGATGAAGTGATGTTTTTTTTTTTTTTTCCACTAGGATGACCCACATGTAGGGGTGTCAATCGAGTCGAGCGAATTGTCGGCTCGGCCTCTCGGCTCGTGAAAAAACGAGCCATAAGCCCAAACTTGAGCCGAGCTCGTGTGCTTATAGGGGCCAAGCTTGTCATCACTACCCACATCTAACGTCGCATCAAACGATAAAACTAATGAAGTGATTTTAATTAATCGTATCATTTAATAACTCGTCACCAATAAGTCGGCTCGACTCATTGCCATCACTACCCACATGTAATGTTGCATGAAACGATAAAACTAATAAAGTGATTTTAATTAATCGTATCATTTAATGACTCGTCACCAACCATATCACATGTGAATTATCTTTATTAAAGACCGACCAATAACATTATTCTTTTGGATAATGATATTTTGGTCCATGAAATTAGGCTATTGATTAAGATCTCACATGGATCACAAGACAGTCGTTCGTAAGCAACGGACATTGTTTTGTGCATTATTGCATAAATTCAACTTGGAAATGGGCTAATTTTGGCTTTTTGTAATCCTCATTTATTTCCAAATATTCATTTTTCAACAAAGGAAATTGTTATCTTACAATTGCAACACAAGATCGAACCAGCAAAGGGTGAGTGTGGGTTCTACCACCTAATTTACGTCTAAAACTGCCCGACCTAGACCATAAATGGACCCAACCTGACTCGACTCAGTTCTCATCGATCAATTTCATTGAGTTCATGGTTATTATGCTCGCCCCGCCCCGCCCCGCCCCGCCCCGCCCCGAAGCAGCCAGTGGGTTCTTATGTAACAACACAATTGGTTTTCTTGCACATTTTATGGTGTGACAAACTTCCAGTGTCGAAATAAATAATGAGGTTATGTCATGAATATGAAGGTATAATAAAACAAATGGGTAAAAAGCATGTTTCAACCATGAGGTTATGTCATGAATATGAAGGTACTAGTAATTGTGAATAAAAAATGATTTGAGTATTATAGATTGTTTATAAGTTACATGCCTTTTTGATTTACAATTTTTAAATAACCATTAATTGTCGAAGTTCAAATTGTCACTGTTTATACAAGTCACTTACATTTACTTTTGTTTCTAAACATTATTGTTTAAATTAATTGTAAACATCATTGAAAATGAAGACGATGTCCACGAGTTAGATGTGTTAAAATGGGCGAGTTTGACCTGACTTAGCAAGATTGTCATTGACCATTAAACAACGCGTCAAGCCACTTGACTTGGTGTTTTTGTCGCACATCACATTTAGGCAGCGCCTTGATGATGATTGGACGCGCCTTTTAGAACACTACTTTATTTATTTTAGTAATTTCTATAAATATCACACAATCCCATGACTAATCGCAAGCCTAAATTTGAAGCCCGAGCCATTCTATTCCGGGCTATTTTTCGGCTGGTTACTAGTGTAGGCTATTTATTCTCAATACTTATAGATAGTGAAGCTTTTTGTTTCCCCCATAGTCGGAGGTCATGTCTCATGTCTATATGAAAGTACATGTCTTACAGTTCATAATATTGTTTGGAAGAAACTCTTCAGATGAAAAATATTTTATTATTATTATTATTATTTTGGGAGAATGCGGTTAAAAGTTAACTTCTCTAAGTTGGAAAAAGGGTGTAAATTTAAATTAATATGATGAAAATGGATAATATGGCGAGTAAGAGGGTGGGTCTCATTTGGTTCCACCTTCTTTGACAATTCTTTTCAATCTCACCCACCCTTTACCAAACATGATTGCGACGTGTCATTTCTGCATTTGTTAATACCCTCTATCCTACCACCTTCGTAACACCTAAGCCACTACTTGAAGTGGATTCAGGCCGTGAAATTTAATCATCCTAACGTCATAAAACGAAAATCGAACAATAGTTGGCTGAGTACTTGGACCAGTCACCCACTTAACCATTTTTTGGGCCCTAGCTGACCGTGTCTTTGGAAATTCACCAACCCCCGACCGGGTTGGCGGGCGGTCCATCTCCAACAAACCCAAAAAGAAAAATACCACCGGTCTGAACCGGCTCCTATATCCATCTATATATAACCCTTAGGTTCCTCTCTTTCAATCTCAGGGACAAACAACCACAAACGTCGGAAAATTTAGAAAAACGAAAGAAGAAATGGCAGAAAACGGCGATCAGGGCAGGCACCAAGAGGTTGGCCACAAGAGCCTTCTTCAAAGTGATGCTCTTTACCAGGTACACGAAATACTCGATAAGATCATAACTTACGGGATTTTATGTGTATGTGGGGGTATTTGATTGGTGTTTTTGTGTTACTTTAGTATATTCTCGAAACTAGCGTGTACCCGAGAGAACCAGAGGCCATGAAAGAGCTCAGAGAATTGACTGCCAAGCATCCCTGGTGAGTTCCATCGTTCGAGTCTGTCTCTCAGCCAGTTCAACGTAATCGTCTAAGGTTATATTAATTGTAATTTGTAAATATAGGAACATTATGACTACCTCTGCTGATGAAGGGCAGTTCTTGAACATGCTTTTGAAACTGATTAATGCCAAAAACACAATGGAAATTGGTGTTTACACTGGCTACTCTCTCCTGGCCACTGCCCTTGCACTTCCAGAAGATGGCAAGGTACTTAATTTTGATAGAAAATATATTAAGGATTATTGATCTAAAACAATCAATAATCAACCTTGTAATCATCCATGTTGAAATTAACGAGAATATCAAAATGAAAATAGAAGCGTACCTTGAACCATAAATCCATAGGTGTCTGATTCTTCGTCGGAATTGGTTATGATCTTCTAATTGATTGGTGATCTCCTTATCAAATTTGCTCTCCATTGATGGGGATGCAGAGAAGTTTGAAGAACACCAACAATTAGGGACCATGACCCCTCTAATATGAATAAGATAATGAATGGTCATTATCTTTCATTTGCTTCAAATCAGCCACTCATCAATTTGAAACAAACATCCGGTCTCTACACTTTAATTCTATGAAACCTAATACCCAATAGTCAAATTTTATCTTTGGTAGATCACTTTAATTGACTAATAAACATTAAATAATAGCACCATATATTTTAATACGTTACGTGTGGCCCCAATTATGTTAGAACTTTCCAACAAATTTATCTTATTTTCACGAATATGAGAGACTCTTTTCGTTCTAAAGATTTCGACTATATTGAAAATATACGTGAAACATGAGGAACCAAGGCAGTGAAATTGAACTGAACAATTCATGAAATTTAATTGATTTTGTGGGTTATGAATGATGCAGATTTTGGCAATGGATATTAACAGAGACAACTATGAACTGGGTTTGCCCATAATTGAAAAGGCTGGCGTTGCCCACAAAATTGACTTCAAAGAAGGCCCTGCTTTGCCCGTTCTTGATCAAATGATTGAAGATGTGAGTCTCACCAACCCCAATAACCTTTTTCGTTTCTTAGAAAGACTACAAATAAGCGCCTGTTTGGGCGCCATGTATGTTCAAAATAATGCACTTTCTGTCGTTTTCACCCTTTTTCTCAAATGTACAGCCGACAACCGAAGAAGATGAGGACAAAAATGAAAATACCACTCACCCACTCCCCCCCTCCAAAAAAAAAAAAACATTCTCGAACAATTTTTTTGACCCCCATTCCAATTACATATTTTTCAATAAAATAATATTATACGTAAATTCAAAATTTGTCCTTATTTTAACCACAGTTTTCCATCAACATACTACTCAAAAATGCATTTCTTTTAATACAAAAATGAGGCTCAAACAAGCCCTTATTCTTGCTGTATCCCGATCTCATTTTCGAACAAAACATAAATAAATATTAGTACATTAAACCCTCAATGTAAAATGTGTGCACTTAGTCCTGTTTGATGGTCATTATAAAAAGAAATTATGGAAAAATAATGTTTTGAATAATAAATTTTTTTTAAAAAGTTGTAGTTAAAAAGTATAGAAAAGTTTAAAATTTACGTGCAAAATATTTTATTACATGAATATGTAATTTAAAATGAGCCAGAAAAATTAAAAAAAAAAAAATTAGAGAGAATCAGATAGAGGCTTATGGACTATATAGTCTATAGATGATCAATTCTTGTTTGATTATTTTTGAAGTTTGACTTTTTCTACATGTAAATTACAGGGTAAGTATCATGGAACATTTGACTTTATATTTGTGGATGCTGACAAAGACAACTACATCAACTACCACAAGAGATTAATTGAACTGGTTAAAGTTGGAGGAGTGATCGGGTACGACAACACCTTGTGGAACGGGTCTGTGGTGGCCCCACCTGATGCACCACTGAGAAAGTATGTTAGGTACTACAGAGATTTCGTATTGGAGCTCAACAAGGCTTTGGCTGCAGATCAAAGGATCGAGATTTGCATGCTTCCCGTGGGTGATGGAATTACCCTGTGCCGCCGTGTCAGCTGAGCACTTCTTGGAAAATTTATTATTATTATTATTAAGTTTCTTTTTTATTTTAAATTTGTAACTTGTTTTTGTACTTGAATTTGGATGTGCAAAGAAATCTAATTGCCCAAAAAATAACATTATTTTCTATCTACATTTGGTTTTGCTTTGGATTCAATTTTGAGTGCTTTCTCGTCCCACCCACCTACCCCACCCACCTAACTTTTTTCCTGAAAAATATAATTGAAAAATACAAATAGGGATTTGATGATGATTTATAATCATCCAAATATAAAATTATATTGTAAAAATAAATATTTTGTTCTCACTAAAACATGTTATAAGAAAATAGAGTAGGCCAAAATTAACAGTCTATTATAGTAATTAGTGATCTAATGACATGTTTGATTGAAACGAATTTCATGGAAAATGTCATATTCGAGGAAAACGAATTTCACTTGGCCGTTTGATTGTAACGTGAAAATGAAAATCGAATTTCAAGGTACAACCACTTTAAACTATATTTTTTTTCATGAAAAACAAATTCCTATAGATTTGATGGGTTTTTATTCTTCAACTGATATGAAATTAGAATTCATTTCCACATTTGCCTATTAAACGGACCCTAAGAGATAAGTAGAATGGAGCCATGAAAAATGAGTTGTTTAACAGACCAAAATTTACCGAAAAGAATTCTTGGTTTGTTATTGCGGAAACGAATATTTGTAATTACGAAAAAGAATGTGAGGTCAAAAAAATAAGATTTTTTTTGAATCTATGTATAAAATTATTTAACGAGATAATATGTGTTTGGAAATAAATTTTGGAAAAATGCATTTTTGAAAAAATGGAACCCAAATAGGAACTTAGTATAGTTTGAAAACTAAAGACGTTAACATCATCTAATTGCAACGACTTACGTTATGTAGTCTATATATGATTAATTATAAGACTTATTTTATTGTTGTGCAGTCAATTTAGATGTGAAACACAAACACTATAGAAAATAATTCACTTTCTTCATATTTATTTTCAATTAAATGCTTGTGTAAAAGTGACTATCTGAAAAGTGATTTTTTGGATGAAATATGCGTTAATATTGTGCATTTTTCTTGGAATATTGAAATTTCATGTTCTCTAAGTGTTATGATGTCTATGTAAGACCTTTTATTACAGGAGAAGACAATACTTTAAATCCGTTTACATCTTATTAATTGAAAGAGAATGCTAAAATTTTAGATTCTTCTGCTATAAAAATTAAAATGCATTATGCATATATGACTAAGTCTTAATTTCTAATTTTGAAGTTTGAACCAGTAGAATTGTAAGCGCCCAAAAAATAATTGTCGATTATCGACATGTCTCCATGAAGGCATTACCATCTTTTAAGTATTCAATTAATGTACATTAATTTATGTTACTTTATTTATTTTCTCTACGATAAAGTACCAACTTTTTTTTCATTTTAACATATAATGTTTAAAAAAAATAAAATCGCCCCCGAACCCCCGTGGACCCCCTCTCCTTCAACTTTGGGACCCCCCTACATCGACGGGCTGGTTCCGCCCCCGTTCTTCCCCACCAATTTTCTTAGCCCACAACTACTGGAGTTATCATGGCAGCATCCATAGCAATCTTTACATATTGGGATTTGTTACGTGGGCAGTACTAATACCTTGATAGAAATGCATAAATTTTAAAGTTTTGGTTTCAAAATGAAAACAACGAGAGAAATAATTACTTACAAAGACGACAAGAGATTCAGAATCATCGACTTTCTCATAAAGCACCAGAATAACAGATTTATCCTCCAACATACTTGGCTTCTCCAACGCTGACGACTCAAGTGGTGGCTCCGCTGTAGAAGATTAGCAATCACGTTCTCTTCCCTACTTCAATGCCAAGCCAGTACCAAAACGAACTTCCCCTAGAAAGCAAGAAATATGTGTCATTTCAGGGACGGACGCAGAAGATAATAGTTAGAGGGCACACTCGAACTTGCAAATAAGTTGAGATAAATTTTACACTCGAAAATTTACGTAAAAAAATAATCATATCTCATGTAATTTTGCATCCAAAAATTTACATGAGATATGACTTTTTCGGATGTAAAGTTTAAAAAAATTTTGATTTCATATTCCGTATAAAGTTTCCTAATAAAATGATGAAAATTACATTGAGTTGTATCGCAAAAATAGTAAATGTTGATGAAATAATTGAATTTTTTTGAAAAAATAAAAGCGAGTTAGACGTTTTTCTTTAAGACTTACGTTTAACGTATTTTTAATTATTTTCGCTATCTATTTGGACTATTCGATATACCCATAATGTAGTTATCGAAATAAGCTTTGAGATTACATAAGCAATTTGAAGATTTGATTAGCGTACAATCGTCGGTGAATTTTTAAAGTTAGCATGGTATCGAAATTCAAATTTATTGTGATTTTGCCTCTGTTTGGTGGAAATTAAAATCAAATTTATAGTAAAGTTTGATAAAAGTTAAAACAGTTATGAATTCTATGAAATATATTATTAAAATTTATTGTTAATTTTGCTTTAGATTAAAATTTAAATTTCAATCGATATCAAACACGAATAAAAAAAAAAAATCAAAAGTTTGGCGGCACGTGCCCCCAGGACCCCCTTTGTCATTTTGCAGCGGGCTGATCAATATCAGCGACTTTCTTTGTGTTTTGACAAGTTGATGGCCGACATTACTTGAAACTTGGATTCAAAGAACGGGGACAATACCCAAAATCTTACAATATTAGACTTGACTTTCGTGTGAAGTAGTTAGCCTCTCACTTCTGCAACTTGCGTAAGTATGGTTCGCCCAATCAATATTTTGGATGGATTTCCTAGACCCCTTCCCTCTTCTGGATTCTCGTGCTTAGAAGAAAATTAAGGGAAAGAAAATAAAAAAACTAAATTTATGATTGTGGTGGAATAATATATATATATATATATATATATATATATATATATATATATACACACACACACTAGGTGCAAGCAACGTGCAATGCACGTTTGCTTAGTTTATATTTAATAGTTTTGTTTAAGAATTAATTTGTTATTAATAAAGATGTAATTTTTTTGGTTAATTAAATAATTAATGATGTAAGTTTATGTAATTGATAAATAATTAAATAAAGTGCTTCTCTCTGTCATCTCCAACTCAAAATCACAAACAGAAAACTCAAGATATGTTAAGGGGTAAGAAGATGAGTTTACTTAGACTCCGTTTGATTCTTATTAATGTAGAATGAGAATGAAAAATATAGCCGTTATTGGACCCCACATAATAGATAGAAATTCCAAATTGATAGATTGATGTGATGGATAACGGTCATATTTTTCATTTTTATGGGTTTTTAATGAGAAACAAACGGAGGCTTAAACTTTTTGTATGGTTTAAAGCTTTACTCTTTTTTAAGTAATAATACAATTCATTTTATCGTTAAAGTATGATATGTATTACGATAATATATGTATATCATGTGTTAGATTTAGTATTAGTAAGTGACGGGTAAATTTTCGAGGAAGAAAATATTTTAAGGGTGTGAGAATGTAATACCCCGAAAATTTTCATAAAATATAATTCAATTTTTATATACTATATTTTAATATTTTGAAAGTTAGGGACTAAATGATACATTTATCAAATTATATTTTATTTCTGTCAAATATTTAGATATTGATGGAGTTATCGTAAATATATGAATATTGGTCTCGTTGGATAAATCGTAATTAGATACATAAATCATATTCGAGAAAAAGTCGATTCGGATAAGTTAGCTCCAAGATATTTTAGTTTGAAAGAATTATCAAAAGCTAATTTATTTTTATTATTATTTAATTATAATTTTGAGAGTAAGGGGTGGTGAAAAAAATATTCCGTTAAAACAAGAAATTCCGTTAATTTTTCCGTTAAACCAACAAATTTCGTTTAATAGTCACTTTTTATATATAGAAAGATATTAAAAGCCTGTTTATGTAATTTTATTTAAGTAAATAAAAAATGCTTAAAATTGTGGTGTAACAATATTTGCAGTGGTAATATAATTACACTAAGATAATTGGAAATTTAAAAGGATTTTTAACATTCTTTAACTAAATTGACCTTTTAGCTCACAAGTCTCCATATTTTAAAAGGCTCTTATCTATTGAATTGCTAGTGATAAAAATCGGGTTAATTTCACAAATGGTCACTCAAATTACCTGAAAATTTCAAAACGGTCACTGAAATTTCAAAATTTCAGAAACGGTCACTGAAGTTTGAAATATCTTTCAAAACGGTTACTGAATTTTCAGATTTTTTGGCCACGTTTGAGGCAATTTTTCGGCAACTTCCGACCACCAAAACTACCGATTTCGGATACCGTTGGAAAGCCCACGATGTCCTCTTCAATTACCACCAAAAATCTCCCCAAGACTCCAAGTGATTCGGTCGAAATAAGCCCACGAAGTCGGCAACCGAAAATTATGAAAATCTGCCCAGATTTTTAGGGCAAGTTTGAGGCAATGTTTCGGCAACTTTCGACTACCAAAACTGTCGATTTCGAATACCGTTGGAAAGCCCACGATGTCCTTTTCAATTACCATCAAAAATCTACCCAAACCTCTAAGTGATTTGGCCTGAATAAACCCACGAAGTCAGCTACCCAAACTAGGCAAATTTTCAGACTTTTTTGCCCAGTTTGGGTAGCTGACTTCGTGGGTTTATTTCGGCCAAATCACTTAGAGTTTTGGGGAGATTTTTGGTGGTAATTGGAGAGGACATCGTGGGCTTTCCAACGGTATCCGAAATCGACAGATTTAGTGGTCGGAAGTTGCCGAAAAATTACCTCAAACTTGCCCAAAAAGTCTGAAAATTTGGGCAAATTTTCACAATTTTCGGTTGCCGACTTCGTGGGTTTATTCCGGCCGATTCACTTGGAGTTTTGGGGAGATTTTTGGTGGTAATTGAAGAGGACATCGTGGGCTTTCCAACGGTATCCGAAATCGGCGATTTTAGTGGTCGGAAGTTGCCGAAAAATTGTCTCAAACTTGGCCAAAAAATTTGAAATTTCAGTGACCGTTTTGAAATAAATTTCAAACTTCAGTGACCGTTTCTGAAACTTTGATACTTCAGTTACCGTTTTGAAATTTTCAGGTAATTTCAGTGACCATTTGTGAAATTAACCCGATAAAAATCTAATTTTAGTATTTATTTATAAATGGACTTTTTGACCCCTCGTGAGTTTCAATAGTTAAAAAGGAATTACATCTATTTAAATGTATATGATGCAAATTTAATTTTAGTTCCAATAAATCAAGACTAGTGTTATAGCACAACTAGTGCAAAATAATATATCACATAGTACCACGTAAACTGATATTATAGCACAACTGATGCAGTGATGCTAAATATCATTATTCAATGATAATATGAAGAGTTTGCTGGTCAACCGTCATTTCTTTGCTTTTCCAATTGTAATCTTTAAAATTTATTTTTGACACTTAACTAACAATTACAATTACAAAGTTAGGCAGCCAACCGTCTGTTTCTTACCTGCCCTTTATATAATTTTCGAAAAGATTTTCGTTCCTATTTTAATCATTTCTTAAAATTTTAATATTTTTTCAATATATAAAAGATATGGGCTTCAAAATTAGTAGTTAATTGAAGCTCAAGTTGTTGATGTTAAATAGCCCAATAAGATTTAGCCCCTGTTTGGACTTTATTAAAAACGTATTTTAGAATGCGTAGTTGAAAAGACGTGAGAAAAATACATTTTTCAAGGGTTTCATTTAAAAGGCTCAATCAAAGAAAAATTAATTTATAAAGACCAACATCAATCTTTTTTAGTTAGATAGTCTAAACACTCAAAGAAATGAAAAATAGAATTTTTTAAATTACTAAAATGTCATTGTAGGTAGGGCTGTCAATGGATTCGAATCCGACGAAATTAATGGGAGATGGATTTAGAGTCTCAGTCTAATAATCCGATCAAGATCCGAATCCGATAATCCGTTAACTAAATGGATCAAATATGAATATATGTCAATCCAATCCGATTTGTTATAAATAATTGAGTCGGTAAAAATTTTTTATGACATATTATTTGTCACTAAAATAAATAAATGAGAAAATAAAAAATATAGAATAAAAAAGTAATCAAATTTAAAACATAAAAAATTGAAAAAATTATAATTATTAAACTTGTTTAAGAATTGGAAAATTTGAAGAAAAAAAAATGTTGATTTCAACCAATGTTTTAAAACTTGACCCGGAAAAAGAAGAAGATCAAGGGTCAAAAAGTCAAACAGGGATCAAATGAGTATCTGAACCGATTGTCAAATTGAATAAATAAATATATACATAAATGTAAAATATTATAAAAACAATAGTTTTTTTTTTAATTTTAGTTTACTAATTTAAAGTAAATAAATATCTATATTTTTCTTAATTAAATTTATTATTGTAATTTATTTTACAACTTCAAAAACTAATAATTAATAAGTAAAAAATAATTTGATTTGTTAATGGAAATAATGAAATAAAATATTTTTATTTAGAATTGAAATTCAATTTTATCTTATACCACATTGGATGTCAATAGAAAACTAGAAAAAGATTACTCCTTTAAAAAGGAACATCATGATGGTAGAAGTCACAATTGAGCTTGCTAGTAAAAAAGGTGGACCTCAAGTTAGTTCAAATTTTTTTAAAGAATATAAAATCATTTTATTTGGATAAAATCGGATCCGGTTTTTGTTTACGGTTAACCAGCCGATTTAACGGTTTATTTGACGATTTTCAATTTTTCGTTTAATGTATTATGATTTGATTCCAATATTAATTTCGGATCAAATATCCGATACCATAGCAAATCGGATATGTATTTAACAATCAAATATTCGTTGGATTATCGGATCAGATTCATATCCGATCCATTTACAGCCCTAATTGTAGGTAAAAAAGACATTAATTTCCATAATTTTCATTTCAATTCTCAATTAGCTTTAATTGAATTTTAACTTACCTTTCTTCCACAACCGGCCTCGACATCTTCTACGAACCATTTTCATTTTCATTTTCTTATCATCATCTTCTCTACTTCATAAAACTATAAAATCTACATTTTCATTCCCTCGATCACTCATTTGGTTGAAGTGGATAATAAAAACTTATAACACTCTTGTTGAGCATTTGAAGAAGAAGATAAGGTGTTGTTAATTTTCTATATTTGGACTTTTTTCTGAATAATTTTTTCGTGTGGTTGTATATGTGTTTATGGTGTTCATTCGTCAGTAATTATTTTGAATTCATTTTATCAATGGATTAGAGCTTTGATATGAGTTGCTTCCCAACTTATTTTTTCTATTAGTTGAAATGAAATGTACGTTGGTAAATACATGTTTGGCTATTCTATCTGTTGTTCTATTGTGAAATATATATTTGATTTTCTGTTGTACAAAATGACTTATATATCGTTTTTTGCAATCTATAATGACATACATATCGTTATCAGTACTGTATGAAAATTTGTTATTTGATGAAATTTTAAAAATTTTATGTTAAATTGCAGTTATAGATACAATGATTATGATATGGATATTAGTTTATTATCCAGTTAAATATTTGCAGTCAATTGAAGGTGTATGAAAATGAAAATATGCAAGGAATGAAAAGGGGAAAACAACACTTATTCTTGTTTCGAAAACAATTTATTGTGTGAACTTGTATGATAAATTTAGAAAGATGTTGAAGGTTGATACAATGCTATACAAAGTGGATATGCCAACTCTTATCCATATAATATCTAATGCTCCAACATTATGAAAACTGGTCATGTTCGCTCCATTTGTACGTGTCGAATTGGTAGTGAGACTTAAGGTTTTAATATTGTCGCGACTTGTAATTTTATTATTTTGTACTTATTGGAAGCACAAAATGATTCATTAGATTTTGTAATCATTGTGCTATTATCGTTTTTGTGCTATTGGAACAAAACTAAAGTCATTTTACGTTGCTGCATTTTTTTTTAACATTACAAACAAACGACTTTTATATCGTTATAGTTGACACAAATGTTGTTCTAGTATGGAAAACGCATTGATTCACAAAACGAGATTGAAATCTTTCCTAATAGATAAAAAGATAATGATGTCGTTCCAGTACGAAAATTGCACTGATTCATATAACGAAATTGAAATTGTTCATGAGACACAAAATGATATTGATGATGTTCCAATATGAAAAACACACTACTTTACTGATTTTTATAATGACATTGAAGTCGTTATAGACCATTAAAACGACATAGAAATCGTTATATCAAAAACCTGCAAATGCACATGACATAGGGAGCTGTAGCGCGCGTTTCCAAGGAAACACTTGCTCTCGGGTGGTAAAAAATTTAGAGGTGCACACACCAACCAAATTTTCTTTGGGTTAACATTTCGATCCCCAAACTTTTGTCCTTTCAATGGAAACCTTTTCTTATACAATTTTTAAAAAAATGACAACAAATCATAAGTATCAAACTCATGAAATAATATAATGATATCCATATCATTTCTGTACAAATTTAGCGAGATTGAAATCGCTTCAGTTCAAATCATAACTTAAACGACATGTATATCGTTTCAGTACAACTTTGATGATATTGACATCGTTTCAATTCAAATTATAAACAATTTTAGCCAACTGATATAATTATCGTTTTGTATAAAAAAGAAACGATATATATATCGTTGTAGTTATGATCTGAATTGAAATGATTTTAAACTTGTCAAATTTGTACTAAAACGACATATATATTGTTATGTTATTTTGTGGGTTTGACACATAATGATATCATTATCGTTTCAGTACAATTTTGATGACGTTGATATCATTATAGTTTAAATCACAACTAAAATGACATATATTTCATTTTAGTTTGTATAAAACGATAATAATATCGTTTTAGCTAAAAATGAAGACTTGCTCGTCCATGATCACTCGGCATGTGGTGTGCTGTCGTAAACACCCAAAAATAGTCCTTAAACTTCTAAAACTAATATAGTAGTGGAAGTAAGGATCGATCCCACAAAGAGTATGTAATTCAATAGTTTATGCTCCGTACAATGATGGGGAGGGAGGGTCTGTATACAAACAATTGTAAATAACGCAATTAAGAACAATGAAAACTAAATTAACGAAAACAATCAAAAGACTAACCATGGTTCAAGTCAATATTCACCTTCGAAAATCCACAATTGATTATAGATGCAAAAATAATTCAATTCATATTTTGAATATTCACCGTTGGAATAATTTTCTTATTTATCCTTAATTTTAGTTAGTTAGAAACCATTGTTCTAATTAACTCTAATTATTAAATAATCTCAGACCAACACTCAAGATTTAATTTAATAACAGCTTTACATAATAGAGAAATCGATGAACTAGATAACACAAATACCAGCGGTTGCATTCAATCTATTTAAACATTCTTCTTAAGATTCAATAACCTCTATTGCAGAAAATCATCAAATCCTAGTGCTTCACAAGTTAAATGGATCAAATAATTACGGATTTGATATTTAACTTAGCGGTAGATTGCAACGAATAATAAACTAGTAGGTCTCCTAGCAATTAAACATATCAATCATAGAAATAAGTGTAGAAAAATATTCAATACTCAAAAACATGAATTAAATTAAGAAAAATTATTTAGATCTCACAATATGTGGTTCCGAGGCTTCAATCTCATTCGACCAAGTGTAAAAGTTTAGTTACAATTCATGAATCTAAGAGAAAAATAGAGAATAATATAGGTTAGAGATGTTCTTCCTGTGTTTTTTCCTCCTTATGTCTATTTATACTTCCCTATATGTTCTTGGCCAATTTGGAGTCTTTTTCTGGAGTTTTTGCGGTCAAACAATAAAAATCTAAAATCTGTGGCGGCGCTTGAGCGCTAGAAATTTTTCCACTTTGCGTCTGCTTCAGTATTTTCGTCATAACTTCCTCTTTCGATGTCTGATTGAGACGATTCAAGATGCGTTAGAAAGATAATTCAAAGGGATACAACTTTACTTCAGATACTATCTCTGAATTAAATCATCTAAAATGTTAAAAATCGGTCTCAAGATGAGACTGAAAATCGGTGCAAAACTTTTTAGCTTGAAAGTTGATATGTGATAATATTTTGGCTATGTTTTATCTTTTTGACTCTTTCCTTCATCCAAGTGACCTCTAACGCTCTCAAGTCTTCATCGTGAGGTTCGATACAATTTTTGAATATTTGCACTTTGGTTTCCGAACTTTTGTTTTCTTTCATTTTTGTCATTTTCCTTTATTTCTTCCAAATTACGCCATATCCATCGAATTGCCACCTAAACCAAAATATGAGAATACTAAGTACATTTAGGCATAAAGTAATCATATGAACGCATTAGATAAAGATGTAAAATGTGTATTTCACATTTCTATCAGCATGCATCGACATAAGTAGGATGATCGAAATAGGTCATCAGGTGAGTTCAATCTCACTCAAAAGAAACTATGGGAACATTTGTGTTGGGATTATATATAGCAATTGAATTATTCCAATGAAAGAAGATATCTTTGTTCGCTCTTTCTAAACCATTCAAGTGGTATCAACCCAGTTAATGACCTCTTTTCGATCGTCCTATATATTATAAAAGGACACGATATCTATATCATTGTAGTAATGATTTGAACTAGAACGATTTTAAATATGTCAAATTTATATTAAGACAATATGGATGTCCTTATAGTATTTCATGAATTTGATACATAACGATATCTTTATTTTTTTAGTACAATTTTAACGATATTGATATCATTTCAGTTTAAATCATAACTAAAACGACATATATATCGTTTATACTAAAAATGACGATATGACTGTCCACAACTATCCAGCATACCTTAGACATACGTAGGACGATCAGAGGATGTCATCAAGTGGGTTGATCTCAAACAACTAAGAAATAGCGAATGAAGATATTGTCTTTTCTATCGCAATAGTTCGAAGGTGCTAGACAACTACGAGAACAAAAATGTTCCCATAGTTTCTTTTGAGTAAGATCGAACCTACTTGATAATCTCCTTCAATTGTCCTACGTATGTCGAAGGCATGACTAGTAGTCGTGGACGTTCGAATCGTCGTTTTTAGTCAAAACGATATAATTGTTGTTTTATATGGAAAAACTATTTCAATATCGTTATAGTTATGATTTGAATTGGAACAATCTCAATCTCATCAAAGTTATATTGAAACGACGAGGATGTCATTATGTTATTTCTTGGGGTTGATGCATAACGATATAAATGTTGTTACCTTCTAAAAGAAACGACTTCAATATCGTTTGAGTTATGATTTGAACTGGAACGATCTTAATCTAGTAAAATTTAGATTGAAACGACATGGATGTCATTATGTTATTTCGTGGATTTGATACATATAATGATATCAATATCAGTATGTAATAAATGAAACGATATTAATATCGTTGTGGTTATGATTTGAACTAAAATAATATCAATGTTGTAAATATTGTATTGAAACAACATGAATTTTGTTATATTATTTCGTGAGTTTGATATATATAGACATTGATATCATTATTGAGGCACAAGAATGACTAATCAAGAGGAGGGTGAATTGATTTTTAAAATTCTTTGAAAAATTAATCTAAATTTAAGCAAGTAAAGACTAAATAAATTAATTTATATATAAGCACAAATATAAAAGCGATAAGTAAAAGAGAAAGATGATGTAAACAATATAATTGTAGATGTTCTATCCAAATTAATGATCTACGTAATCCGTTACCAAATTCTCCTGTACGAGTAATGCT
This sequence comes from Fraxinus excelsior, assembly GCA_019097785.1. Lineage (NCBI taxonomy): Eukaryota > Viridiplantae > Streptophyta > Magnoliopsida > Lamiales > Oleaceae > Fraxinus > Fraxinus excelsior. The sequence continues at coordinate 12,487,986 of CM032624.1, read as the reverse complement.
ATTTCACTATGTTGATTGACTTATGGTACAATCCAACACTTTACAACACTTTCGGTGACTTACAAATATGGAGCACCGATTCTTATACAATGTTGAGCTTACAGGACCTCAACACAACCCACTATTGAGCTTTCACGGGACCTCAATATAACCTATATGGTGAGTTACAACACGAAGCACCGATACTTATACAATGTTGATCTTTAAGGAACTTCAACACGACCCACACTTTATCAAAGTGATTTTACAATGAAATTCCTCTCTTGGTAAATAATAGAAACAAGTTAAGTACTAAGAGCGGCTAACACTCCAATAAATAGTAATAAATGATAGCTCAAGCGTTAGATGAATTTTTTTGATGAATATGATAATCAAAATTTAGATTCAATCAATCAAAGTATTTCAATGAGAAGATGAAGAAGAAAGAAATGCAATGTATGTTCAAAAAAGTCTCAAAATATATCTCTCTTTTAATGAATAATTGTAATAAATTAAGTATTAATAGAGAAATGAGAAATTCTTATGAATATGATGATTTTACAAGTTTGATTCAATCAATCAAAGTTTTCAATATGAAAAAGTAGAAACGTTTATGCAATGTAAATACAAAGATCTTCTTCAAAAATATATCTCTCTTTTAAGATTAATATAAATAAGTTAAGCACAAAGAAAAATGAAAAATTTTGATGAGAGAAATGATTCAAGAAGTTTGATTCAACAATCAAAGTTTTTATTGTAAAGAAATAAATGTAAAAATGCAAGTTCAAAGAAGATATTTTACAAATATATTTCATAAGAAAGCTCTATTCTGGTTGCTTATGAATGTATAGAGAAGTGGTATTTATAGCAGTAAAAACGACCAAAGTTTCTACCCAACCGGACGACCCTGCCAAGCGTCCGCCATTGAACCGGATGGCTAAACTAGTCGCTGTGCGTAAAAAATTAGAACGATTAAAAAATAACAGTTGGCGAATCGGACGTCCACCTAGTCAACTGGACGTCTGTTTGAAATTGACTTTTTTATGGATTTAGGCTTTTGAAGGAGTAAGTAACATAGTAAAAAAAGTTTGAAATATCAAGTTGAAAACCTTTGAAAAATATTTTTTTATGCAAGTGTTTTTGTAAAATAATATTTTCATGCATAAAGAGATTTTTTTAAGCTTTTATCATTTATTACTAAATATCAAAGTATTAGTACCTTTGTTTTTGAACTAAGAAGTCTAGTTTTTTATCTTGTTTCGAAATTTGTTTCTTAGATTTCTCGTCTTGATCTTTCTTTGATGACTTCTCTCATGTACTTTATCTTACTTTTTCTTGACGTTTGTCTTTTAAACTCTCGTCTCGAATGATTTGACTTGAATGCTTAACTACCACTTTGATCTTCATTTCGAGACCGATTTATATGTTGATTTTGGTAATGTTTGATTGATTTTAATATTGAACTATCATCGCTCAGAATCAATTGTTAGAAACAATATTAATCTTATTTATTATGATCAAAACATTAATGATAAAATCAACCATTGGTCAACACTCACGTATTAAAATAAATGACTTCAACATTGTTGTAGTTATGGTTTGAACTATAACGATATCAATGTCGTGAATATTGTATTGAAAAGATATGGATGTCATTTTATTATTCTGTGGATTTGATATATAATGATATCGATATTGTTACATATTAAAAGAAACAACTTAATGTAGTTTTAGTAGTGATTTAGCGCACACTCGTGGTCCATACCGGTCCAGTGTGTATGTCATTTAATTAATCTATAACGATTTCAATATCATTATGGGATCAATAAAGCAGTGTGTGTTTTATATGAAAACGACATCAACATCGTTTCGTATCTCAGGAACAATTTCAAATCATTATGTTAATCAATGCAATTTTTGTATTTAAACAACATCAATATCATTTTGTGTCTCAGAAACAATTTTAATGTCGGTGTATGAATAAGTGCATTTTCCTTCTAGAACGACATCAATATTATTGTCACATAACAAAATTTATATCGTTAAGTGAAGCAGTGCTTATATTTTGACATAATGATCTAAATATCATTTTATTGGTTATGGAACAATATCATTATCTTAGAGATGTACGATATTTAAACAAAATGAAGTTACAAATGCACTACACAGCAGCTACACAACATTCTCAAAACACCGACTACTCTAAATAAATAAAGCAATGTAATTAAGGAGATCATCTAAACATCAAATGAAATAATAAAAAACAATCTAAGGCTCGACGTACCATGTTAATAACTCTACAACTAATTTTTTCCGCCACATTGGTACACAATCCAAGCAAATTGCATTTACATCCATTTTAGTTTGCAGAAATTCTATTTACTTCGAAGTGAATATCCCGTGGTCAGATCTACAAACTCGTTGTGCAGTTACGCCAATTTTCAATACTAAATAATACAATACTAATAAACATAATAGTAATCAACTTTACCCATTTTTTGTTGAGAAATATCTTTCACATTCACAAATTTTGAAGTTGTCTATGTTATATTTTTTTCATCACTTGTGACGTGCAATTTCCATTCACACTTGTATACCCCTAATTGCCTCTCAATCCTTCTAGCTTGAAGACAAAAACAGTGGTCGGCAACCAGGTATTGAATAGATGTTTTAGGCATTCCATCATATTGTACGATGGAATGAATCAATGAAATGTAGCAAAAAGTACACGCAGAGTACCAATATCTCTCTAGTTAGCATTTCTAAGCTTGTTCTAGATTATTTAATACCTCAACTATCGACTTTGTCAATTATACTTAAACGAAGCTAGCCTTCTTAACATGATGTTACCCAACAAATATCTAATGTTCAATATTTTTATACAATCAGCCATAGAAAGATAGACATACATTATCTTAATTACAAAACAAGCTATAAAATATAACATAAAAAAATAAATAAAGAAGTTACAAAGGATAACATTTAAACATTTAACATTAACGTACATTTCTGATAATTTTACCCAGTTGAGCTATGTAAAGCATGTTAGTAAGAGCTTGCAAATTAACTTATCCTTAATTTTTCTAAATATCACTCATATTTGGACTATTTGAATGTACGTTACACGATCCTCTTCTGTTAAGGCTCATATCTATTACATAAATGGTTATGACACTCAAGCTATATATTTTATTATTATATCAACCTCAAAATCAATAACAAATTTTCACCCAGCTCATTACCCACAAGCCATAACAAAGCAATATCTCAAAAACTCTACTCCTTCAGAGGAAGAATTAATTCCATTACCTTACAAAAAAATACAAGTGAAATTTGATCATTGTATTATCTATACCAAAACAACATTATAATTTCAATACGCGTTAAAAATAAATTGTATCCGTCGAGAAGAACTAGAAATGAAGTCTTATATCAATAATAAATAGAACCCTTAACTTTTTCATAAATTCCGTATATATGATTTCCCTGCACAATTACAGAGAAACACCTCCCCATTATGATCAGCTACTTAACAAAAATTAAATCTCTTGAATTTAGAGTCAATTAAATCGCCTTTCTTGTACCTTCTATCTACATTCACTGCAAAACACATTTAATAAAAAAAAAACATATGTTAAACAAAAAATTCACCTGACAACAAAGCGTGAGATTACATTCAAAGATGGAATATCACGTATAACCAGGACGTATTTAAATAATTACGAAGATGAAGTCAGAATTTGATCCCACTAAAAAAATATGGAATTAATTTAATCCAGAAAAACTATGATTCTTAACGTGAAGGATAAGACGGTTTTTTGGAATTTGAAGGGGAAGACATTTTTTAATTTTCAATTTGAGGAAGAATGACTTTGGAATTTGAAGGAGAGACATTTTTCAATTTTCAAAAAGGGCTTTTGATGGGAATAAAAGCCTCCAATCCTAGTTATGGCAACGGGGCGGGGCCCTGCCCTGCCCTGTTTCTTGCCCTATATATATATATTTTAACAAAAAAATTTCAATTAAAATACAAATTCAAAATTTTATAATTCAAAGCAAACAATACTAAAATAACTACATCAATATCCAAAGTAAACACTGAAAACAAACGATGTCCAAAATTAAACATTTGCAAGTAGAATTACATTGTAACTAAATTTCATTTCGTTATCTAATATTTAATATTTTTCCATCTTCATAACTTCATTCATGAACATGGCTAGAGATGCTAGAGATGACACAAGATAGTTCCTGAAAATTGAAGAACGAAAGATATATTATAGTCAATATCATCATAATAACTACGATTAAAATTTACATTATTTGATAAATAAAATTACCTCCTCATCAATATCCTCATCATTCATCTTGGAGCAACATCCAAAATATGCAGATGGTGTAGAATTTGCTATTAATAAAGTAAAATAGTTAGTAATAACTAATAAGAAAATTCATAAAAGGAACAATATGAAATGCAAATATTTATATAAATCGTACCGTGAATATCGGTCCATTACCAATCTTGAGTATACATTAAAGCCTCCAAAGTTTTGGGGTGAAGCCTATTTCTATGTGGACTAATAAATCTACCACTAGTACTGAAGGCAGATTTGGACGCCACTGTAGATACCAGGATGACCAAAATATCTTTTGCAATTCGAGATAAAATCGGATATTTTATTGCATTCACTTTCCACCATGTTAATATGTTAAAATCATCCAACCGAGGCATATAGGCTCATCCAAGAAAGATTCAAGTTCACTTTTCATATTGCTGGGAGCTCCAACATTGGAAACAAATCTATAAAATCCCGCCATGCAATCTGAATTATTATTAGCACTTGAAGTCTCGGTTTGACATGAAGAAGTAGAAGACTGAGCTGCAGAGCCACTTGAATCATTCTTTTTTCTGATAATCAAGAACCTACTTGCTACAAACTTGATAAATTTTTTCAATCTCGCTTGCAGTGTTGTCATTAAAAATAAAAGGATAATAATACTTAACTAACATCATCTTATACCTTGGATCCAACACTGCTGCTAAAGCCAAAACTCCATGAATATCACTCCAATACTTGTTAAACTTTTCTATCATACTGGAGGCCATCATTTGAACTTCCACATAAGGAGATTCAAGCCACTTATACAACGACAGTTTGATATCACAAATATTTTTAAAAAAAAAAGATTAGCAGTTGGATACTTAGTTCCTGAAAATAATTCAGTAACATAAAAAAAAACATTTAACTTCTCACATATTTCTTTTGCTAAATCCCAATCACCATCACTAGGCAAACATTTATACTGTGACTCCCTCTATTTCAAACGAGGAAAATCATCTTTATAAATCAAAGCAGTACGAAGCATCAAGTATGTGAAATTCCACATTGTTTTACAATCAAGCACCAATTTTTTCTCACAATCAATTTTCAAGTGACGTGTAAAGAGCTCAAATTTTTCGGATCTTTTTGGCGTAGCTGTCCAATGAGCAACACTATCACGAATTTTCTCAACACTACCAACAATAATCTCCAACCCATCCTTTACAATAAGATTTAATATATGTGCACAATACCTCATATGGAGAAGTTCATCGTCCAATACAAGAGAATGAGTACAAAGCCGACTTAACACAATATTGATCATATCATCATTTGTAGTGCAATTATCTACTATCAAAGTTAGCAACTTATGATTAATATTCCAACCTAGTAAGCTGCACAATAAAGTTTCTGAAAGCACGTCAGCATTGTGTGGACACGACACATATATAGACCTGAAGAATCAAATTAAATCAACTAAAAGAATATAATTTTGTTAAATTATGAAAACAAATAATCTTATATTGTACCTCAAGATTCGACTTTGTAGTTTCCAAGCATCATCTATGAAATGAGCAGTGATAACCATAAAACCTTTCTTTTGATTAGAAGAGGTCCACATGTCAGTAGTTATTGAGATTCGACTCTTAATCTTCTCAAGTGCAATCATATTTTTTGCTTTCTCGCATTCGTAAATTTTCAAAATGTCGCTCTTCAAAGTGTTGCGAGAAGGAACCTTAAACAATGGTTGCAGGTCGTGCAAGAACTCTCGAAATCCAATGTGATCAACCATAGACAAAGAATACTCATGCAAAATCACCATTTTCGAGAGACTATACCTACACTTATCTGGATCGAAAGAGTAAGTACCCATTGTGATCTTGCCACTCGCGGCATCCTGTTTCAAATTTAAAGTTGTTTGTAAAGTATTATCACGACGACAAAATCCACATCTCTTCAAATGATCATGCAAATGCTTTGTACCATTTTTTGTGTTACCCCCTAACTGTTTCTTGCAATGATTGCATATAGCCTTCCATTTCTCACCATTTTTTTTGTCTTTTGTAGTGATCCCAAACAGCTGAGTCAATTTCCTCTTTTCGAAAGATGGTTCTCCAATATTACCCGCTTCGTCACTTATGTTTATTGGCCTTTCAATCGCATTTGGTAACGATTCATTTGGATCTTCTTGCGGGACATCGCTTACCGATATATCTTCCTCGCATATTGGTCCTAATCCAATACTTCCAGCACTACTTGGGCAAGACATCTATGCAAAATAGATAGATTATAAATAAATATAACTCAAACCATCTACAATAATCCAACATAAGACAAGGTGTTTTGCATTCTATGTTTAAAAAGGATCAATCGATATTCGATAGCCATTAGACAAGGTGTTTTGCCTCCACGAGACTAGCAAGTGTAAGCCTCAACATAAACCAATAAAATAATTCAAACCAATTAATAAAAATGCGATAAGATTTTAGTAAATCATCAAACCAGTAATCACATAAAAATAATAATCCACTACTAGAAGTCAAGAACTACAAAAAGCCTAAAAGTCATTCTTATCATCACACTTCTAATAAGGTCTTCAACAGTATCATTAGCACAATTGATTCTCATAATATCCTCATCAATATCAGGTCGACACACTGGAGAATGGAGATACTGTTGACTAAATATCTCAGCCACTGCAAACTCGAAAAACATTGAATGAAGACTTCCTCTCCAAAGTAAAGAATCACCTTTATTATTATTTTCACCCACATTCAACTACAAAAATAATGCCTAAATCTAGAACATGTAATTACTCAGTTACACATACTAAGAGAGAGAGGGAGATTTATGGGGGCGGGTGGTGAGTTGAGACGGCGATAGGCAAAGAGTTGAGACGGCGAGAGACACTCCAGAGAGTTGAGACGACGAGAGAGATTTGGGAGGTTTTGGGCCTTTTGTGAATTTAGGGTTGATTGTTGAGTAACTTGGATTCTTCAAGTTTTTAATTTTTTTTTTTATAACCTTATCGAGGCGGGTTCGGGCTGGGGGCCCCGCCCCGCCAACCCGTTGGGGTACGTTTTTTTCGCCCAATTCGGGGCGGGGCGGGGCGGGGTGGGGCGGGGCGGGTTTTTTTGCCATCTCTATCTAATCCTCTTCTTTCTTCAATTTAGTTTTACATGAGAAGGGTAAAATGGTATTTTCATACTTTGGTGAAAGTCTTCTTTTCTTTTGAAAAATTTGATCAAAGGCCTTTTGCACAAAAATATACTCAAGAATGGCCACCTCAACTAATTTGAAATTTCACATTTTTTTAGATGGGCACTTGGATTACAAAACCCTAACCATTTTTCTCTCCTGTACACGGAAATTTCAAAGGCCGTAGAGAGAAGAAAAGAACCCAGTATCCACCCTCCCAACCATGGCGGCGGCGAAAACTGAGTCTGTACAGTGCTTCGGCCGGAAGAAGACGGCTGTGGCCGTCACCCACTGCAAGAGGGGGCGCGGATTGATAAAGATCAATGGCGTCCCAATCGAGCTGGTCCAGCCGGAGATCCTCCGTTACAAGGCGTTCGAGCCTATCCTCCTCCTAGGCCGCCACCGCTTCGCCGGAGTGGACATGCGCGTCCGCGTCAAGGGCGGTGGTCACACCTCCCAGATCTATGCCATCCGTCAGTCAATTGCAAAAGCCCTAGTTGCCTTCTACCAGAAATACGTCGATGAGCAGTCGAAGAAGGAGATTAAGGACATCCTTGTTAGATACGACAGGACTTTGCTTGTTGCTGATCCTCGCCGCTGTGAGCCGAAGAAGTTTGGTGGCCGTGGAGCTCGTGCTAGGTTCCAGAAATCCTACCGTTGAAATCTCGGTAGTTCTGATTATATCATTATAATCTTTATGCTTATCGTTTGTAGCATGCATTTGGAATTTTGGATATAAACTTAGTTTTGATTGAAGCGAGTTTTCAATTGAAGTCCGGATAATGGTTATAATCTGTTTTGTTAGGGTTTTGAGGCACTTTCATTTAATTGTTACATTTTCGGTTATCAATATGACTTTTTTGGGATAATATCGACAGGGCTTATATTACTGCATTTGTATGTTGTGGTTTTTGTAATCTCGTTTTTACTTAATAATGATTTTGGTTGTGATTTTTCTGGTTCTTAGTTAAGTTAGTTCTGATTTGCCGAATTGAATTTCTTGTTTTTCGACAAATGTGTGGAAATTTTTTTGATTTATTGTTGAGAGTTTTAATTTCCTTTTACAATTTTGCTTCTGGAAATTTTTATTTAACTTGGTCTAGCCATTGTTGTGCCATATTTGTTAAAGCTACTGTGGCCTTGAAATGTGTAGCAGTTAAGCAATGTTAATAATCAAGAATTGCTTTTTATTGCATTGAAGGGAAAGAGCTTTTCTATAGGAGGTTTTTAAATAAGTTTAAGCCTTCTCTGTTTTGTGCTTGGAGTAATGACCAAAGGTCTTACTTTGCCTACTTATGTTTCAGGATAAAATATGCTACTAGAGTTGCAATTGATGAGTTGATATGCTGTGTTTTCCCTCTGTACAGGCATTCGATTTTCGGTTTCAGCGGTCTTGATATCACAGATGCTAGTCCAGTTTGCTTTTACTGGTGTCTTGTATGCATATATAACTCCTTGTCTTATGCTCTATTCGTGATGGGGTTGTAGACCCGCAAATTTGGAAGAAGACACCGACATTTTTATAAGAATCATGCTACTTGTACCGAATTATTTGACAATAGTTTTGACAAAGAGCCACATGGCGGCCCCCTATTGGAGGGGTGCCTGCGGCGGGCCCCCCGCCGCAGGCGCCCCTCCAATAGGGGGCCGCCATGTGGCTCTTTGTCAACAAAGTTGTCAAAGAATTCGGTACAAGTAGATTAATTCTTTTTATAACCAGGTGAGGGTCAAAGGTCAAACTGTTTATAATAAATATATGACGAAAATTTTGACAACGATTTCCGGTTTGATCCCTCTCCGAGTTGATAAACCTAATTCTTCCAGGATTTTGTTTACCATTTCCAATTTGATCCCCTCTCGAAGTTAAATCTACTTCTGTTACGTGTCTATTCCTTGGTGTTAAGGCTGTTATTTCTTGTCCGGGTTGCTTCTTTACATCTCTCTAGGGCTTACGGAAGCTGTATCTCCTCTTTCCCAAACCCAAACTAGCATCTTAGTTGCTGAGAAACCTTGAAAATTTTGCTGCTCATTCGATGTTCGGAGAGGCTGCTTGCACGACTCCCCATTGCATATTGGAGTATTTTATGATGATGTCCATTGAAGTAGGCAAGCGTATCAACTGATTATAGAACATTCTATACATTAAGTTTAACACTCTTCCGCATGACATTCATCATAGCCATCGACTTCTACAAAATCCTATCACATGAATATGAAAAATCCTATCACATGAATATGAACAAAAATGTCATGGAGAATGTACATATAGCTTAATTTTGATACATAAAATTTGTTTGAAATCAAATCGAACCATTTAACTTAAAAAATAATTAAACTATTCTATTAGAAGCACAAAGTTGTCAAGAGTCAAATGTATATTTAGGATTTTAGACTACTTTCTATGATACGACATATTTCTTTCAGAGTTAAATGAAATAGCTGAGGATCCATGTAGTTTAATGGGATCAACTTTATAGTTTTATGACTTGTATTGAAATTAATATATTAGTGTTCCAACGTTTATGTTTAGCAAATACCCATTTGGATTTTTATTGAGATTTTGAAATAATAAACTTATGTTTTAATTTGTTTGAAAATGTTACTTTAAGTTGCTACGTAAACTATGGTTTGAAATCAAATCGAACCATAACCAAAAAAAAAAAAAAAAAAAAAAGGGGGGGGGGGGGGGGGGGTGTTTAGCTTGGAAATTAAAATGGTTTGTAATAAAACCTATAGCTAAACCTTTATGTAAACTCTGTTTAAAAGAGGTAAGAAATTCAATAAAATTATCTAATAACTTAATATATCATTCTTTCTTTTTTGCTTATTATGAATTTATAATTTTATCAAACAAAAGCTATAATTTATCAAATACAACACATTGTAGTACCTTGTTACTAATCTCAAGCTCATTTATTGCAATTGAAATATCCTGGTCATTAAGACTCCAAAGAAGCAATTTCACGATTTCGAATCTGTGCAGTTGATCTCACGAATTGTAAATTCTTTATATGTTTCATTGATTCCAGTCTCTTCTTCCATTGAAGAACTATTTAGGAATTGAAAAAAATACTAACGAGTGATATTTGGTCCAAAAATGTTTCTTCCATATAGAAATGATCTCCTATCTATGGTGGGTAGGAGTTATCATGCTCACTGCTGATATGGTGTCGTCACGGCAATGGTCAAACTTTCAATTTTCGACAATAAAAAATTGTAGGTTCGACCGTTGACGAGGCACCGAGCAAGATAACTTCTACTCACCATGGATAGAAGATTATTTCTGTTCCATATCCTGCTTTTTAGATTTAGATGTACTGTAGATGATTCCATGAGGTTACAAAAATGATATTCAAACTTCCAAAAATATCTTACTTAAAACTTCTCTTTTCCTTCTTCAAAATCCAAACATCATTATTTTTATTATTATTAAACTTCTAAAGATCTCGTCCATCTAATAAGACACGGACATTACCAATTAGAATCGAGGTCTTCATCCACAAAGTACAATGAGAAGCAAACCTGTAATCAAGGATGATTCTCTGACCGGTCGAGTAGTAGTTCGATAGGCAGAGCCACCTATGCACCCCACCACATCCCTTTCAATTCGTTTGTGTTCTCTTTCTCACATCTGAAACAATCAATCAGAGAGTCGTGTTTTAATTATCACGTATTTACAAGTGCGAGCGGCTAAGCCTTCAGAATCGCATTCAACATTCACGATGCTTTCATTAATTTTATGCACTTTAGGTTTCAAAGAATCAACTACACTTCATTTTTTTATATGATCTAACAAATGAAAGTATTTTTGTAAGTTCCTTATATATGTCGATCTCACCAATCTCTTCATCCGTCTTATTTAATTCAAGAATGTGCTCAAAAATGACTTTTAATTTCCTCAATCAAGCCTATAAGCATTCGTGCCTATCTTTCATTGAAATTCACAGTCCTACACTACCAGAATTCAAATCCACACATCTTCAAGCCTGCAAGAGTTTTAAACTATAAATACGATAAAATAACTATAAAAATCTTGTTAAGGTGGTCCAAATACAACAAAAGACACTATCTTATCGCTACTCGCAGGCTCATTTATCGCTAATAGGCATTTTTCATACTTCATATATAAATTTCGTGCACTTTAGACTGCAAAAAAGCAATTTCACGAAACATTGCTCTTTAGCTGATCCAAAAAAGTGAAAACTTTGCTTGTAAGTTCCTTAAATGTTTGTTGATCTCACAAATCTCTTCATCCATCTTATTTATTCAAGATCGTGCCCAAACATTTTACCTTTTTGCTTTATTTTACTCAACCTAGACTATAAGGGCAGCTTGTTCTCTTTGTCATTTTCAGTCCGTTTTCTGTTTTCGATTTTTCAAAATAGTGAAACCGCGTTTTCTTTCCTATTTTCGAAAATGCGTTTTTGAAAACGGGTTGAAAATTTACAAATAAAACCGAAAATGACAAAACCGTCGTTTTGTGTGTTTTCAGTTAAAACCAACCAAAAATTCTTAAAACACGTTTTGAGTGTTTTCACCCCAATCACCACCATCGTCGCCGACTATCGCCAAACACCAAATCGCAGCAGATCGCACCCACAGCCACCACCATTGCCAACCACCAAATTGCACCCACACCCACCATCGCCATGCCCAGGCCCGGTTTTGGGCCGAGGAGGATGAGGCCCACGCCTCAGACCCAAAACTGGAGGGGGCCTCATTTTTTGCCCCCTCCCTCTCTCTCTTTTTTCTTCTTCTTTTTTTAATGAGGCCTGCCTAGCCCAAGTCCAACACTGGAGGGCCTCACAATTTTGGCCCAATTTGTTTTTTTTTTAAACCTAAACTAAACATCATACTTTCACAGACAAAACATTCCATCTCCTTCCCTGGTTTCCTCCGCTCGCTTCCACCTCTCAACTCTCAATCTCCACAATTCATTCAACTCTCCAATCCAACCGTTCTCCCTTCCGGCTATTCCCTTAACTTGCTACATTACCGCGCCGTTTGATTCGTCCACCCGCGAGGCCGCGACTGCTCTAAGCGAGTGCGAGCGAGAGTCAAGACTGCAACTTTGCGAGTTCGATCCTTGCTTTCTCGTCAGTAATTAAAAGGTTTGTGTTTTTACATTTCCGTTCTATGAATTTTTATTTTGTTGATTTTAAATTTTTATGTCCATATTATTCCAAAATTACTCGTGTCTTCTAGAATCTTTGTGCTTGGTTTGGGTGATTGGTGATGTTGCAGAGATTGTTTGTGTCTTATTCCTTCTTCGAATGAACATTTAGGTTACAGTTTATATCTTGTACATGCTCAAGTGGACTAACAGTGATTGGAGATGGAGGTTGACCACTCTCAAGAGGTGAAAGTTGAGAACTTTTAGTAGGAGACAATCCATAATTAAAACTAGTGGATGAAATAACTAGAGGTTCAGGAGACCCATACGGTTGAACATTAATATAAAGTGCTACTAAAGGTTGAGGTTGAGAATATGAGATATAGAAGGAAATTAGAATAGAAATATTAGGCTCAACAGACCAAAACTGATCTTCAGCATGCTTACTCTCCCACTGGAAAGTTTCAGTTAAAAAAAAATGAAAATTTTGAGACATTGAAGCCATTTACAAGTTTTACTCTCCCACTGATTGTTTGCACTCTTGTCGGTTTTGTTACTTTATAATATAATTTTTTTTTCTTTATATTTGTTTGTTGTTCTACTCTTCAGTGTTAAGTTAGCAATATGTTGCATAATGCATTGTTGAATTTTGCATTTACGTTGATCTTATTTGGGGAGGGGGGGCAATTTTGAGAGTTCGCCTCGGGCCCCGGAAATTACAAGACCGGCCTTGGCCACGCCACGCCACGCCGCGCCGCCACCACCACATCGCAGCTGATCGCACACACAACCACCACCACCACTGCTACAACCACCACCATCGAAATCGCAACCCAAAATACCACGAAAATTGTGACCCAAAAAAGAATGAAGGATAACAGCGTCGCGACCGGCTAAGCGACCACCGCTATCGTCAACCACCGAATCGCAGCAGATCGCACCCACAGCCACAACCACCACCACCACCACCACCACCACCACCAAAATTGTGACCTAGAATCAACACGAAAATCGCGACCCAAAAAAGAAAGAAGGACACAAGCGTCGCGACCACTGCCATTACCACCGTCAACTACCAAATCACAGCAGATCACACCCACAGCCACCAGCTCCATAGCCACCACCACTAAAATCGCTACCAAATCGTGACCCAAAAAAAGAAAGAAGAAGAACAACATCATCGTACCCCACTTTTTCTAGTCGGCGAAATGGAGCCCAGCAGCGGGAAGAGATATGAGAGAGAGTGGAGAGGAGAATGTGTTTTGGGTGTTTTTAATTTTGAAAACAATTTTTCAAAATGACAAAAAGAATATATTTTCAACAATTTCAAAATGGACACTCAAAACACAAAACTCAAAATGAATTCAAAACACAAAAAAAAAAAAAAAAAAAAACTGACACACAAAGAGAGCAACCCTTAAGTTTTTCATACCTTTCATTGAAAATACCCACTTATACGGTCCCACATTATGAAAATATAAAATTCGTATATTTCCAAGCATGTAACTGTCTTAAAAATTTCATTACTAATGTTTCGATGATCAAATTGTAACCTCGAAGCTTTCTCCATGACAATGGAAAAAGTTACCATAAAACTTTAACTAAACTAGAATTCATAAAGAATTATTTAAGATAAGTTCAATGCATGTGCTTGTGGCGTGTGACTTCTAAGACTTTAGGGTGTTTGTTGTAGATTAAAATTAGATTTTTGTTGACATATGATTTAATATATCTCCACTTGTTTTGATTATAATAAACAATACACTTATATTTCTAACAAGTTTTGTCTATTGAGTTTTTCATGAATATATCTTCATAAGTATTCAAAGAGTCAAATCGTCATTCGTTGAAGAACAAACAATCAAATAAGACTCGAAGAGAACAAGAACTTCTGAAGATTAAAGCTTAAAAGTAGCTTATCGGAATTTAAATGTAAATGTAAATGTATTAACTGTTCGATTCTTAGCAAGTACATAAAACTCAAATTATTTTCATAATCCATCACTTGCATAAAAATACTTTTCATTCATAATATGAAATAGTTTATTAAAAAAAAAAATTTGGTCAACCGAAAGTCCAACGGTAATCTTGCAACGGCTATATTCAAATTGGTCAACCAAAAATTTCGATCAACCTAGAGTTGGTCAACTGAACTTACCCGAAAGTGTCTTTTTGCTCTATAAATATCCATTTATTTTGCATTCATCTACCAACTTACTAGAGATTTTTTAAGAGCTATTTATTAAAAATCATTGAGATTATTTGAGTCTAAATTTTATTTCATTTATTACAAAAAGAATTTCTTGATTGATTCAATCTATTTCATTCATCTTATCAAAAATTCTATTTTGCAAAGAACCTTTCACAGTTTTCTTTGCCAACACTTTGATTTAAATGTAAATCTCTTTTCATACTTAATTTGTATTATTTGTTAAGAAAGATCATTGGCTTGAAAACTTTGATACAAAAATAAAACTATTTTATTATCAATCATTCATCAAAGTTTTAATCATAAATACTTGACTTGATTATATCATTTGTTAATAGAGTTTTTCAATTGTAAAATTATAATTTATACTTAGGTGGTTTTGAGAGCCTTGTGAAAACTCGATTGTTGTTAAGGATAAGTGCTCATTGTTGTAAGTCACCTAAAAATAAGTACTCCTTGTTGTAAGTTACTTAAAGATTGATACTCCTTGTTTGTAAGTTACTATTATAGTGCATTTAACCTTGTTCGTGACAGAGAGCTTGGTAACGGGAACGTAGAACACATTTTGTATCGAACCCTATTAAATCGGTTTGTTATCTTTACATTATCGCACTTTACTTTACATTGTCATTTATATTGTGTTATAATTATACTTGAATTAAGTTATCAAACTTGCATATTTAATTCTCGTATCATACTTTACACTTATATCTTATGTATCAAGTTATTTTGAGATTAAGTGTTGAAAAAGTTTCAAAAACCAATTTACCCCCTCTTGGTTAGATATTCTTGGGTTATCAATTTTAAGTGGATTGTGATAGAAATTTTTGAAATGTGTGGTTGAAAAGATGTGGAACCCATGAAAAATGTGGTTGATATTGATTGTTTGATTTTGACTTAGATTAAAATCAGATTTTAATCCGGCACAAACATGTAATTGATGTAAAATATTTATAAATCTTATTAAAGTGATTCAAATACAGCAAATGAAATTATCTTATCTCTACATCTATATTAAATAAATAAAGAGAGAAAAACACCAGCTAATTTTTAATACTTGTCGACGGACCATAAGGCCGGTTTAGAAGTTTGCTGCTATTTGCTATTGGCCACACTTAGGTGACCCTAAAAATCTGATTCCATTCCCAGAGAACTCCAATGTTACCTACAAAGCTGTAATTTTCTTTTTCTTTTCCTACTTTACCTTCTCATCCCTTTAATCATCAGGTAGATCTTTGATGGTAATGAGAAGATATTCTGACTATTCTGTCTAATGATCATTCGTTGCTTTAGTTTCTTGACTCCGCGCAGAGAACTGTCTGAAGAAATTCAGTGAAGAATGACATCTGGAGAGGGTAATCAAGAAGAGGAAGAAAAGGAGGATGAAGAGTTTTGTTTCAGAAAAGATGCCACACCACTAATAATGCTAATGCAACTAGGTCAAAGCATTCGATTAAAGAGCTGGACCAGAGTAGCAAAATCAATGACAGGTTTCTAATATTTGATAGAACTGAGACCCTGTAGTGATCAGATGCTGAGACACTGCATCATTTTAATTGGACTATTCCAATGGGTAATTAGGGACCATAATTTGTCATTCCAATATATAATACTACTTTCGACAAGGAAAAACTATACTACTTGTCCATGGAGCATAATTTTTTGTTAAAAAAGGCCCTTACAGGCCTTCTGAGACCCTTGCCAAGACTTTTAACTTTCAAGTGATATACTCCATCCGTCTCATTTATATAAGTTTGTTTTATTTTTCACACATTAATAAATCTTATTTAATGTTATTGGAAAATCAATTTTTGCCAAAAAATTTCCTACTTTACCCTCATTTGATTATCAATAACTAGTAATAAATTATTATTGGAAGTAGTAAAGAAATAAGAGTATATTAGTAAACGAACAAAACAAAACAAAACATTCTTAATAAAGAAATAAGACTATATAATTAAGACAAGAAAATAAAGAAAGTGAGCCTATATAAATGGGACGGAAGGAGTATATTATTTACAAATATTGTCATGGTGACTTAAATACAACAAAAGATACTGTCTTATTGCTACTCTAGAGCTCATTTATCGCTAATAGACATTTTTCGTACTTCCATTAATTTCATGAACTTTAGTCTCTCAAGAAGTAATATCACCATATTTCGCTCTTTAGCTGATGCAACAAAGTGTAAGCTTTTCTTTAAGTTACTTAAGTGTTTGTTGATCTCACAAGCTCCTGCTCTTCATCCATTTTATTAATTTCAAGATTGTGCTCGAAGATTTTAATTTTTTTTACTCAACCTAGATTAAAAGCTTTTCGAAACTTTCGATGGTAATACCCACTTATATGGTCCCACATAACGACAATATTAAATCCCAATATTTTCAAGCCTTTAAGAAATTTCATCACTAATGCTTTGAGGATCATTAAATTGTAACCTCAAAGCTTTTTCCATGACAATGGAAAAAGTTACCAAAAAACTTTTAACTAAACCTTTACGAGAACTCTCTTTATATTTCAGAGGTCAAAAACTCAACAAAATGATCTAATACCTTGATTCATCGATAATCTTTCTTCTTGCTTACTAATATACACTACTTTTATAGAGGAAAAACTTCAATTTGTTTCTTGTTCACCATTAAGTATTATTTTTGATAAGTTCGGAGTCATGTACTTTTGGCGTGCGACCTCTAATAGTTTTAAACATGAGTGATATAACATACTTAGAAAGCTTATTAAGGTGATTCAAATACAACACAAGATAATATCTTATCTCTACTCAAGTGCGTCTATCTATATTAAATAAATTAAGGACAAAAACCAGCTAAAATTTAATACTTCCACTTTCTTGAACTAGCGGAACTGGAACTGGAACTGGCTTTGGATCCACCATTGCTTCTTCTGCTCTCAAAGTCAAGATACATATAGAATTTTGCAGAAAGCTGTATTCGATGAAGTCGTATGTACATCTTGGAGGGAGATCTTTCATATCTTTCGAGATTCGGACAAAAAGACCATTTTAGAAATTTGCAGCTATTTTGCTATTGGTTACACTTGGCTACCCTAAAAATCTGATTCCATTCCCACAGAACTCCAATGTTACCTACAAAGCTGTAATTTTTATTTTATTATATTTTTTTTTTTTTGCTTTTCATACTTTATTTACTCACCCGTTTAATCATGAGGAGGATCTTTGACTGTGTGGTGAAGATATTTTGACTACTCTGTCGATTCAATTATTCGGTACTCTGTTTGAAGAAATTCAATGAAGAATGAAATCTGGGAAGGGTAATTAGAGGAAGAAAAGGAGGATGAAGAGTTTTGTTTTAGAAAAGATGCCACACCACTGACAGTGCCAAAGATGGGAAGAACAACGCAAGGCTAATGCAACTAGATCGAAGCATTCGATTACAGAGCAGAACAAGAGGAGAAAAATCCTTTACTCAATGACAGGTTTCAAATATTGATAGCAGAACCTAGACTATAAGCTTTCCGTATGTACCTTTTAATGAAAATACCCACTTATATGGTCCACATTATGAGACTATTAAATTTGTATTTTTAAAGCCTGTAAACGTCTAATGTTTGAGGATCATTAATTGTATGCTCGAAGCTTTCTCCAAGGCAATTGAAAGTTACCATAAAACTTATAATATATCAATGTTCTTTCTTCTTGCTTACTATATACACTACTTTTATACAGGAAAAACTTTAATTTATTTCTTGTCCACCATTAGGAATTATTTTTGATAAGTTCAATGCATGTGCGTGCAACCTCCAAGACTTTTAAACTTGAGTGATATAAAATACTTACAACGCTTATTAAGTTGATTCAAATACAACACATGATATTATTTCTACTCAAGCTCATCTATCTATATTAAATAAATGAAAAGGGAAAAACACCAGCTAATTTTTAATACTCATCGCCAGACCAAAAGGCCGGTTTCGAAGTTTGGTAGCTGCTATTTGCAATTGGCAATACTTAGGCAACCTTAAAAGTCTGATTCATTCCCCCACAAAACTCCAATATTATCTACATAGCATTTTTTGCTTTTCCTACTTTATTTTGTCATCCCTTTAATCATCAGTCAGATCTCTGACTGCACGGCGAAGATGTTTAGGCTATTCCATCGATTCAATTATTGGATACTTTAGTTTCTTGATTCCATTCAGAGAAACGGTTTGAAGAAATTCAGCGAAGAACGAAATCTGGAAAGGCTAATCAATATGAGGAAGAAGACGAGGATGAAAAGTTTTGCTCCAGAAAAGATGCCACACCATGGACTAATAGTGCCAAAGTTAGGAAGAACAGCGACAAGGCTAATGCTACTAGGTCGAAGCATTCAATTACAGAGTAGGACTAGATGAACAAAATCAGTAACAGGTTTCAAATATTGATAGAACTAATATCCGACCAGTGAAACCATTTCCTCTAAGGTCCTTATCTGTTCTCACCAATATTTTCGTCTGTATTATTTATTTTATGATTGTCCACAACAATTCGATTTTCAATATCCTCAACCTGTTCTATAAGCTTTTCCCGCATATTTTTCATTGAAACCAACCCACTCATATGGCGTCACACTGCATAATGACAGAAGCTTTTTAGGCGTGCAGGCATCTCCGAAATGTTATTACTAATGCTTTGAGGATCAATAAATTGCAACCTGTATATTGACAGAAGCTTTCTCCATAGTTCAACCTAAACCTTTACGGAAACTCTCTTTAAAATTTCAGAGGTAAGAAATTCAATAAAATTATCTAATTGCATGATACATCATTCTTTCTTTTTGCTTATTACTAATTTCTACTGTTATCAAGCAAAAGCTATAATTTACTTATTGTCCATTAAAAAAAACAAAATTTAAGTGCAATATATGTGCTTCTCGCATGAGACATCAAGAGTTTTATACTCTACGTTATATAAAATACTTGAGGATCATTAAATTGCAACCTCGAAGCTTTCTCCACAAAAATGGAAAATTTACCATAAACCTATAGCTAAACTTTGAGGACAACTCTCTTTAAAAGATTTCAGAGGTCGAGAATTCAATAAAATAATCTAATATATTGATACCTCATTCTTCTGCTGATTATATTCTTCTACTTTTATCGAGAAAATACTATAATTTCTTCTGTCCATTAAGGATATTTTGATAAGTGCAATGCATGTGCTTCTCGTTGCGACGTGTAAGAATTTTAATCTTTAAGCGATGTGAAATACTTGCAAAGCTTGTAGAGGTTATTCAAATTGAAGACATGATATTATATAACGCTACTGACGAGCTTATTTATCGTTAATAGACACTTTTAATTAGAAAATGTTCCTGTGCATGTTATTGTCGATGTACCAATCAATAGAATACTATTTTTCTTGTCAGGTGAGTAAGGTAGAGAATTAATGGGGCACAATATTTGACACTCATACTTACCTATTAGTTCTATTCTTCAATAAAATCACATTCTACCTTGATACATCATTCTAATATTATTCTGCTTTTATGAGATAGAGATTATAGTTTAATTCTTGTACATTAAAAAATAATTTTTGATAAGTGCAATGCATTTGCTTCTCATCTACGACCTATAAGATCTTTAAATATCTCACCAATCTCTCCGTCCCTCTTATTTATCTCAAGATTGTGCTCGACAATTTGACTAATAATTTTCTCAACCTAGCCTTTAGTTTTTCCTACTAAGATCAAATCCATACTTTCCAAGCCTTTATGCGTCTCCAAAATGTCATTGGTAATGCTTTTAGGATCATTAAATTGCAACTTCAAAACCTTTCCTACGACAATGGAGAAGGTTACTACAAAACCTATAGCTAAACACTGTACAAGAACTCTCTAAAGATCAAGAATTCAATAAAGTAATCTAATACCTTGATAAGTCATTCATTCATTTTTCTTGTTATATACATCCTCTTTAATCAAGGGACATATTATATTTTACTTTTTATCCGTTATAAGTAGTTTTCAACGTGCGATGTTTGTCCTTCTCGCGTGCGATCCATAAGATTTTTAAAATTTAATAAAGTGATAAAAGATACTTATAAAACTTGTTAAGGTAATTCAAATACAACAATTAATATTATAATCTTATCGCTATTCTTGAGCTCGTTTATTGCAAATAAAGATTTTTCATTCAAAGGGAAAAAATGTTCTACGAACCTTACATTATATAAACCAACAGTATTCTATTTTTCTTGAGGGGTCAGTTAGATAGGGAAGTTTATCGTAAACACTTCACTCTCATATTTATATATTTGATCTATTTTGCAACAAATTTACATTATACCTTATATAAATCATTCTTTCTTTTTCCTTATTATAGAATTCGACTTTAATGAGGAAAAAATTATAATTTAGTTGTTGCCAATTAAGGATAATTTTCCTGAAAATCACTATTCAAAATTATATTTTCCCCCAAATAATGGTTGTCAAACAAGGGCTTAATAACATTGGTAACGTGTAAACTTTAATTAATTTAAGAAATACGAAGGAGACGGGAAGTTAGGGATAGCATATCTCGACTCCTTCCGAGAATATAAAATAAAAAAAATATGTTTATGTTTGATTTGAAAATCGAGGTACCTTGCCATTTATGGAGTATGCCCTTCCTAATAGTTTCTTAGTTTTTACATACGAAAAAAAATACGGCACTAACAATAGAAAAATAACATGAATATAGTTATTTATTGAAAAATCTAACTAAATTAGCTAGCAATTTACAATTTATTTTCTTTCTCTAGTTCTTTTGTTTTATTTTTCATGAAATACCTATTTTATTCCCCGATTAACTTATTTTCCTTTTCTTCCTGTCAGTTTCTCCTACCAAAAACACCCTTATATTCCACATGGACCCAACCATGTAGCTGCTTATTTAGAAAAAAAACTACGGAGTTAGATCTGATGTTCAACTTTCGCTGCCCAATTTGCTATTTATCCAATCAATTATTGACACCATTTTAAATTAACATGTCATTAATTTGATAAGTTAGTGGTGAAGTTAATTAGGGTAGATTTGATATGACATGTTAATTTAAAAATGACATGTCAATAATTGATTGGATAAACGACAAGTTAGACCGTAAAAATCGGACAACAAATTTCAAATTCAAGTACTACAGTTTCAGCCTTCATATTGAACTCGTAAAAATTTGGGAAAATTGCACCATTGATCTCAAAGCAATTATCAACGTAGGAAGTTGGTTCCTATCATCTAAAATTGAACAAATTGGTCCTCAACAACAGAAATAATACAAAACTTTTTAACATTTCACCTCACCTGCTAGTATATCCAGCTTTGCAAAGCTATATTACATTTCTCAACTAGGGTTGATGTCCAAAAAAATCCAAGGCAATGTAATGGTCATATCACGAGCGATGGTTAAATCGAAATTATAATACAATACAATTATAATGAATCATTAAGGATCATATTGCTCATTTTTTTAATGAATGGTGGAGGATAAAGTTATTGAATATCAGTTATTTCGATCTAAATCATCAGATATAATGAATGGTGAAGGATAAATTACTCGTTTTAAAACATTGAGGATGAATTTGCTATTACTGTAGTAGATCAGGTACAAATGATGTTATTTTTCCTAAAAGTTCTGAACGGTATGTTGATGTCAGAGTTCGCAAAGCTTTCTTTAGTTTAGTAAATGTGTTTTAGTATGCTTACTTCATATTTTACTACTTGCAGAAGCTTAAGATTGTTGGCCGTTCTTAGATGTGTCAATCTGGGTGGTCCAGGCTGGGTCGACCCGTCAACATATGAGCCCAGTAACGATCCGCATGAAAAAAAGCCCGCCCGCTGCGGGTTCTGGGCTGGTTCCGGGTCGGCCCATAATTTTGGACTACAACCTAGGCCTGCCTACTGACCCATGCGGGTCGAGCCCATGCGAGTCACGGGTCGCAGTTTGTTCCGATTTGGCCCGTATGATTGTATAAATAAAATTATAAAAATATAGAATTTTTCATATTTATAGCAAAAAATATTTTTTTTGTTAAATGTAAACTAAGAATTGAACAAAATAATAAATTCATATTTATATCAAGAAATGTTTATATAGAATTCAAATTTAATGTTATATGAATTATTTATAAATTTGCAAAGTTAAATTTAACTTAAACAAATAACAACTAAATGCATTTCTAATTACTATTATCAAATATTTATAGTATAAGTACATCCCAACTAGGTTGGTACCTACTTTTGTTATAATTTATAGTTTAAGTACATCCCAACTAGGTTGTCACCTACTTAATTATAATATCTAATTTTTGCGGCCCGTGAAGGTGCAACCCGCGATGCCCGCGGGTCACACCTCCTTGACCCCGTGAATCGCCCGCTCGGATCACGAGTCAGCCCGCGGTCCCGGGTCGATTCGAGCCAGTTTTCACGTATCTGGCCGGCCCGTTCGTCTTGACACCTCTAGCCGTTCTATGAATTTTCAACCAATTTATTCCATTGGTGTGGTGCACTGACGTGCTGCGTTTTCTAGATATTTTTCGGTGGATCACCAATATCCTATGTAAGGTTTTGTTATGCTGAATTTATGAGCCCAATCATGATCTTGAGCTAAATTGTTTGAGCCCAAAACCCGGTCTGGCCCAGCTAAAGGAAAATTCCAGACTTGTCTGTTTGGTTTATCAAAACATGTTTTTTGTGGATGATTGACACTTGGATACTTTCTAGCCGTTGAATCAAGTTATTCAACTATTTCATATAAATAGCTTTGTTGGACTCTTGGGCTCTCAGACTTCATCTTTTACGAAACCCTAGTTCTTCTCTCTTTGATGCGATATGTTCTTTGTGATTAATCTGTAATATTGTAAGGAAATTTCTGAGTGATTTTCATGTAATCAGATAGAGAGTGTTGCAGAATTTCTTAGTGAGATTATTCTGTATTTTTGAGGGTTTTGATCTATGTTCTTGAGTTCGAACATTCTTGTTGTTCTGTAACTCTATTTTACCTGGTTTGGGCTATTATTAGTGGATTCGAGCTATATCCTAACGGATGCTCAACGGGAGACTAAGCGTTATAAGCGGTCGCTGAATCTCTGGGACCGTGGGCCAAAAATTCTTCATGTTCTCTTTACTTTTTTGCATTTACTTTGTGTATATTGGTTCAAAATGATTGAATCACAAGTTAAATCTTAATTTCTAAGAGGATGAACAAGACTCTCCTTGAAAGAACTAGATGCATGTTGATTAGTTTAGGATTGCAAAAAGTTTTTTGGGGGAGAGGCAGTAAAAATGTCTACTATTTGATTAATAGATACCCATCTAGTTCTTTAGACTATAAGGTTCCTGAACAAGTCTGGCCAGGATCGTTCCTGACTATTCTAATCTCAAAACCTTTGGATGTGCAGCCTATGCTCATCAAGTATAGTCTAAACTTGATCCCATGTCTTAGAAGTGTGTTTTCTTAGGCTATGGTGAAGGTATAAAAGGCTACAGACTTTGGGTTAAAGATCTTAGGGGATATAAAGTGATTATAAGTAGATCTATTATGTTTAATGAAAATGTTTTTCCCTATCTTAGTGATAAATCTGTAGAAATGATCATTGAAAATGATCGTCTGTACTGAAATTGATTTTAGTAATCAAGATGATTATGTGCAGACATAAGTTGAGGTGGAGACACCTCAGACTGAGCCTAAGTTAATTACAGATGATGAAATTTCTGATAATAATCAAGTAACTGAGCCTGCACATGACTTACAAAACTATCAGTTAACCAGAGATAGAGAAAGAAGGCAAATTAGACCTCCTTCTAGATACCAATCTGTTGATTGTGTGTGTGCTCAGGCTAAATCTAATTCCCTTGTTTCTGAACCTGAATCCTATGAAGAGGCTGTTGTCTCTAAAGATTCTGCTAAATCGGTTGAAGTCATGAAAGAACAGATAAGTTGTCTTCATAAGAATAAAACCTGGAACTTAGTTGAAAAACACAAGGATTGTAAACTGATTGATTGTAAGTAGGTTTACAAAATTAAAGAGAGTGAATTTAAATCAAATGAGAGGAGATACAACGCTAGGCTTGTAGCTAAGGGTTTCACACAAAGGGAGGACATAGATTTCATCGAGATTTTTTCACCTGTGGTTAAGTATACTTCCCTTAGAATCTTACTTGCCCTTGTTGCTCAATTTGATTTGGAACTAGTGTGAAAACTGCATTCTTGTATGGTTCTTTAGTGAAACCATCTATATGGCTCAATCTAAAGGTTTCCAGTCAAAGGTAAAGAATATTTGGTGTGTCTTTTGAATAAGTCCTTGTATGACCTAAAATAGGCTCCAAGGCAATGATACAAAATGTTTGATTCTTTTATTCAAGGTTTGAAGTTCAGAAAATCTGATTTTGATCCCTGTTTTTATCTGAAAAATGATGGAAAATTTGAATCATTATACCTCTTATTGTATGTTGATGATATGCTATTAGCTGGTCATAACTCTATTACTGTAAATGATATAAAACAAAAATTGAAACTTGAGGTCGAAATGAAAGATTTAGGACCTGCTAGAAAGATACTTGGTATGGAAATAAAAAGGGATAGACTTAATGGCATATTGTTTTTAACCCAAAATGCTTACATTGAAAAAGTGGTTAAAAGATTTTCTTTACATGATTCAAAACTTGTTAGTTCGCCTTTGACCGGAAATGTGAAATTGTCTGTTGAACATTTACCTAAAACTGAAGATGAAAGGAAAAGAATGTTAAATGTTCCATATGCTAATGATGTTGGGTCAGTCATGTATGTCATGGTGGGTTCTAGACCTGATATTGTTTTTGCTGTGAGTGTGCTGAGTAGATTCATGAGTAACCCCAGTGAGCTTTATGGGAAACTATGAAAAACTTAATCAGATATCTAAAACGAACTCATAATCTAGGACTTATGTTTAAAACTGATAAATCTGGACTTAAACAGAAAGGTTATGTAGATTCAGATTTTGCTGGAAATTCTGATAATAGGAAATCCACCTCTGCATATTTTTATGTGTTAAATAATACTTGCATTAGTTGGAAGTCACAACTTCAAAAATTTGTTGCCTTATCTTCCACTGAGGCCGAATATATTGCTACTACTGAGGTAGTAAAGGAAGGTTTGTGACTGATGTGATTATTAAATGAATTGCAACTTATAGAAAATCAGGTGGAACTATCTTCTGATAACCAAAGTGCTATTTTCTTAAGTAGGAATCATGTTTTTCATGATAGAAATAAACATATAGATGTTAGGTTTCATTTTATTGAGATATAGTTGAAAGATGTGATATAAAATTAGTTAAAACTCCTACTAAAGTTAATCCCGCTAATGCAGGTACAAAGGTTATTCCCGTAATAAATTTCTAGATTCTTTGAGATTATTGAATCCGAAAACTTTATAACCTTATGTTTTTAAACAGGTAATAAAAGCAAATGAAGTTAAGCATGTTTGAATCCATCTAAGACTGGTCTCAAATTCAGCAAGGTGGAGATTGTAAGGTTTGGTTATGCTGAATTTATGAGCCCAATTATGATCTTGAGCCCAATTGTTTGAGCCCAAAACCCGGTTTGGCCTAGCAGAAAGAAAGTTCTAGACTTGTCTGTTTGGTTTATCAAAACATGTTTTTTTGTAGATGATTAAAACTTGAATACTTTCTAGCCGTTGAATTAAGTTATTGAGCTATTTCATATAAATGGCTTTGTTGGACTCTTGGGCTCTCAGACTTCATCTTCTACGAAACCCCAGTTCTTCTCTCTTTGATGCAATCTGATCTTTGTGATTAATCTGTAATATTGTGAGTAAATTTCTGAGTGATTTTCGTGTAATCAGATAGAGAGTGTTGTGGTTAATCTCTTAGTGAGATTATTCTGTATTTTTGAGGGTTTGATTTGTGTTCTTGAGTTCGAACATTCTTGTTGTTCTGTAACTCTATTTTACCTGGTTTGGGCCATTATTAGTGGATTCGAGCTATATCCTAACAGATGCTCAATGGGGGACTAAGCGTTAGAAGCGGTCGCTGAACCTCCGGGGCCGTGGGCAAAAAATTCTTCATGTTCTCTTTACTTTTCTGCATTTACTTTGTATATATTGGTTTAAAATGGTTTAATCACAAGTTAAATCTTAATAAACTGGGACCAACAGTCTATATGTTTGACATGCTATTTATAGAATTCTAGATTCTTGGTAGGGTACCACTTTATATGCTGCACACGCTTCCATTGATCGATTAGTTTATCCAGCTCGAGAATGGGATCGGGCTCTTGTATTTGGTCATAATTGGTTTGCTGTAGTTTAGCTAAGTTGTTGTTCGACTTCCCTGGTGCAATTCAAGCTTGTAGTTTATATTGGAAATAATCAGGATTGAAATGTTGATCTTGTTGTCCGTGTCAGTTTGGAAAGTCACATAGTGGAGTGATGCGATCAATGGAATAAGGATATCATACGCTAGTTGTAGGCTAGAAAGGTATAGTTTAGCTCAATTCTCTTTCAATGGTCTTTACACACATGACGTTACACGAAATAAGAGAATGAAGTTCCATCCTTACACTGCGGCATTAACAAAGTAGCTAAACATGTTTGCAACATCATAGGATTCTTCTCACATATGCCGGCCTTGAAATCGATAGGAAAGAGGGAATTTATTCTAAGTGAGAATTATCTCTAGGACCACAATAAATTGACTAGAACAACCGACATGAATAAACGTGGGAAACGAATAAGGAAGTGTCAAATTGATATTCTGATAGAAAACATCAGTTCCCATTCTAAACTTAGAACCTTTCAAATTAATCAATGTAGGACCTTTTATCTTTCAAGAAAAGAAACCAATTTAAGATGCTAAGGAGAGTCATTATGCTGTATGACTTATTTAATTTTGATAGTCATTGCATCATTGAATTATTGACTTCTGCATTTATCCATTTGTCAACATTTCAGTCGAATAGGAAAGAAGCAAGTTCTAGCATTGGAAGTAAAGCCAAGTATATCACATTTATAATAGTGTAAAAGGATGCTAAGACCTTCTGTACGGAAAAATGATTCTAAATTTTGGGCTATGAAATATTGGGCATGATTATCCAACCCCCAAGTTTACTAGGAATAAAGGTTAGCTTCTTGTTTATGGGGAAATTAGTACCGCTATGGTCTATTGATAGCAGTGCCAGTTTTATCTATTAATTGTGCTTCTATATTCTCATACATAATGTAGAATTATACATAATGTAGAATTGAATACTAAGCGCATGCCTATATAATCAACCAAAGTCCATTGGGTTGCTCAACTCATTTATAAAGCTTTACATAACTGTCCTTGAGCGGTTTCTGGGTCTTGCCCAAACTACAATTCAAATTTACGCTTCGGCACCAATTTGTGGTTTGCCTATTCTGCTATTCTGAATGAGCATCCTAGTTTCCTTTGTTAACCTATGGTTGACTTCTCGTTTTGATTATCACAAACAAATTATGTTTATTACTAACAAATTGATTTCAAGTGTCCATAGTGATCATTGCACATGAATAAAATTGATGATACGAAGTTCGAGGCCAAGTAAAATCATTCAATTGAATAATGATATGGCAAACCCTCGAAAAGGGTATCTCAACGCAAATCGAGACACAAGTCAAAGTACCAATCAAGCAATGCACATCCAATCATTCAAACTAAGTACTTAGACGTTTTACGACTACATGTAAAGGTAAAACATTTTAATACTTGGCAATGCATCATGACAAGCTCAAAGTTTTTGATTTTACAATCCAAAACTCACGACAAAATATTTTCTTGAAAAAATATGTTTTTCAAGCATAAAAAATTCGCAATATATATTTTTAAATATGACAAACACTTTGAGAAACATCTTAAAAATGTCCCTCCAACACTTACATTTGACAAATTTAAAAACGAAGACGTTTCAAGCCAAAAAGGTCGTACCGGACGTCCGCTATGCCAAATATTTTACCACAACGATCATTTTTCAACGGTCCAATTTTTTGACAAAAAATAACGGCTACAGTTAAACCTCGATAAAGTAATAATCTCGATTATATAATAATTTCTTTCGATCCTGACTTGGGCCAATGGACTAAAGTAATAACCTCGCTAAATGCATTAAGTAATAAAAAAAATTGAATTTTTAAGGGCCCAATAAAAATATAAAGTAATAATTACTGGATTTCATTGAGAAAAAAAATATATAGGCCAAAATCTTTCAATTGATCAATAATACCCGTACAATAATCATTCATTTTGAAAATATGCATCTATGGTTGATTGTTTATTCTTCCTACCTAAATCAAAATGAACCCCAATCCTTAACTTTTTGTAGAGCATACACAACTTTCGAAATATTTTATTCGTGTTGTAGCAAGTAGTTGCTTAAGGTGGCTATTGCTTGAAATGTCTCTTTTGACGACACATTTGGGACGACGCTACTATCATCTGGTTCATGATCATTCTTATCATCATTACCGTTTATTACTGATTGAATAATTTCTTCGTCTGTAGGTGATTCCATAACTGCATCATTCTCGCTAGGATAGTTCAAAAGATGTTCAACATCCATCACATTTCTATAGCGTAAATTAGAGATGACATCATTTAATCCTTGGATACCTTCATCTAATTCACCAACTTCTGGTTCAGGAACATTGTTTTCTTCCGACCGAATCTTGCAATTCCGAAAATAATTTACAATTGTTGTTGTCTTCACATCGAAATTCCAATCCATGTTAGCAAAATTAATAGTATTCAACATTAATTTTTTCAGGATTTGGTGCTTTAACCTCAAGGCCTTGTAAGATGCTAGAATAAAAACGACGACGATAATGAGCTTTGAATGCTCGAATAATTCTAGCATCACATGGTTGAATCTTAGACGTTGTGTTAGGAGGTAAGAAAAATAACTCTACATTTTTCAAGCATTCAACTACCTTTGGATGAGTTGGACAATTGTCTACTATTAAGATAACCTTCTTGCCATTCATTCTCTTATCAAACCAACCAACATATTCTTGAAAAAGCAAGCCAGTAATCCAAACTTTCTTGTTGGATCGATACTTGCAATTAAGATTGTTCATGTTCACATGTTTAAAGTATCTAGGATTTGCATACTTACTAATAATCCAAAGTGGTACTTTATCAGATCCATCACCATTGCAACAAACAACAACAATAATTCTCTCCTTATCTTTTTTGCATCATTCAAGCTGCTTGGTAGCAAGTGAATGATCAGCTTCCAATCGATAAATAATCTAGTTTCATCCATATTTTAAATATCCTTCAACTGAAACTGGTCTAGTTTTGATCGTATTCCAGGTAAAACATTTTCAATGTTCTCCATGATAATCGAATGACTTTCACCAAAACGTCGGTAAGATTTGATTCCATATCTTGCCTTGAAACGTTCTAACCATCCACTAGAAAAGCTGAATTCTGGATTAGTTTCACCATACATTTTTGCAAAAGCTCTTTTGCTTTTCCTTGGATAATTTTTCCAGACATGTTCACTTTATCTTGCCTTTAAAGAAACTACTCATACAAAACTTTCTCTAAATCAGGGTATTTTGCCGATTTGTGCTTTTTAACATTGCTCTTTTTCATCTCATTTGACAAATATTCTGACGCCCTTTTGAGAGTGTTCGATATTGTTGATTGACTAATAGTCAAATCAAACTTTTGTTGCACCCAAACTTGCATATCTTTTTGGCTAATAGTTGGATTCTCTTTCTTATGCTCACATATTGCACTCCTCATTTTATCGGTTAAAGTTGATTTTTTTACTCCTTTCAAATGATGAGAAGACATTGGAGGAGAAACACAATATTGTATGTGCTTGGAATATGTCTTCCAAACATCTAGCTTTTATAGGTAAAGACTAAACCTTTTCATTTGTTATATATGTGAACTTAGTTTTTAGAGATATTAAGTTTCACTAAAACTTTTGAGCTTCCCTATATTCAAATAATATTTTGATTAGTGTCTTTTGATTTTTCTTACCACATACAATGTACATATTTTATATTGAAAAACTCTCTCTAAAATAATAAATATTTACTTATCTATGAATGAATAATTTATTCATTTATCGATAAATAAATAACCTCGCTAAATGAATATTTTTTTCCGGTCCCGAGGGTATTACTTTATCGAGGTTTAACTGTAATTGACCGCCCAGTATTTTACCGGACGTCCTGTAAAGTGCGTCCAGTATGACAAAGCTTTTGACCGTTTGAGAGCTATAAATACCTCACTATTCCCCCACTTGAATTAATTGTTCTTGAGCATTAAAGCGATGCTTTTATTAAACCCAACTACATTATTCTCCATCTTTAAGAAGATAAAAAACATTAAATTCTTGAAAAACCTTTGAGTGATTAATTTTGTGAAAATCTTTAGTTCTTCAAGAATTCTTTCATAGCAACACTTTGAGCTAAACTCATTGTCATCTATTGAAGTGTTCATCTCTTCTCTTCTTACTATCAATCTTGATTCTATCATTCGATAAGAAGAGAAGTTTTCATTTGTAAAATCCATTTTGAATTGTGGGTCTTGTTGAGGTTCCAGAAAGCTCAACATTATAAAATGATTGGTGTTCCTTAGTTGTAAGTCATCGAAATCGTTGTAAAGGGTTGGATTGCACCACAAGTCAATCAACATAGTGAAAAAGGTCTTGCTTGTGACGGAGAGCTTGGTAACAAGGGACGTAGATTATTGCGTTGGATTGAACCTCCATATTACGTCGTTTGCACTCTCTAACTCTTTTACTTAACTTCTTTTACTTTGTGCAAGCTTATTTCGATTATCTACGTGCCTATTTGTGTTTGATTGATTTCATTATCATTTGTGTGATTATTAGATTAAAATTGTGTAGTTAGCGAAAAAAATTTAAAAATCAATTCACTTCCCTCTTGATTAGCCAATCTTGAGCTTTCAATTGATGTCAGAGCTCGGTACTCACTTCTTTAATATCTCACAATCTTGAGTTATGGCTAACACTGGTTTTCAAAATCTTGAGGGACATTCTACAAACTGACCTCATTTATTTGATGACACACATTATAATTATTGGAAGGCTAGAATGATGATTTATGTTCAATCTATTGATTATAACATTTGGGAAATCATTGAATATGGTCCATATGTGCCCACAAAAAACTATTAAAATAGATGGCAAACCCGATCAAAGTTTTACCAAATCTAGAGAGGAATATGATGACGAAGATAGGAGAAAACTATCATTAAATGCTAAGGCAAAAAATTTGCTTTATTGTGCTCTAGATAGAAATCAACTCAATAGAATTAGTATATGTGATTCGGCTCATGAGACTTGGCATGCTCTAGAAGTCACTCATGTTGGAACAAACAAGGTTAAGGAAACAAAAATAAATATGTTGGTTAAAGAATTTGAAAACGTCTTCATGAAACAAGATGAACCTATTGTTGATATGATTACTCGTTTTACCGACATTGTGAATGGCCTAAAAGCCTTTGATCGAAAATATTCTAATGGTGAACTTCTGAGCAAAATGCTTAGGTCACTCTCGGAAGAATTAACTTTTATACGGATGCTCATAGAAAACACAAAGGATGTGATTTCATATCCTTTAGAAAATTGTATGGAACCTTGATGATATATGAGCTCGACAATATTGAAATTAAAGAGAAGACAAGGAAGAACAAAGAGGAATCAAAACAAATTCCTAAGAGATAAATAGGTCTAAAATAGGCAATTGATGAAGACCATCAACAAGCAACATGAGCGATGAAGATCTTGATGATCTAGTATTTCTTGTCAAGAAATGGAGTGGGTTTCGAAACAACAAGAAATTTCAAAGAAAAGATAATAAATGAGAAGAGAAGAATACGAAAATCATTTGCTATAAATGTGACAAACCCGGTCATAAAAGAACCGAGTGCCCAAACAAAAGGAAAAACTTCAAGAAAAAGGCATTTCAAGCTACTTGGGATGATAGTGATGATGATGATCAAAATGAAATCGCTAACATGTGCTTCATGGCCGTGAAACTAAGGTAAGTACAAAAGAATTTTCTTATGATGAATTACTTAATTCTTATGATGAATTGCTAGAAGATTTTGAAAGCTTGCCTTGAGTCATTCCATTCTTAAAAAGAAAAATTCTCTATTGAAGGATGAATTAAAGAAAACCTTGGAAAAAAAAAAAAAAAAACCTTGACTATGAATTATTGACTAAGGAAAATATTTCTTTAAAAGAAAAGGTTGATAATTTAACTAAAATTGTTTATAAATTCGGGCAAGAAAAATTTTGATTCAATGCTTGAAAATAAAAAAAATGTGTATTTGATAAAGGGAAAATCGGATTCAAACCCTCATTGAAACAAAAATCTCTTAAAAATATGTTTGTCAAGACATCAAACACCACTTGCACCTTTTGCAACAAAAAATGACATGTTTCTTTTAATTTCCTAGCTAAAAAGAAACTATATTTTGAAAACAAAAACAAGTGGATTAAGGAATCCTCAAAAACTAACTACCAAGGATCCAAGTTTTTATGGGTACCAAAAATCAAAAATTAAATTGTTTTGTAGTACCAATGAGAATCAAAAGTATATGATTCTTGGATAGTGGATGTTCGAAACACATGACCGGAGATTGATCACTACTTTCGAACTTCAAAATAAAGGATGAAGGTCATGTAACTTTTGGGGACAATGCAAAAGGAAAAATAATTGGAATCGGCAACATTGATAATCACTTATCCCCCTCTATTGAAAAAGGTCACACTATTACTACGATTAGAAGTCACCATGGTAGAGAATTTGACAATCTTACATTTTATGACTTTTGTAACAATAATGGATATGAACATAATTTCTTGGCTCCTAGAACTCCTCAACAAAATGATGTAGTAGAGATGAAGAATCGCACATTACAAGAAATTGCTTGAACCATGCTAAATGAAAATAACTTGCCAAAATATTTTTGGGCCAAGGTCGTGAATACCGCATGTTACATCATAAATAGAGTTTTGGTTAGTCGCAAGAAAACCAAAACTCCGTATGAATTTTGGAAAAATAGAACTCCCAACGTTAGCTATTTTAAAGTTTTCGGTTGCAAATGTTTTATCTTAAACACAAAAGACAACTTGGGAAAGTTTGATTCAAAATTCAATATTGGAATTTTTCTTGGCTATTCATCGACTAGCAAAGCATATAGAGTTTTTAACAAAAGAATACTAGTCGTTGAAGAATCCATGCATGTTACTTTTGATGAAACTAATCTACTTGATCAAGAGAAAGGTATTGATGATGATGTAGGTTTAGAGACTTATTTTGAACAAATGACTATCCAAAACAAAGGAGTAGTAAATGAAGAAAAATCAAAAGAATCCAATGATCAAGAAAGAGAAGAAACGCCAACCGAAGTTCAAGGAGACTCTACATTGCTAAAAGAATGGAAGTTTGTCTCACTCACCCAAAAGAGTTGATAATCGGCGAACCATCAAAAGATATCACTACTAGAACTTCTTTTAGAAACCATCTCGGTAGTTGTGCATTCATCTCACAAATAGAACCCAAAAAGTTTAAAGA
This sequence comes from Fraxinus excelsior, assembly GCA_019097785.1. NCBI lineage: Eukaryota > Viridiplantae > Streptophyta > Magnoliopsida > Lamiales > Oleaceae > Fraxinus > Fraxinus excelsior. Next base: position 12,453,595 of record CM032624.1, on the reverse strand, counting down.
ATCGGAATTTGATGAGTTTTGGATTCTAGCAATGAAAAAAGAACTTAATCAATTTGAAAGAAATCATGTTTGGGACTTAGTCGCTAGATCTACAAATCAAACCATTATTGATACCAAACAGGTTTTTCGAAACAAAAGAGATGAAAATGGAATCATTGTACGTAACAAGGCTAGATTATTGGCCCAAGGTTACAATCAAGAAGAAGGTATTGATTATGAAAAAACTTTTGCAACCGTAGCTCGGTTAGAATCTATTCGTATGTTTCTTGCATTTGCATGTCACAAAACTGTACCCTCTATCAAATGGATATTAAAAGTGCATTTTTAAATGAATTTATCCAAGAAGAAGTTTATGTTAAACAATCACCCGACTTTGCACATCATAAATTTCCAAATCATGTTTTCAAACTTCGAAAAGCTCTCTACGGACTAAAGCAAACTCCTAGAGCTTGGTATGAACGATTGAGAAATTTTTACTCTCAAATGAATTTTCTATTGGAAAAGTGGACACTACTCTTTTCATCAAAACTCAAAAACATGACATATTCATTGTTCAAATTTATGTGGATGACATTATTTTTGGTGCTACAAATATTAAACTTTGTGAAGAATTTTCTAAAAATATGAGCATGGAATTTGGAATGGGTATGATGGGTGAACTAAAATTCTTTCTCGGATTTCAAATTAAACAAACATGTGATTGAGTTTTTATACATCAAAGTAAGTATATATTAGACATCTTAAAGAGATTTGAGATGAATGATCTAAAATCGATGAATACTCCAATGAGCACTTCCATAAAGCTTGATAAAGATGATCAAGGCATCTCCGTCTACATCACCAAATATCGAGGTATGATCGGAGCCCTTCTTTATTTAACCGCAAGTAGACTCGATATTATGTTTAGTGTATACTTATGTGCTCGATTTCAATCTAATCCTAAAGAATCCTACCTCAAAGACGTGAAAAGAATTTTTCGATATCTTAGTGCGACTCAAAACTTAGGACTTTGGTATCTAAAATGAACTCACTTTGACTTACTTAGTTACTCGGGTGCCGATTGGGCCGGTTGTCAAATTGATCGTAAAAGCACTAGCGGCACTTGTCACTTTCTTGGTTTTGCATTGGTTTTGTGGTTTAGCAAGAAACAAAACTCTGTTGCCTTATCGATTGTCGAGGCCGAATATATTTCCACCGCGAGTTATTGTGCTCAAGTGCTGTGGATGAAACAAACCCTAAGCGACTTCCATCTATCCTACGGTTATATTCCAATCATGCGTGACAACACTAGTACCATAAACTTATCTAAAAATCCCATTTTACACTCTCGAACGAAGCATATTGAGATACGACATCATTTTCTTAGAGATCATGTTCAAAACGGCGATATCTCACTTGAATTTGTTGACATCGAAAACCAATTGGCCAATATTTTCACCAAACCCCTTGCGCTCAATCGCTTCTCAATCATTAGACGAAGCTTGGGTCTTATCGAACTAAAATAACTTCCAAAATTGTATTTTCTCCATACATTTTCTTATATCTCAAAAATGATTTTCAAAATTATATCCACATATTTTACTTCTCTTTTTATAAAAAAAAAAAAAAAAAACTCTAGCGGACTTCCGGTATCCAGCGTCCAGTACAACAAAATGTTTCAATTTTTTTTTTAATTTTTGTATTTTTAGCGGACATCCAGTATGGATTTTTCCAGTTTTGAAATTGCGATTTTCCCCACTTTCTTCTTCATTTCTCACCTCTATCTCCTCTAGCACATTACTCCCGTATCTACTATTTCTTGAACTAGGTACAAATCTTTTCAATTTTCCCTCTTAAACCATTTTTTCTATCACAAATAGATCAATTTCTACTTGAATTTTAGGGATTCCATCGCTTTCTCCTCAAATCCAAGCCCTAAATTTCAAATCTCCATTTCCATTGATTTTTGCTCAAAATCCATCCATTACTCGTGAAATCCACTAGTTTTCAAAGTTTCTCCACCTCTCTAAACACTCTATTCAAGCACTTCAATCCACAACTTTGGAAAACTTCTCTTCCAGCTACATTTTCGAAAAACCCATATTTCTCTTAAAATGTCAACTTCACGTGGTAGAGGGAAGAGGTTTAAGCAAACCATTCGACGACGTGCTCTATCTCCATCCTTCGAGGAAGAAGACATGGACTTCAAACCTGAGACGCCGACGAATCTCTTTGCAAAATCACACATTTTAATAGGTAAATATATTGATCTCCCCACTTTTACTTTCAACGTCCCTGCATTTAGGATAGAAGAATATATCATGAACATGGGAAGGACATCCGTTTGCATAATAGAAGAAAATACTTATCCATTGCTAATGCGAGAATTTTATCAAAACATGACTTTTCCTTCTTGTGATGTCGACATTACATGCTTTATAAAAAATGTTCGGATCATGGTTTGAAACCTCTTATTTGTACAATTCTTGAACTTGAACCGTGTGATATTCAAACTTTTGTACATAAAACTCACCCTTCTATTGATGGCTATGACCCAGTTGATGCTTGTCGTCGTGTCACGGGTGAACATATTGCAAAAATATCATCGCTAACGTCATCTTACCTAGGAAGGGGCATCGAGATGAAGTGATTTGTTTCGATCTTTTTCTACTTGATTCTTTTCTTGTCGTTCGGAAAGTTGATTTTCCGACCATTTCTTTAGGTCTCATGCAGTTCATTCACTCCTCACGCGTCGCTAAGGCGCTCCCATATGACATGCTTTTAACCAAAATTTTTCAACATTTTGATATCCCTCTTCATGATGAGGCATTCATCAGTCCCTCTGACACCATTAATTCCACAATACTCAAACGTATGAAAATAGTTAAGAAAAATGGACAAGGGGTGGCTGAAAAAAGGGGTTCGATTCGGCTTCGGGGCCGTCTACGTTGCCATTCGAGGAAGAGGAAGAGGATGACGACAAGTGCACACTGCATGCCATGAGGACCTCACACATGCCACTTCCTCCCAATCAGGGTATCTTCGAGGATCAGTTTGTACTTTTGAGCAGACGGATCAACTCCCTCACTACGACATTCGACGGGATGAGCGACGAACTCCGTCATATACACGATCAGCAGGACGCAATCATCGCACGATAGACTCAATTTCTGTATCCTTCTCATCCGGCTCCATAGTTCTTTTCTTGCTTTCTTAAAATTGTTCCTTAAACTGTGGTTAAATTTTTTGATTATGTACTCGAACTATGAAGTATTTATGAAATGGTAACTAGATGTTATATTGTTACTTCTCTATGCTTAATCATTCATGTTTGATTCCATGCTTTTTGCTTATGCCAAAAGGAGGAAGAAAAAGAGAGATTTGCATGATTATATTCAAACAGGGGGAACGAATGCTAAATAGATAGGAAGAATATGTGTATGCAATTTTATTAACTATCAATTTGTTTTTGTTTTGAATCGCAAATCGTTGTGTTTGTCATAATCAAAAAAGGAAAAATTATTGACATGTGGTTGACTTCTCATTTTGGTCATCACAAACAAATTGATTTCAAGTGTCTATAATTATCATTGCCCAAGAATAAAATTGATGACACGAAGTTCGAGGCCAAGTAAATTTGCATGCGATCATTCAATTGAAGAATGATATAGCAAACCCGGGAAAAGGATATCTCAACGCAAATCGAGACGCAAGTCGAAGTACCAATCAAGCAATGCATGTCCAATCATTCAAACTAAGTACTTAGACGTTTTACGACTACATGTAAAGGTAAAATATTTTAATACTTGGCAATGTATCGTGACAAGCTCAAAGTTTTGATTTTACAATTCAAAACTCACGATAAAATGTTTTCTTGAAAAATATGTTTTTCAAACGTAAAGAATTCGCAATATATATTTTTAAATATGACAAACACTTTGAAAAAAAATCTTAAAAATGTCCCTCCAACACTTACATTTGATAAATTTAAAAACAAGGACATTTCTGGCCAAAAAAGTCGTACCGGACGTCCGGTATGCCAAATTTTTTGCCTCAATGGTCCAATTTTCTAACAAAAAATAACGGCTAATTGACCGTCCGGTATTTTACCGGACGTCCGATAAAGTGCGTCCGGTAGAACAGAACTTTTGACCATTTGAGAACTATAAATACCTCAATATTCTTCCACTTGAACTAACTATTCTTGAGCATTAAAGTGAGGCTTTTATTGATCCCAACTACCTTATTATCCATCTTTAAGAAGATCAAAAATATTAAATTCTTGAAAAACCTGAGTGATTAATTTGTGAAATTCTTTAGTTCTTCAAGAAGTCTTTCATAGCAATACTTTGAGCTAAACTCATTGCCATCTATTGAAGTATTTGTCTCTTCTTTTCTTACTATCAATCTTGATTCTATCATTCGATAAGAAGAGAAGTTTTCACTTGTAAAATTCATTTTGAATTGTGAGTCGTGTTGAGGTCCTGAAAAGCTCAACATTGTAAAAGGATCGGTGCTCCTTGGTTGTAAGTCACTGGAAGCGTTGTAAAGGGTTGGATTGCATCATAAGTCAATCAACATAGTGAAAAAAGGCCTTGCTCGTGACAGAGAGCTTGGTAACGGGGGACGTAGATCATTGCGTTGGATCGAACCTTCATATTACATCGTTTGCACTCTCTAACTTTTTTACTTAATTTCTTTTACTTTGTACAAGCTTATTTCGATTATCTACATGTTTATTTGTGTTTGGTTGTCGATTGATAAAACTGCATGCATTTAAGAGAATACATGTTTGATTTCCAACTTTCTAAGGGAAATTTAAAGGGGGTCATCTTCATCCTCGCTTAATGGCATTTGTGTTGCCTTTGTCTTATAATTTTATTTTTGTATTCCAATTTGCAGCCACGAGAAGGGATGTACGTCATTGGTGATTTTATGACAAGAAAAGAGGATTTGCATGTTGTATAACCTTCGACTACTGTTGATGAAGGTATCTGTGAGACTGACCCTTGTTCTGAATTTGTGTACTAGTTTACCTTTTTATCAGCACCAAGTAATTTTTTACTGGTCCAAGTCTGCTACTATATGAAAGGTTGGCATTATCACACAGGGAAATGTGGTTAGAGCTGCCCTATAAGAAATTAGTGTCATGGCAAATCAATTTCAGCATCATATGAAATGTGCAATCTGGTTCTTCAGCTTCTTCGTTGGACCACTCATAGTATAAGTTTCTGGAACATTTTCTAATTAAATGTTTACTCTAAAACCTATGGCTAAACCTTCACAAAACTTTCTTTAAGAGATTTTAGAGGTCAGAAATTCAATTAAAAAAATATCCAATACCATGATACGCCATTCTTTCTTTTAACTTGTATATACTTCTACTTAAAGAAAAAAAATGCTTTACTTCATGTCCATGAATAATAATTTTTTGATAAGTGCACTTCTCGCATGCGACCTATATGACTTTTAAACTATTAAGTACAATAAAATAATTACAAAAATCTTGTTACGGTGATCCAAATACAACAAAAGAAGTATTTTATTGCTACTCTCAGGCTCATTTATCGCCAATAGGCGTCTTTCATACTTCATAAATTTCGAGCACGTTGGACTGCAAATAGCAATTTCACGGAACATTGCTCTTTAGCTGATCCAAAAAGGTGAAAACTTTGCTTGTAAGTTCCTTGAATGTTTGTTGATCTCACAAATCTCTTCATCCATCTTATTTATACAAGATTGTGCCCAAAGATATTACCTTTTTATTTTTTATTTTATTTTACTCGACCTAGACTACGTTTTTCATACCTTTCATTGAAAATATGCACTTATATGGTCCCACATTATGAAAATATAAAATCCGTACCTTTTCAAACATGTAAGCGTCTTAAAAATTTCATTACTAATGTTTTGATGATCAAATTGTAACCTTGAAGCTTTCTCCACGACAATGAAAAAAGTTACCATAAAACTTTAACTAAACTAAAATTCATTAAGAATAATTTAAGATGAGTTCAATGCATGTGCCTGTGGCATGCGACCTCTAAGACTTTTAATCTTAATTGATGTAAAATAGTTATAAATCTTATTAAAGTGATTCAAATACAACAAATGAAATTATCTTATCTCTACATCTATATTAAATACATAAAGAGGGAAAAACACCGGCTAATTTTAATACTCGTCGACGGACCAAAAGGCCGGTTTAGAAGTTTGCTGCTATTTGCTATTGGCCACACTTAGGTGACCCTAAAAATCCGATTTCATTCCCAGAGAACTCCAATATGTTACCTACAAAGATGTAATTTTTTTTTTCTTTTCCTACTTTACCTTCTCAACCCTTTAATCGTCAGGTAGATCGTTGACGGTAATGCGAAGATATTTTGACTATTCTGTCTAATGATCATTCGGTGCTTTAGTTTCTTTGATTCCACGCAGAGAACTGTCTGAAGAAATTCAGTGAAGAATGACATCTGGAAAGGGTAATCAAGAAGAGGAGAAAAGGAGGATGAAGAGTTTTGTTTCAGAAAAGATGCCACGCCACTAATAATGCTAATGCAACTAGGTCAAAGCATTCGATTACAGAGCTGGACCAGAGTAGCAATATCAATGACAGGTTTCTAATATTGATAGAACTGAGACCCTGTAGTGATCAGAACTGCATTTTAATTGGATTATTCCAATGTGTAATTGGGGACAACGGTTTGTCATTCCAATACATAATACTACTTTCAACAAGGAAAAACTATACTACTTGACTACTTGTCCATGGAGCAAAATTTTTTGTTTGTGCAATGCATGTATAAGACTTAACCTTCAAGTGATATTTATTATTTACAAATACTGTGACTTAAATACAACAAAACATACTGTCTTATTGCTACTCTAGAGCTCATTTATCGCTAATAGACATTTTTCGTACTTCCATTAATTTCATGAACTTTAGTCTCTCAAGAAGTAATATCACCATATTTCGCTCTTTAGCTGATGCAACAAAGTGTAAGCTTTTCTTTAAGTTCCTTAAATGTTTGTTTTTTTTTTTTTTTTTTTTTGATACCCAGGTTCGAAGCTTGCGCATGACTAGTCCTGAACCTCCAACGTCCAGCCCCTCATTGGTTGGTGGAAGGTAAACCGCGGGATATGCCCAAGTTGGATCACAGGTTCCTGCATTGCTTTAACTCCTGGCCCCAAGAAAGCCCTCCTCACTATTGGAAGCAGGATTCGAACCCTCCACGCTGAGGTTGCAAGCCCACAGATGCAATTGATCCACCAACTCAGCTGTGCCCCGGGGAGCTACTTAAATGTTTGTTGATCTCACAAGCTCCTGCTCTTCACCCATTTTATTAATTTCAAGATTGTGCTCAAAGATTTTAATTTTTTTACTCAACCTAGATTATAAGCTTTTCGAAACTTTCAATGGAAATACCCACTTATATGGTCCCACATAATGAGAATATTAAATCCCTTTCTTTTCAAGCCTTTAAGAAATTTCATTACTAATGCTTTGAGGATCATTAAATTGTAACCTCAAAGCTTTTTCCATGACAATGGAAAAAGTTACCATAAAATTTTTAACTAAACCTATACGAGAACTCTCTTTATATTTCAGAGGTCAAAAATTCAACAAAATGATCTAATACCTTGATACATCAATATTCTTTCTTCTTGCTTACTAATATACACTACTTTTATGGAGGAAAAACTTCAATTTGTTTCTTGTCTACCATTAAGAATTATTTTTGATAAGTTCAGATTCATGTACTTTTGGCGTGCGACCTCTAAGAGTTAGAGATGGCAAACTGGCCGAACGGCTCGTCGGCTCGTGAAAACACGAGTTGTGAGCCGCTCGGGCTCATCATTGCTCGAGCCGAGCTGCAAGTGAGCTCGTCGAGCTAGTGAAAAATTAAAGAAAAAAAACATGAAAAAGTAAAAAAAAAAATCAAAAAATCAAAAAGCTCGTGAGCTCGTGGGTTTAAGGGTCGGCCGAGCTCGGCCAATTGCCATCACTACTAAGAGTCTTAAACATGAGCGATACTGAGAAATCTTATTAAGGCGAATCAAATACAACACGTGATAATATCTTATCTCTACTCAAGTGCATCTATCTATATTGAATAAATTAAGGACAAAAACCAGCTAAAATTTAATACTTGTCGCCGGACCAAAATACCATTTTGGAAGTTTGCAGCTACTTTGCTATTGGCCACGCTTATGCTACCCTAAAAATCTGATTCAATTCCCACAAAACTCCAATGTTACCTACTAAGCTGTAATTTTTTATTTTATTTAATTTTCTTTTCCTACTTTATTTACTCACCCCTTTAATCATCAGGAGGATCTTTGACTGTACGACGAAGATACTTTGACTACTCTGTTGATTCAGTTATTCAGCGCTTTAGTTTCTTGATTCCATGCAGAGAACTTATTTGAAGAAAGAGAAATGTTACATTTACAGTATTTTTACACATTAATTTTGACAGTCATTTCACATGTGGGTAGGGTCCACAATCGCGGGCCCCACCCACATGTAAGAGGACTGTCAAAATGGCTGTGTAAAAAGATTGTACATTCAGCCTTTCTCAGAATTGAAGAAATCCAGTGAAGAATGAAATCTGGGAATGGTAATTAAGAAGAGGAAGAAAAGGAGGATGAAGAGTTTTGCTTTAGAAAAGATGCGACACCGCTGACACTGCCAAAGATGGGAAGAACAGTACAAGGCTAATGCAACTAGATTGAAGCATTCGATTACAGAGCAGGACATGAGAAGCAAAATCATTAACTCAATGACACGAGTGCAATGCATTTACTAATTGCGTGCAACCTATAATACTTAAACTTTAAGTGATACAAAATATTTAAAATCTTGTTACGATGATTCAAATACAATGAAAGATATAATCTTATTCTATTCTAAAGCTCATTTATTGCTAATAGACATTTTTCATACTTTCATTAATTTTGTGCACTTTAGACTCCAAATAGGAAAGGCAACGGGGTGGGTTGTGTGCGGGTCGACCATTTCCATCTCCCTCCCCATCGGGTATTTTTGTCACGTTGCCCGCCGCCCATACCCAATTAAGGAGGGGCGGGATCGGTTTTTCTTTTTATTTGTTTTCATTTATATCTTTAGTTAATGAAAATTATTACCTTTTTTTCTTTCAATTTGTTAACAACCACCTATGTTCCCTTTAAAATGATGATAATTCTTTTCTTTTAGTTTGATAAAAAAACCTAAATAGACAGAGAGCATGTGTACCTGTCATGTCCCCAATTCGGTGATTAGACTAGTTATAATTCCCGCCCTATTCTGGGCCAACCCTTCGAATATTGGGTTTAACAGATTTTTTTGTATCCCTATCTACAAAGAAGTAATTTCAGCTTACTTCACTCTTTAGGTGGTCCGACAAGGTAAAAGCTTTTCTTGATCCCACCAATCTCTTCGTCCAACTTATTTGTTTCAAGATTGTGCTCGAACATTTGACATTTTTGTTTATTTTGCTGAACTTGGACTATGAACTTTTCGTATCTTTCAATGAAAATACCCACTTATATATATGTTCCCAAATTAAGAGAAATTAAATCCGTACCTTTTTAAGCTTGTAAGTCTTTAAATTTTTATTGCTAATGCTTTTAGGATCATTAAATTTTAACCTCAGAGCTTTCTTCGTAACAATGGAAAAAGTACCATGAACTAAACCTTCACAAGAACTCTCTTTAAAATTTCAAAGGTAGAAAATTCCATAAAATGATCTAATACCTTGATACATCATTCTTTCTTCTTGATTACTAATATCATTACCATTAAGAATTATTTTTGATAAGTTCAGTGCATGTGTTTTTGCCGTGCGATCTATAAGACCTTTTTACACGAGTGATATAAAATGCTTAGAAACTTATTAAGGTGATTTAAATACAACTCATGATATATCTCATCTCCCCTCAAGCGCATTAATCTATATTAAATAAATAAAAAGTGAAAAATCCAAGCTAATTTTTTTAATAATCGTCAGTTGTCACGGACAAAAAGGCTGGTTTAGAAGTTTGCAGCTATTTGCTATTGGCCACACTTAGGTGACCCTAAAAATCTGATTCAATTCCCACAGAACTCCAATGTTGCTGTAATTTTTTTGTTTGCTTTTCCTACTTTATTTTCTCGTGCCAGGAAGATCTTTTACTGTACAGCGAAGATATTTTGACTATAGTACTGTCGATTCTATTATTCGGTGCTTTAGTTTCTTGATTCCCCGCAGAGGACCTGTTTGAAGAAATTCAGTGAAAAATGAAAACTGGGAAGGGTAATCAAGAAGAGGAAGCAAAAGATGATGAAGAGTTTTGTGCCAGAAAAGATGCCACACGACGGGTTTAATAATGCCAAGACAGCAACAATGCTATGCAACTAGTCAAAGCATTCGTTTACAGCGCACGACAGAGGAACAAATCAATGACAGGTTTCAAATATTGATAGAACTGATACCCAGTAGAGATGAGAAGCGAGATACTGCATCATTTTCATTTGTATTTATTCAATATGTAATTTGGTGACCCATGATAGGTCATTCTTTCTTTTAGCTTATTATATACTTTCGCTCTCATTAAGGAAAAACTATACACTTTTTGTCTATGAAGAATAATTTTTTTTTTTTTTTTATTTTTTCATGTGAATTTGATAAAAAGTTACTTGAATGATTATAAATAGTTATAAATCTTGTTACGATAATTCAAATAGAACGAAGGATGTTATCTTATTGATACTATGGAGCTCATTTATCACTAATAGACATTTTTCTTACTTTCAAATTTCGTGCACTTTTCTCCAAAGAAGTAATTTCATCGCTCCCGCTCTTTGCTGATCCAACAAAGTGAAGACTCTTCTTGTAAATTCCTTAAATGTTTGGCATCAAGACTCTTATTGAAGCTCAATTGAATTACGCTATTGCTGAGAATGAACTCTTAGCAGTGGTATTTGCCTTCAACAAATTTCAGTCGTACTTAAAACGTAAAGATGGGCTTCCTGATGCAGGTAATTTGATACCCCGTTGGAAGGGGGTTCCACTACGGTTCGCATTGGATCATGCGTCAGGTTTTGTGGCGCATTGTGTGCACGAACCTGTGGCTGGTTGCACATGCTTCCACCTTACCATCTGATAGGGCTCGTTTTCTTAATGCCCTAGATCAGGTGACTCGATTGACCTTCATACTTTTCTGTGCTAGCATATTCTTCGCACCCTTCGAGTCCCTGGTCGTAGGATAGGTTTGCCCTATGCTTTCTCATTCATCGTCTAGTCACCGTCCTTGGAGTTACATTTTTCGAGAGTTCATCTTGTCGGATTGGTCAACCGATTGGTCATTCTATTATTTCATAGAGTCGATCCCATGCTACTACTTCTTCTCGTGCTGAACCTATTGATCCTACACTGCCAGCCAATCCTGTTGGTGATCTTTCCTCTAATCCCATTGATCCGACTTCTATCCCTTCACTTCTACGGTTCCTTCCCGACTTCTTCTTCTGTCCCTCCCGCTTATTCGATTGGTCCCTTGGCCACGTTGATGGGCCGATGTCGACGTTGATTATCCAGCAGGCTCGACTGTTGGTCGAGGTGACCCAGACGAAGGCATATGACATTGCACTGCATGGTGAGGTTGTGGATGTTCAGCGTCGATTGCGTTGGATGCGAGAGCACTAGGAGATTAAGAGTGATGAGACCGGTGCTTCGAATGGTGATGAAGCTCCTGCCTCGTAGATAGGGATAGTGTAGTAATTGATATTGATTTGCTTTTGTTTATCTAGTGGTTAGGATGTTCTTGGTGTTTTATAAAATTTGTATAACCTTTCTCTGGTTATTGGAATTTCTTCAATATTTCGTATTGTGTGCTTTTGCTATGTTCCTTTGCCATTTGTGACAAAAAAATGGAGAGATTTTTTAAGTAAGGGAAAGATATAATCATACACATTTCTTGTTTAGAGCAGCTTGATACATATTGATACATATCATATGTCGTTTTAGGGGTCTATGAGGGTGAGACATAGATACTGTATAAACATATTATGCTTTACACTTGGTTTGATCTATTACATATGTCTTTGCCTTTTGATGGGTCGTTGGGGAGAGACATAGATACATGTTGACATTTGACTTGATTTACATTTGTATTGATCATTTTTGTTATGTCATATATCTTTAGGGGTTGATGGGGAGATACACATATATATTTTCTACTGCTTTAACACTTGTTTGCTGTAGTGACATTACACTTGCATTGCATATCATGCACTGAGGGGGAGCATGTGCTTTGTAATTGTGTTACATTTCATGCATGGCTATTTGTGTTTTTTCTTGATGTTTTTTGTAGTATTAATGTGGTTATGGTGTCTTGGTTAACATTAATACTACATCTCAAACTAGCTTATTTTTTTCACTGATTATGCTTCTAAGTACTTTATTGCTTATTTATGTGTCACGTGCTTTTACACTGGTATGTGAGTTTTAATGTCAGGATACAAGAATAACAAAGATGAAGCTGCATTCAGTTGTTTCAATTGGACGTGTGTAGTTTTGATAGGTTGTTGTGTTTTGTACTGTATTTTGTCACAGAATGCCAAAGGGGAAGTTTGTTAGGTTTATATTTTGTATTGGTGATTCTGTGAACAAAATGACCGACTTGAACAAATATAAAATTTTAGGGAGTGAATCATAAAGTTTCATAGTTGGTAGGATGTCATAGGGTTCAGGGTTCAATGTTCGGAACAAGATGGAATCACATCGATTTTTCGCTAGCTGCTCGCCGGAGTGCTGCTCGAGCAGAGGAATCAGAGACTGCCTTGCTCGACCTTCAACCCATTGTTGCTCGAGCGACTTTTTTACGGCCAGACCTAATTTTCCTTTTTCGAGAATTTTACTTGACCCATACAACCTGTTTTGTCCAACATATAAATACTGGAACCGCATCTTCCACTGCAGAGAGGTTGAACACATTATATTCTTGAGAGAGTTCAAGCTTCATCATATCTAAAGTTCAAACCCTCAATTGTTTATGCGCCATTCTTTGTGAAAACATCAAAGAGCCAAATCAAACACCGAATTGTCTTCTTCGATTGGATCTACTGTAAAATTGTTTCGTCAACTGTATTGCATTAAGGATCAAGGAAGAACTGAAGAACAAGGAGTTCCTTGGGAAGATCTATAGGAGATAAACTGCGTAAAGAGTTAGGATTGGAGTTCGTGTGCTCATTCCAGGAAGACTACTTTACAAAGAAGAGCTGGGATTGGTATTCATGTGTACATTCCAGGAGGGCTGGGCTGCTTCGCACTTCAGACATAAGATCAGAAAGCTTGTGTTGTCAACTTTGCTGGTGGTATGTAAGTTAATTGGCTGTTTATAGTGGATCTTTGATTGGCAAAGTGTCTGAAGTTTTTACCACGCTGGGTTTCTCCATGAACAATTCTGTATTGTTTACTGCTTTATTTATTATTTTGATATAGCTGCGGTATTCAAAGATAGGCTAAAGTGAATTGTATGAATAATCACATAGACATAATTAACTTGTGACTTGTTGCTTGTTAATTAATTTGGTATTTCCGCATTTACACTAATCACCCCCCTCTAGGTGTAGTTGGGTCGAATCTTGCATTTCTCAGCTTTAAGGATCAGTAAATTGCAACCTGCATAATGACAGAAGCTTTCTACATAGCTCAACCTAAACCTTCAAGGAAACTCTCTTTAAAATTTCAGAGGTCAGAAATTCAATAAAATTATCTAATAGCATGATACATCATTCTTTCTTTTTGCTTATTACGAATTTCTACTTTTATCAAGCAAAAGCTATAATTTACTTCTTGTCCATCAAAAATAACAAAATTTAAGTGCAATATATGTGCTTCTCACGTGAGACCTCAAGACTTTTATACTTTACGTTATATAAAATATTATAACTTATGGTCCCGAATTCAAGTTGATTCTATTTTGTATGCTTTGAGGATCATTAAATTGCAACCTCGAAGCTTTCTCCGCAAAAATGGAAAATTTACCATAAAACCTATAGCTAAACCTTGAGGACAACTCTCTTTGAAAGATTTCAGAGGTCGAGAATTCAATAAAATAATCTAATATATTGATACCTCATTCTTCTGCTGATTATATTCTTCTACTTTTATCGAGAAAATACTATAATTCCTTCTGTCCATTAAGGATATTTTGATAAGTGCAATGCACGTGCTTCTCGTGTGCGACGTGTAAGAATTTTAATCTTTAAGCGATGTGAAATACTTGCGAAGCTTGTCAAGACATGATATTATATAACGCTACTGACGAGCTTATTTATCGTTAATAGACACTTTTAATTAGAAAATGTTCTAGAAATTGTGCATGTTATTGTCGATGTACCAATCAATAGAATACTATTTTTCTTGTCAGGTGAGTAAGGTAGAGAATTTATGGGGCACATTTGACACTCATACTTACCTATTAGTTCTATTCTTCAATAAAATCACATTCTACCTTGATACATCATTCTAATATTATTCTGCTTTTATGAGAGAGAGATTATAGTTTAATCCTTGTACATTAAAAATATTTTTTGACAAGTGGAATGCATTTGCTTCTCATCAGCGACCTATAAGATCTTTAAATATCTCACCAATCTCTCCATCCCTCTTATTTATCTCAAGTTTGTGCTCAACAATTTGACTAATAATTTTCTCAACCTAGCCCTAAATTTTTCCTACTATTTTCACTGATTCCAATCCACTTATACCATTTCACACTGCCCTGAGATCAAATCCATACTTCCCAAGTCTTTATGTGTCTCCAAAATGTCATCGGTGATGCTTTTAGGATCATTAAATTGCAACCTCAAAACCTTTTCTACGACAATGGAGAAGGTTACTACAAAACCTATAGCTAAACACTATACAAGAACTCTCTAAAGATCAAGAATTCAATAAAATTATATAATACCTTGATACGCATTCATTATTTTTTCTTGTTATATACATCCTCTTTAATCAAGGGACATATTATATTTTACTTTTTATCCATTATAATTTATAAGTAGTTTTCAACGTGCGATGTTTGTCCTTCTCGCGTGCGATCCATAAGATTTTTAAAATTTAATAAGGTGATAAAAGATACTTATAAAACTTGTTAAGGTAATTCAAATACAACAATTAATATTATAATCTTATCGCTATTCTTGAGCTCATTTATTGCAAATAAACATTTTTCATTCAAAGGAAAAAAATGTTCTACGAACCTTACATTATATAAACCAACAGTATTCTATTTTTCTTGAGGGGCCGGTTAGATAGGGAAGTTTATCGTAAACACTTCACTCTCATATTTATATATTTGATCTATTTTGCAACAAGTTTACATTATACCTTATATAAATCATTCTTTCTTTTTCCTTATTATAGAATTCCACTTTAATGAGGAAAAAAATTATAATTTAGTTGTTGCCAATTAAGGATAATTTTCCTGAAAATCACTTTTCAAAACTATATTTTCCCCCAAATAATGGTTGTCAAACAATGGCTTAATAACATTGGTAACGTGTAAACTTAAATTAATTTAAGAATTACGAAGGAGACGGGAAGTTAGGGATAGCATATCTCGACTCCTTCTGAGAATATAAAATAAAATAAAAATGTTTATGTTTGATTTGAAAATCGAGGTACCTTGCCATTTATGGAGTATGCCCTTCCTAATAGTTTCTTAGTTTTTACATATAAAAAAAAAAATACGGCACTAACAATAGAAAAATAACATGAATATAGTTATTTATTGAAAAATCTAACTAAATTAGCTAGCAATTTACAATTTATTTTCTTTCTCTAGTTCTTTTGTTTTATTTTTCATGAAATACCTATTTTATTCCCCGATTAACTTATTTTCCTTTTCTTCCTGTCATTTTCTCCTATCAAAAACACCCTTATATTCCCCATGGACCCAACCATGTAGCCGCTTATTTAGAAAAAAACTAGGGGTGTAAGCGGTTCGATTTTTGCGATTTTTGACAAGTTTTCAAACCAAACCGTTTAAACTGATTTGAGAAAAACTCAAACCTAAACCAAACAATTTTGAATGGTTTGAAAAAAACTCAAATCTAAACTTAACGGTTTGGTCCGGTTTGAAATCGTCGGTTTCACCGTATATTTTTTTGTCATTCTACTTTTATGACATTACTTTATTGAATTCAATATATATTTATATCTTACTAGCAATAAATCTAAAACAAACTAAATATATCTACTACAAATTTAAATACCAACTAAATCAAAGTGAAATCACAATAAACTAAAATATAATTTTTTGTTTGCCATTTTAGGTTAAGACGTTACGATAACGTTACAATACAAGTCTACTAAACTAAATATAAAGCCTAAAAAATATAATGATATTCAACAAGATCTCGTGATCATCATATCTGAAAAACAAAACTACTGATTAGACAGAGAGAATAATCAACCATAATAATAAATCAATTGTTTATAATATCTAAACATAACAATTACACAAGCTTACCTTTGTATTTTGTTACGAATTCAATTTCTCACATATACTCAAACACCAGTTGCTCTCACACATGATTCATAGTTTCCATTGTCAAACAAATGCATTAGTTATATTATCATAGTATTGGATACTAGATAGATAAGAGAATCTTTAAAAATATGGTAATGGAAAATATAAATCACCTGCCACAACTTTCATTGAATCATTAAATGCTTCCACTTCATCTAAATATTGACACAACACTATAGGTTCATTCTTAATTTGCAACTAATTCGTTCCGCATATATAAGCCTAAGCCATTCTTGCACCTAATAAACTCCTAAAGGAATTAAGTATTTGCCCCCATTTGAGAATGTGGACTCATAAGCAACTATAGAAATTTGAATTCTAAAGAGGAAAATAGTTTTTGATAGATTATGTTAGTTTTGATATTATTAGATATAAATTAGGATTATTTGGTAATAATAATATATATGTAATAGAAAATTATAAATTGACAAAAATACATACAAATGATAAAACTATTGAATTTCGCATATTTGAATGAATTTTCAAAAAAAAAAAAATCATTATTTTTTTTTATTTTTATATATTTTTTCACCGGTCCGGTTTGGTTTTAAACCGCAATTAAAATTCTTAAATCTAAACCAAACCATTTTTTCCTGGTTTGGTTTGGTTCAAAACCATTTCGTTGACGGGTCCACGTGGCACCAAACCGACGATTTCTAAAATGCGGTTTCGGTTCAATTTTCCGGTTTGATGGTTTTTGTTTACAGCCCTAAAAAAACTACGGAGTTAGATCTGATGTTCAACTTTCACTGCCCAATTTTCTATTTATCCAATCAATTATTGACATATCATTTTAAATTAACATGTCATTAATTTGATAAGTTAGTGGTGAAGTTAATTAGGGTAGATTTGATATGACATTTTAATTTAAAAATGACATGTCAATAATTGATTGGATAAACAACAAGTTAGACCGTAAAAATTGGACAGCAAATTTCAAATTCAAGTACTACAGTTTCAGCCTTCATATTGAACTCGTAAAAATTTGGGAAAATTGCACCATTGATCTCAAAGCAATTATCAACGTAGGAAGTTGGTTCCTATAATCTAAAATTGAACAAATTGGTCCTCAACAACAGAAATAATACGAAACTTTTTAACATTTCACCGCACCTGCTAGTATATCCAACTTTGCAAAGCTATATTACATTTCTCAACTAGGGTTGATGTCCAAAAAAATCCAATGGCAATGTAATGGTCATATCACGAGCGATGGTTAAATCGAAATTATAATACAATACAATTATAATGAATCATTAAGGATCATATTGCTCATTTTTTTAATGAATGGTGGAGGATAAAGTTATTGAAGATCAGTTATTTCGATCTAAATCATCGGATATAATGAATGGTGAAGGATAAATTACTCATTTTAAAACATTGAGGATGAACTTGCTATTACTGTAGTAGATCAGGTACAAATGATGTTATTTTTCCTAAAAGTTCTGAACGGTATGTTGATGTCAGAGTTCGCAAAGCTTTCTTTAGTTTAGTAAATGTGCTTTAGTATGCTTACTTCATATTTTACTACTTGTAGAAGCTTAAGATCGTTGGCCGTTCTTAGAGGTGTCAATCTAGGTGGTCCAAGCCGGGTCAGCCCGCCAACATATGAGTCCAGTAACGGCCTGCGTGAAAAAAAGCCCGCTCGCTGCGGGTTCTGGGCCGATTCCGGGTCGACCCACAATTTTGGACTACAACCTAGGCCCGCTGACCCATCCGGGTCGAGCCCATGCGGATCACGAGTCACAGTTTGTTCCGATTTGGCTCGTATGATTGTATAAATAAAATTATAAAAATATAGAATTTTTCATATTTATAGCAATTTTTAAAAAAAAAAATGTAAACTAAGAATTGAACAAAATAATAAATTCATATTTATACCAAGAAATGTTTATATAGAATTCAAATTTAATGTTATATGAATTATTTATAACTTTACAAAGTTAAATTTAACTTAAACAAATAACAACTAAATGCATTTCTAATTACTATTATTAAATATTTATAGGATAAGTACATCCCAACTAGGTTGGTACCTACTTTTACTATTATTTATAGTTTAAGTACATGCCAACTAGGTTGGCACCTACTTAATTATAATATTTAATTTTTGCGGCCCGTGAAGGTGCAACCCGCGAAGCTCGCGAGTCACACCTCCTTGACCCGTGAATTGCCCGCTCGGATTACGAGTCAGCCCGCGGTCCCGAGTCGATTCGAGATAGTTTTCACC
Source organism: Fraxinus excelsior (assembly GCA_019097785.1). Taxonomy (NCBI): domain Eukaryota; kingdom Viridiplantae; phylum Streptophyta; class Magnoliopsida; order Lamiales; family Oleaceae; genus Fraxinus; species Fraxinus excelsior. Next base: position 12,434,805 of record CM032624.1, on the reverse strand, counting down.
TGTCTGGCCGGCCTGTTCGTCTTGACACCTCTAGCCGTTCTATGAATTTTCAGCCAATTTATTCCATTGGTGTGGTGCACTGACGTGCTGCGTTTTCTAGATATTTTTCGGTGGATCACCAATATCCTATGTAAGGTTTGGTTATGCTGAATTTATGAGCCCAATTATGATCTTGAGCCAAATTGTTTGAGCCCAAAATCCGGTCTGGCCCAACTAAAGGAAAATTCCAGACTTGTCTATTTGGTTTATCAAAACATGTTTTTTGTGGATGATTGACACTTGGATACTTTCTAGCCGTTGGATCAAGTTATTCAACTATTTCATATAAATAGCTTTGTTGGACTCTTGGGCTCTCAGACTTCATCTTTTACGAAACCCTAGTTCTTCTCTCTTTGATGCGATATGTTCTTTGTGATTAATCTGTAATATTGTAAGGAAATTTCTGAGTGATTTTCATGTAATCAGATAGAGAGTGTTGCAGAATTTCTTAGTGAGATTATTCTGTATTTTTGAGGGTTTTGATCTATGTTCTTGAGTTCGAACATTCTTGTTGTTCTGTAACTCTATTTTACCTGGTTTAGGCCATTATTAGTGGATTCGAGCTATATCCTAACGGATGCTCAATGGAAGACTAAGCGTTAGAAGTGATCGCTGAATCTCTGGGGCCATGGGCCAAAAATTCTTCGTGTTCTCTTTACTTTTTTGCATTTACTTTGTGTATATTGGTTCAAAATGATTGAATCACAAGTTAAATCTTAATTTCTGAGAAGATGAACAAGACTATCCTTGAAGGAATTAGATGCATGTTGATTAGTTTTGGATTGCAAAAATTTTTTTTGGGGGAGAGGCAGTAAAAAATGTCTACTATTTGATTGACAGATGCCCATCTAGTTCTTTAGACTATAAGGTTCCTGAACAAGTCTGGCCAGGATCGTTCCTGACTATTCTCATCTCAAAACCTTTGGATGTGCAGCCTATGCTCATCAAGTATAGTCTAAACTTGATCCCATGTCTCAGAAGTGTGTTTTCTTAGGCTATGGTGAAGGTATAAAAGGCTACAGACTTTGGGTTAAAGATCTTAGGGGATATAAAGTGATTATAAGTAGATCTATTATTATGTTTAATGAAAATGTTTTTCCCTATCTGATAAATCTGTAGAAAGGATCACCGAAAAGGATCTTGTCTACACTGAAATTGATTTTAGTAATCAAGATGATTATGTGCAGACACAAATTAAGGTGGAGACACCTCAGACTGAGCCTAAGTTAATTATAGATGATGAAATTTCTGATAATAATCAAGTAACTGAGCCTGCACATGACTTGCAAAACTATCAGTTAACTAGAGATAGAGAAAGAAGGCAAATTAGACCTCCTTCTAGATACCAATCGGTTGATTGTGTGTGTGCTCAGGCTGAATCTAATTCCCTTGTTTCTGAACTTGAATCCTATGAAGAGGCTGTTGTCTCTAAAGATTCTGCTAAATCGGTTGAAGTCATGAAAGAAGAGATGTCTTCATAAGAATAAAACCTGGAACTTAGTTGAAAAACCCAAGGATTTTAAACTGATTGATTGTAAGTGGGTTTACAAAATTAAAGAGAGTGAATTTAAATCAAATGAGATGAGATACAACGCTAGGCTTGTAGCTAAGGGTCACACAAAGGGATGACATAGATTTCACCGAGATTTTTTACCCGTGGTTACGTATACTTCCCTTAGAATCTTACTTGCCCTTGTTGCTCAATTTGGTTTGGAACTAGAGAAACTTGATGTGAAAACTGCATTCTTGTATGGTTCTTTAGATGAAATCATCTATATGGCTCAATCTAAATGTTTCCGGTCAAAGGTAAAAAATATTTGGTGTGTCTTTTGAATAAGTCCTCGTATGACCTAAAACAGGCTCCAAGGCAATGGTACAAAATGTTTGATTCTTTTATTCAAGGTTTGAAGTTCAGAAAATCTGATTTTGATCTCTGTTTTTATCTAAAAAATGATGGAAAACTTGAATCATTATACCTCTTATTGTATGTTGATGATATGCTATTAGCTGGTCATAACTCTATTGCTGTAAATATAAAACAAAAATTGAAACTTGAGGTTGAAATGAAAGATTTAGGACCTGCTAGAAAGATACTTGGTATGAAAATAAAAAGGGATAGACTTAATGGCATATTGTTTTTAACCCAAAATGCTTACATTGAAAAAGTGGTTAAAAGATTTTCTTTACATGATTCAAAACTTGTTAGTTCGCCTTTGACTGGAAATGTGAAATTGTCTGTTGAACATTCACCTAAAACTGAAGATGAAAGGAAAAGAATATTAAATGTTCTATATGCTAATGATGTTGCGTCAGTCATGTATGTCATGATGTGTTCTAGACCTGATATTGTTTTTGTTGTGAATGTGCTGAGTAGATTCATGAGTAACCCTAGTGAGCTTTATTGGGAAACCATGAAAAACCTAATCAGATATCTAAAACGAACTTAGAATCTAGGACTTATGTTTAAAATTGATAAATCTGGACTTAAACAGAAAGGTTATGTAGATTCAGATTTTGCTGGAAATTCTGATAATAGGAAATCCACCTCTACATATTTTTATGTGTTAAATAATACTTGCATTAGTTGGAAGTCACAACTTCAAAAATTTGTTGCCTTATCTTCCACTGAGGCCGAATATATTGCTACTACTGAGGCAGTAAAGGAAGGTTTGTAACTGATGTGATTATTAAATGAATTGCAACTTGTAGAAAATCAGGTGGAACTATCTTCTGATAACCAAAGTGCTATTTTCTTAAGTAGGAATCATGTTTTTCATGATAGAAATAAACACATAGATGTTAAGTTTCATTTTATTAGAGATATAGTTGAAAGAATTCGAAAACTTTATAACTTTGTGTTTTTAAACAGGTAATAAGAGCAAATGAAGTTAAGTATGTTTGAATCCATCTAAGTCTGGTCTCAAATTCAGCAAGGTGGAGATTGTAAGGTTTGGTTATGCTGAATTTATGAGCCCAATTATGATCTTGAGCCCAATTGTTTGAGCCCAAAACCCGGTTTGGCCTAGCAGAAAGAAAGTTCTAGACTTGTCTGTTTGGTTTATCAAAACATGTTTTTTTGTAGATGATTAAAACTTGAATACTTTCTAGCCGTTGAATCAAGTTATTGAGCTATTTCATATAAATAGCTTTGTTGGACTCTTGGGCTCTTAGACTTCATCTTCTACGAAACCCTAGTTCTTCTCTCTTTGATGCAATTTGAGCTTTGTGATTAATCTGTAATATTGTGAGGAAATTTCTGAGTGATTTTCATGTAATCAGATAGAGAGTGTTGTGGTTAATCTCTTAGTGAGATTATTCTGTATTTTTGTAGGTTTGATTTGTGTTCTTGAGTTCAAACATTCTTGTTGTTCTGTAACTCTATTTTACCTGGTTTGGGCCATTATTAGTGGATTCGAGCTATATCCTAACGGATGCTCAATGGGGAACTAAGCGTTAGAAGCGGTCGCTGAACCTCTGTGGCCATGGGCAAAAAATTCTTCATGTTCTCTTTACTTTTCTGCATTTACTTTGTATATATTGGTTTAAAATGGTTTAATCACAAGTTAAATCTTAATAAACTGGGACCAACAGTCTATATGTTTGACATGCTATCTATAGAATTCTAGATTCTTGGTAGGGCACCACTTTATATGCTGCACATGCTTCCATTGATCGATTAGTTTATCCAGCTCAAGAATGGGATCGAGCTCTCGTATTTGGTCATAATTGGTTTGCTGTAGTTTAGCTAAGTTGTTGTTCGACTTCCCTGGTGCAACTCAAGCTTGTAGTTTATATTGGAAATAATTAGGATTGAAATGTTGATCTTGTTGTCCGTGTCAATTTGGAATGTCACATAGTGGAGTGATGCGATCAATGGTATAAGGATATCATACGCTAGTTGTAGGCTAGAATGGTATAGTTTAGCTCAATTCTCTTTCAATGGTCTTTACACACATGACGTTATACGAAATAAGAGCACAAACTTCCATCCTTACACTGAGGCATTAACAAAGTAGCTAAACATGTTTGCAACATCATATGATTCTTCTCACATATGCCGGCCTTGAAATCGATAGGAAAGAGGGAATTTATTCTAAGGGAGAATTATCTCTAGGACCATAATAAATTGACTAGAACAACTGACATGAATAAACGTGGGAAACGAATAAGGAAGTGTCAAATTGATATTCTGATAGAAAACATCAGTTTCCATTCTAAACTTAGAACCTTTCAAATTAATCAATGTGGGACCTTTTATCTTTCAAGAAAAGAAACCAATTTAAGATGCTAAGGAGAGTCATTATGCTGTATGACTTATTTAATTTTGATAGTCATTGCATCATTGAATTATTGACTTCTGCATTTATCCATTTGTCAACATTTCAGTCAAATAGGAAAGAAGCAAGTTCTAGCATTGGAAGAAAAGCCAAGTATATCACATTTATAATAGTGTAAAAGGAAGCTAAGACCTTCTATACGGAAAAATGATTCTAAATTTTGGGCTATGAAATATTGGGCATGATTATCCAACCCCCAAGTTTACTAGGAATAAAGGTTAGCTTCTTGTTTATGGGGGAAATTAGATACCGCTATGGTCTATTGATAGCAGTGCCAGTTTTATCTACTAATTGTGCTTCTATATTCTCATACATAATGAAGAATTGAATACAAAGCGCATGCCCATATAATCAACCAAGTCCATTGGGTTGCTCAACTCATTTATAAAGCTTTACATAACTGTGTCCTTGAGCGGTTTCTGGGTCTTGCCCAAACTACAATTCAAATTTACGCTTCGGCACCAGTTTGTGGTTTGCCTATTCTGCTATTCTGAATGAGCGTCCTAGTTTCCTTTGTTAACCTATGGTTGACTTCTCGTTTTGATTATCACAAACAAATTATGTTTATTACTAACAAATTGATTTCAAGTGTCCATAATGATCATTGCACATGAATAAAATTAATGACACGAAGTTCGAGGCCAAGTAAATTTGCATGCGATCATTCAATTGAAGAATGATATGGCAAACCCTCGAAAAGGGTATCTCAACGCAAATCGAGACACAAGTCGAGTACCAATCAAGCAATGCACGTCCAATCATTCAAACTAAGTACTTAGACGTTTTACGACTACATGTAAAGGTAAAACATTTTAATACTTGGCAATGCATCGTGATAAACTCAAAGTTTTTGATTTTACAATCCAAAACTCATGACAAAATATTTTCTTGAAAAATATGTTTTTCAAGCAAAAAGAATTCGCAATATATATTTTTAAATATGACAAACACTTTGAGAAACATCTTAAAAATGTCCCTCCAACACTTACATTTGACAAATTTAAAAACGAGGACGTTTCGAGCCAAAAAGGTCGTATCGGACGTCCGGTATGCCAAATATTTTGCCACACCGGTCATTTTTCAACGGTCCAATTTTTTGACAAAAAATAATGGCTACAGTTAAACCTCGATAAAGTAATGTTCAATAAAGTAATAACCTCGATTATATAATAATTTCTTTCGATCCTGACTTGGGCCAATGGACTAAAGTAATAACCTCGCTAAATGCATTAAGTAATAAAAAAAAAAAATTGAATCCTTAAGGGACCAATAAAAATATAAAGTAATAATTACTGGATTTCATTGAGAAAAAAAAATATATAGGCCAAAATCTTTCAATCGATCAATTATACCCGTACAATAATCATTCCTTTTGAAAATATGCATCTATAGTTGATTGTTTATTCTTCCCACCTAAATCAAAATGAACCCCATCCTTAACTTTTTGTAGAGCATACACAACTTCCGGAATATTTTACTCGTGTTGTAGCAAGTAGTTGCTTAAGATGGCTATTGCTTGAAATACCTCTTTTGACGACACATTTGGGACGACGCTACTATCATCTGGATCATTCTCATCATCATTATTGTTCATTATTGATTGAATAATTTCTTCGTATGTAGGTGATTCCATAACTGCATCATTCTCGCTAGGATAGTTCAAAAGATGTTCAACATCCATCACATTTCTATAGCGTAAATTAGAGATGACATCATTTAATCCTTGGATACCTTCATCTAATTCACCAACTTTTGGTTCGGGAACATTGTTTTCTTCTGACCGAATCTTGCAATGCCGAAAATAATTTACAATCGTTGTTGTCTTCACATCAAAATTTCAAGCCATGTTAGCAAAATTAATAGTATTCAACATTAATTTTTTCAGGATTTGGTGCTTCAACCTCAAGGCCTTGTAAGATGCTAGAATAAAAACGACGACGATAATGAGCTTTGAATGCTCGAATAATCCTTTTCATTTGCTATGTACGTGAACTTAGTTTTTAGAGACATTAAGTTTCACTAAAACTTTTGAGCTTCCCTAGATTCAAATAATACTTTGATTAGTATCTTTTGATTTTTCTTACCACATACAATGTACATATTTTATATTGAAAAGCTCTCTCTAAAATAATAAATATTTATTTATCTATAAATGAATAATTTATTCATTTATCGATAAATAAATAACCTCGCTAAATGAATTTTTTTTCCGGTCCCGAGGTATTACTTTATTGAGGTTTAACTGTAATTGACCGACCAGTATTTTACCGGACGTTTGGTAAAGTGCGTCCAGTATGACAGAGCTTTTAACCGTTTGAGAGCTATAAATACCTCATTATTCCTCCACTTGAACTAACTGTTCTTGAGCATTAAAGCGATGCTTTTATTAATCCCAACTACATTGTTCTTCATCTTTAAGAAGATAAAAAACAATAAATTCTTGAAAACCCTTTGAGTAATTAATTTTGTGAAAATCTTTAGTTCTTCAAGAAGTCTTTCACCGCAACACTTTGAGCTAAACTCATTGTCATCTATTGAAGTGTTTGTCTCTTCTCTTCTTACTATCGATCTTGATTCTATCATTCGATAAGAAGAGAAGTTTTCACTTGTAAAATCCATTTTGAATTGTGGGTCGTGTTGAGGTCCCAGAAAGCTCAACATTATAAAAGGATTGGTGCTCCTTAGTTGTAAGTCATCGAAATCGTTGTAAAGGGTTGGATTGCACCACAAGTCAATCATCATAGTGAAGAAGGTCTTGCTTGTGATGGAGAGCTTGGTAACAAGACACGTAGATTATTGCGTTGGATCGAACCTCCATATTATATCGTTTGCACTCTCTAACTCTTTTACTTAACTTCTTTTACTTTGTGCAAGCTTATTTCGATTATCTACGTGCCTATTTGTGTTTGGTTTATTTCATTATCATTTGTGTGATTATTAGATTAAAATCTTGTGTAGTTAGCAAAAAAATTTTAATAACCAATTCACCTCCCTCTTGGTTAGCCAATCTTGAGCTTTCAATTGATGTCAGAGCTTGGTACTCACTTCTTTAAGATCTCACAATCTTGAATTATGGCTAACACTTGTTTTAAAAATCTTGAGGGACATTCTATAAACTGACCTCATTTCTTTGATGACACACATTATAATTATTGGAAGGCTAGAATGATGATTTATGTTCAATCTATTGATTATAACATTTGGAAAATCATTGAATATGGTCCATATGAGCCCACCAAAAACTATTAAACTAGATGGAAAACCCGATCAAAGTTTTACCAAATCTAGAGAGGAATATGATGACGAAGATAGGAGAAAACTATCATTAAATGCTAAGGCAAAAAATTTGCTTTATTGTGCTCTAGATAGAAATCAACTCAATAGAATTAGTACATGTGATTCGGCTCATGAGACTTGATAAGTGTGTTTTTACACACTTATTTAGCACTTTTTGCATTTAATTAGGATTGAAATTGAGTAGATTTCTATGCATAATGGTGTTAATTTCATGTTTGTAGGCTTAAACCTCGATTGGACGAAGAACGGAGCGGAAATGAGAAGAAAAGGGACTAAAATTGTACAAAATAGTGAAGCTTGGGACCAAATTGCACATGCCGAAAGATGAAGGAATTGAAGTGCAATTTATAAAGGACCAAATTGAAATGAAAGTCAAAATCCGAGGACCAAGTTGTACAAAATCAAAGTTGAGGGACTTGGCGTGCAATTACCTAGGGACTTGGCTGCAAAATTGAACAAAATATCTTAATTTTGGACAGAGAGTGTGGCACCGCCTCATTTAGCCATTGTTGGAAACTTATGGACCTTTTTAATTATTTTCTATAAGTTGAGGGGCTTAAGTTGCAAAATTGGAAAAATATGTTTTTAAAAACCTTACTTGGACGTGAATTTTGGAGGAAGGATTTTTTCCATTTTTCTTTTCTGCTGGACGTTCCACTGCCGGTTTATATATATATATATATATTTTTATCTTTCCTTTTATTTTTGCTTCCATTTTCTTGTTTTGTTGGAATCTTGGCTCATTTTGGGAATCACAAGTAGATAGCAAGGAGATTATTATTCAACTTCTCAAAGAAACTTGGAGAAAATATTGGAGGGATTCAAGGCTAAACAAAAGGGTTGTATCTTTAAACTTTTGTGTTCTTCCATTATTTTTCCAAAGTTTGGCATGTATAATATAAATAATCTCATTTGTTATGATATTATGATGATGAACTAAGTTATTTTGTTGGAATTTGTGTAGTAGCTTAACCTAAATATTTGATTAATATCATGATATGTTTTGTATGATTATTGTTATGCATTTGTTATCAAAATAATAGTGTATTAATCATCATGTTGAAAATTACTTCATTTATGTGACGACATGATATGTGGTAATTATGTGTTTTTGTGATTGTTGAAAGATAATTACATTTACTAGACCGAAATGATTGATGCCATGAGTTTGCTTAGTGTTCTAGGCGCGTCTAGGTGATGTAGAAATATACACCTACCTCATGTGATTCGTTGAGCATTTTCACAAATATTGAATGCAATTAGTTAATTTTGTATCAACATAGAAATATGTGGTGTGAATTAATTAATTAGGGTTAATATCACTCGAAAGAGAGTATTAATTTAAAATTGGAAAATCGGGTCTGACTATTTATTTTGGTAATTTGCATCTGCGCGTGATTGAATTGACATTAATAAAGTATAGGTTAAGCGAAAACATAAATTCCAACATCTTTTCAAAATCCAAATCTTTTTACTTTTTAGCTGTCATTTTATCAATTTTAATCAAAATTATAGTTTTTAGGGTTTTTTAATCTATTTCTTTTAAATCTGTGTGTGTTCGTTAGATTAAGACGGATAAACTTAAAATTGAATTCAACACTCTCTGAGGGATCGACTTGGACTCTAAAGGTCCACTTTTACTACTTGTTCTCGACCCGTGCGCTTGCGGCATATTTTCAGCGAACAAGACTTAGCATGCTCTAGAAGTCACTCATATTGGAACAAACAAGGTTAAGGAAACAAAAATAAATATGTTGGTTAAAGAATTTGAAAACTTCTTCATGAAACAAGATGAACCTATTGTTGATATGATTACTCGTTTTACCGACATTGTGAATGGCCTAAAAGCCTTTGATCGAAAATATTCTAACGGTGAACTTCTGAGCAAAATTAGGTCACTCTCAGAAGAATTGACTCTTATACGGATGCTCATAGAAAATATAAAGGATGTGATTTCATATCCTTTAGAAAAATTGTATGGAACCTTGATGACCTATGAGCTCAACAATGTTGAAATTAAAGAGAAGACAAGGAAGAACAAAGAGGAATCAAAACAAATTCCTAAGAGACAAATAGGTCTAAAATAGGCAATTGATGAAGACCATCAACAAGCAACATGAGCGATGAAGAGCTTGATGATCTAGTACTTCTTGTCAAGAAATGAAGTGGGTTTCGAAACAACAAGAAGTTTCAAAGAAAAGATGATAAAGGAGAAGAGAAGAACACGAAAATTATTTGCTATAAATGTGACAAACCGGTTCACAAAAGAATCGAGTGCCCAAACAAAAGGAAAAGTTTCAAGAAAAAGGCATTTCAAGCTACTTGGAATGATAGTGATGATGATGATCAAAATGAAATCGCTAACATGAAACTTAGGTAAGTACAAAAGAATTTTCTTATGATGAATTACTTAATTCTTATGATGAATTGCTAGAAGATTTTGAAAGCTTGCCTTGAGTCATTCCATTTTTAAAAAGAAAAATTCTCTGTTGAAGGATGAATTAAAGAAAACCTTGGAAAAACCAAAAGAAAACCTTGACTATGAATTATTGACTAAGGAAAATATTTCTTTAAAAGAAAAGGTTGATAATTTAACTAAAATTGTTTATCAATTCGGGCAAGAAAAATTTTGATTCAATGCTTAAAAATAAAAAAAATGTGTATTTGATAAAGGGAAAATCGGATTCAAACCCTCATTGAAACAAAAATCTCTTAAAAATATGTTTGTCAAGGCATCAAACATCACTTGCACCTTTTGCAACAAAAATTGACATGTTTCTTTTAATTTCCTAGCTAAAAAGAAACTATATTTTGAAAACAAAAACAAGTGGATTAAGGAATCTTAAAAAACTAACTACCAAGGATCCAAGTTTTTATGGGTACCAAAAATAAAAAATTAAATTGTTTTTGTAGTACCAATGAGAATCAAAAGTAAATGGTTCTTGGATAGTGGATGTTCGAAACACATGACCGGAGATTGATCACTACTTTCGAACTTCAAAATAAAGGATGAAGGTCATGTAACTTTTGGGGACAATGCAAAAGGAAAAATAATTGGAATCAGCAACATTGGTAATCACTTATCCCCCTCTATTGAAAAAGGTCACACTATTACTACGATTAGAAGTGACCATGATGGAGAATTTGACAATCTTACATTTTATGACTTTTGTAACAATAATGGATATGAACATAATTTCATGGCTCCTAGAACTCCTCAACAAAATAGTGTAGTAGAGAGGAAGAATCGCACATTACAAGAAATTGCTCGAACCATGCTAAATGAAAATAACTTGCCAAAATATTTTTGGGCCAAGGTCGTGAATACCTGCATGTTGTATTATAAATAAAGTTTTGGTTAGTCGCAAGAAAACTAAAACTCCGTATGAATTTTGGAAAAATAGAACTCCCAACGTTAGCTATTTTAAAGTTTTCAGTTGCGAATGTTTTATCTTAAACACAAAAGACAACTTATGAAAGTTTGATTCAAAATTCAATATTGGAATTTTTCTTGGCTATTCATCGACTAGCAAAGCATATAAAGTTTTTAACAAAAGAATACTAGTCGTTGAAGAATCCATGCATGTTACTTTTGATGAAACTAATCTACTTGATCAAGAGAAAGGTATTGATGATGATGTAGGTTTAGAGACTCATTTTGAACAAATGACTATCCAAAACAAAGGAGTACTAAATGAAGAACAATCAAAAGAATCCAATGATCAAGAAAGAGAAGAAACGCCAACCGAAGTTCAAGGAGACTCTACATTGCCAAATGAATGGAAGTTTGTCTCATCTCACCCAAAAGAGTTGATAATCGGCGATCCATCAAAAGGTATCACTATTAGAACTTCTTTTAGAAACCATCTCGGTAGTTGTGCATTCATCTCACAAATAAAACCCAAAAAGTTTAAAGAATTGGAATTTGATGAGTTTTGGATTCTAGTAATGAAAAAAGAACTTAATCAATTTAAAAGAAACCATGTTTGGGACTTAGTCGCTAGATCTACAAATCAAACTATTATTGGTACCAAACAGGTTTTTCGAAACAAAAGAGATGAAAATGGAATCATTGTACGTAACAAGGCTAGATTATTGGCCCAATGTTACAATCAAGAAGAATGTATTGATTATGAAAAAAACTTTTGCACCCGTAGCTCGGTTAGAATCCATTTGCATGTTTCTTGCATTTGCATGTCACAAAACTGTACCCTCTATCAAATGGATGTTAAAAGTGCATTTTTAAATGGATTCATTCAAGAAGAAGTTTATGTTAAACAACCACCCGACTTTGCACATCATAAATTTCCAAATCATGTTTTCAAACTTCGAAAAGCTCTCTAAGGACTAAAGCAAGCTCCTAGAGCTTGGTATGAACAATTGGACAAATATTTACTCTCAAATGAATTTTCTATTGGAAAAGTGGACGCTACTCTTTTCATCAAAACTCAAAAACATGACATGTTCATTGTTCAAATTTATGTTGATAACATTATTTTTGGTGCTACAAATATTAAACTTTGTGAAGAATTTTCTAAAAATATGAGCATGGAATTCGGAATGGGTATGATGGGTGAACTAAAATTCTTTCTCGGACTTCAAATTAAACAAACACGTGATTGAGTTTTTATAAATCAAAGTAAGTATATATTAGACATCTTAAAGAGATTTGAGATGAATGATCTAAAATCGATGAATACTCCAATGAGCACTTCCATAAAGCTTGACAAAGATGATCAAGGCATCTCCGTCGACGTCACCAAATATCGAGGTATGATCGGAGCCCTTCTTTATTTACCACAAGTAGACTCGATATTATGTTTAGTGTATACTGAAGTGCTCGATTTCAATCTAATCCTAAGGAATCCTACCTCAAAGCTGTGAAAAGAATTTTTCGATATCTTAGTGCGACTCAAAACTTAAGACTTTGGTATCTAAAATGAACTCACTTTGACTTACTTAGTTACTCGGATGCCGATTGGGCCGGTTGTCAAATTGATCGTAAAAGCACTAGTGGCACTTGTCACTTTCTTGGTTTTGCCTTGGTTTTGTGGTTTAGCAAGAAACAAAACTCTGTTGCCTTATCTATTGTCGAGGCCGAATATATTTCCACAGCGAGTTGTTGTGTTCAAGTGCTATGAATGAAACAAACCCTAAGCGACTTCCATCTATCCTACGATTATATTCCAATCATGTGTGACAACACTAGTACCATAAACTTATCTAAAAATCCCATTTTACACTCTCGAATCAAGCATATTGAGATACGACATCATTTTCTTAGAGATCATGTTCAAAACGGCGATATCTCACTTGAATTTGTTGGCACCGAAAATCAATTAGCCAATATTTTCACCAAACCCCTTGCGCTCAATCGCTCTCAACCATTAGATGAAGCTTGGGTCTTATCGAACTAAAATAACTTCCAAAATTGTATTTTCTCCATACATTTTCTTATATCTCAAAAATGATTTTCAAAATTATATCCACATATTTTACTTCTCTTTTTATAAAAAAAAAAAAATTGCATTTTTAGCGAACGTCCAGTATGGATTTTTCCAGTTTTTAAATTGCGATTTTCCCCACTTTCTTCTTCATTTCTCACCTCTATCTCCTCTAGCACATTACTCCCGTATCTACTATTTCTTGAACTAGGTACAAATCTTTTCAATTTTCCCTCCTAAACCATTTTTTCTATCACCAATCGATCAATTTCTACTCGAATTTTAGGGATTCCATCATTTTCTCCTCAAATCCAAGCCCTAAATTTAAAATCTCCATTTCCATTGATTTTTGCCCAAAATCCATCCATTACTCGTGAAATCCACTAGTTTTCAAAGTTTCTCCACCTCTCTAAACACTCTATTCAAGCACTTCAATCCACAACTTTGGAAAAATTCTCTTCCAACTACATTTTCGAAAAACCCCTATTTCTCTTAAAATGTCAACTTCACGTGGTAGAGGGAAGAGGCTTAAGCAAACCGTTCGACGACGTGCTCCATCTCCATCCTTCGAGGAAGAAGACATGGACCTCAAACCCGAGATGCCGACGAATCTCTTTTGCAAAATCACCCATTTTAATAGGTAAATAAATTGATCTCCCCACTTCTAATTTCAACGTTCCTGCATTTAGGATAGAAGAATATATCATGAACATGGGAAGGACATCCATTTGCACAATAGAAGAAAATACTTATCCGTGGCTAATGCGAGAATTTTATCAAAACATGACTTTTCCTTCTCGTGATGTCGACATTACATGCTTTATAAAAAATGTTCGGATCACGGTTTGAAACCTCTTATTTGTACAATTCTTGAACTTGGACCGTGTGATATTCAAACTTTTATACATAAAACTCACCCTTCTATTGATGTCTATGACCCAGTTGATGCTTGTCGTCGTGTCACGGGTGAACATTTTGCAAAAACATCATCGCTAATGTTATCTTACCTAGGAAGGGGCATCGAGATGAAGTGAATTGTTTTGATCTTTTTCTACTTGATTCTTTTCTTGTCGGTCGGAAAGTTGACTTTCCGACCATTGCCTTAGGTCTCATGCAATTCATTCACTCCTCACGCGTCGCTACCATTGCCTTAGGTCTCATGCAGTTCATTCACTCCTCACGTGTCGCTAAGGCACTCCCATATGGCATGCTTTTAACCAAAATTTTTCAACATTTTGATATCCCTCTTCACAATGAGGCATTCATCAGTCCCTCTGACACCATTAATTCCACAATACTCAAACGTATGAAAATAGTTAAGAAAAATGGACAATGGATGGTTGAAACAAAGGGGTTCGATTCGGCTTCGGGGCCGTCTACGTTGCCATTCGAGGAAGAGGAAAAGGACAACGACGACGACGAGGGCACACCGCATACCATGAGGACCTCACGCATGCCACTTCCTCCCAATCAGGGTCTCTTCGAGGATCAGTTTGCACTTTTGAGCGGACGGATGAACTCCCTCATTACGACATTCGACGGGATGAATGGCGAACTCCGTCATATACACGATCAGCAGGACGCGATCATCGCACGATAGACTCAATTTCTGTATCCTTCTCATCTGGCTCCATAGTTCTTTTCATGCTTTCTTAAAATTGTTCCTTAAACTATGGTTAAAATTTTTGATTATGTACTCGAACTATGAAGTATTTATGAAATGGTAACTAGATGTTATATTGTTACTTCTCTATGCTCAATCATTCATGTTTGATTCCATGCTTTTTGCTTATGCCAAAAGGAGGAAGAAAAATAGAGATTTGCATGATTATATTCAAACAGGGGGAACGAATGCTAAATCGATAGGAAGAATATGTGTGTGCAATTTTATTAACTATCAATTTGTTTTTGTTTTGAATCGCAAATTGTTGTGTTTGTCATAATCAAAAAGGGGAAAATTATTGACATGTGGTTGACTTCTCATTTTGATCATCACAAACAAATTATGTTTATTACTAACAAATTGATTTCAAGTGTCTATAGTTATCATTGCACAAGAATAAAATTGATGACACGAAGTTCGAGGCCAAGTAAATTTGCATGCGATCATTCAATTGAAGAATGATATGGCAAACCCGCGAAAAGGATATCTCAACGTAAATCGAGACACAAGTCGAAGTACCAATCAAGCAATGCATGTCCAATCATTCAAACTAAGTACTTAGACGTTTTACGACTACATGTAAAGGTAAAATATTTTAATACTTGGCAATGTATCGTGACAAGCTCAAAATTTTTGATTTTACAATCCAAAACTCACGATAAAATGTTTTCTTGAAAAATATGTTTTTCAAACGTAAAGAATTCGCAATATATATTTTTAAATATGACAAACACTTTGAAAAAAATCTTTAAAATGTCCCTCCAACACTTACATTTGACAAATTTAAAAACGAGAACATTTCGAGCCAAAAAATCGTCCCGGACGTCCGGTATGCCAAATTTTTTGCCTCAACGGTCCAATTTTCTAACAAAAAATAACGGCTAATTGACCGTCCGATATTTTACCGGACGTCCGATAAAGTGCGTCCGGTAGGACAAAACTTTTGACCATTTGAGAACTATAAATACCTCACTATTCTTCCACTTGAACTAACTATTCTTGAGCATTAAAGTGAGAATTTTATTGATCCCAACTACCTTATTATCCATCTTTAAGAAGATAAAAAATATTAAATTCTTGAAAAACTTTTGAGTAATTAATTTGTGAAAATCTTTAGTTCTTCAAGAAGTCTTTCATAGCAACACTTTGAGTTAAACTCATTGCCATCTATTGAAGTGTTTGTCTCTTATTTTCTTACTATCAATCTTGATTCTATCATTCGATAAGAAGAGAAGTTTTCACTTGTAAAATTCATTTTGAATTGTGAGTCGTGTTTAGGTCCCGAAAAGCTTAACATTGTAAAAGGATCGGCGCTCCTTGATTGTAAGTCACCAGAAGCGTTGTAAATGGTTGGATTGCATCATAAGTCAATCAACATAGTGAAAAAAGGCCTTGCTCATGACAACAAGCTTGGTAACGGGGGACGCAGATCATTGCTTTGGATCGAACCTTCATATTACATCGTTTGCACTCTCTAACTCTTTTACTTAACTTCTTTTACTTTGTACAAGCTTATTTCGATTATCTACATGCCTATTTGTGTTTGGTTGTTTCATTGTCATTACGAAAAAGTTTTAAAAACCAATTCACCCCCTATTGGTTAGCCAATCTTGGGCTTTCATCTTTTTCACTATCTCTCTTCGGCACCATTAAAATGTTAAACTGTTGTGCTTGTGCAAGTGGCATAGATGAAGAGACCATGTGTTCTGAAAGATTGAGCTTAATGGCTCTGGCACCAAGAGGAAATGCATTGTGCGTACACTTTATTGTCCCTGAAGAATTGATCATCTTTTTTGATGTATAGGGTGTTTTATTCCTCAAGTCTATCAGTTTTAATTTTCTTAAGAGCCTCTCCTTAAAGATTCAGACGATTGATTTTATTTTGAGCTCAATTATCCTGAAATGCTAATGGAGCCATGGGGCACTCACTTGGCCTTTATCACTGAAAAAAGCATTCTCCTTTTAGGGATGCACATGAGTGGAGCTGATAATAGATAAATACTTGAAAAACTTTGAACTCACTTGGAATCGAACCGAATTCGTTAATTGAAATTTGAGCTAATTTAAGCAAGCCAGGGGGCGATTTGAGATCTCTGCTTCATTAGCAAAGAGATAATCTGTAGAACAGAATGTAAGTTAAGTATCCATATAGTTGGCTCTATTAGCAAACCCCTCGCTGATTGTGTCAAAGTCCTTAAAGCGGAGAGGATCGATTGATAAAACTGCATGCATTTAAGAGAATACATGTTTGATTTCCAACTTTCTAAGGTAAATTTAAAGGGGGTCATCTTCATCCTCGCTTAATGGCATTTGTGTTGCCTGTCTTATAATTTTATTTTTGTATTCCAATTTGCAGCCACGAGAAGGGATGGTACGTCGTTGGTGATTTTATGACAAGAAAAGAGGATTTGCATGTTGTATAACCTTCGACTACTGTTGATGAAGGTATCTCTGAGACTCTGACCCTTGTTCTGAATTTGTGTACTAGTTTACTTTTTTATCAGCACCAAGTAATTTTTAACTGGTCCAAGTCTACTACTATATGAAAGGTTGGCATTATCACACACGGAAATGTGGTTAGAGCTGCCCTACAAGAAATTAGTGTCATGGCAAATCAATTTCAGCATCATATGAAATGTGCAATCTGGTTCTTCAGCTTCTTCGTTGGACCACTCGTAGTACAAGTTTCTGGAACATTTTCTAATTAAATGTTTACTCTAAAACCTATGGCTAAACCTTCACAAAACTTTCTTTAAGAGATTTTAGAGGTCAGAAATTCAATTAAAAAAATATCCAATACCATGATACGTCATTCTTTCTTTTAACTTATATATACTTCTACTTTAAGAAAAAAAAAATGCTTTACTTCATGTCCATGAATAATAATTTTTTGATAAGTCCACTTCTCGCATGCGACCTATATGACTTTTAAACTATAAGTACAATAAAATAATTACTAAAATCTTGTTACGGTGACCCAAATACAACAAAAGAAATATTTTATTGCTACTCTCAGGCTCATTTATCGCCAATAGGCGTTTTTCATACTTCATAAATTTCGAGCACGTTGGACTGCAAAAAGCAATTTCACGGAACATTGCTCTTTAGCTGATCCAAAAAGGTGAAAACTTTGCTTGTAAGTTCCTTGAATGTTTGTTGATCTCACAAATCTCTTCATCCATCTTATTTATACAAGATTGTGCCCAAAGATATTACCTTTTTACTGTTTTATTTTATTTTACTCGACCTAGACTATACGTTTTTCATACCTTTCATTGAAAATACGCACTTATATGGTCCCACATTATGAAAATATAAAATCTGTACCTTTTCAAACATGTAAGCGTCTTGAAAATTTCATTACTAATGTTTTGTTGATCAAATTGTAACCTCGAAGCTTTCTCCACGACAATGAAAAAAGTTACCATAAAACTTTAACTAAACTAAAATTCATTAAGAATTATTTAAGATGAGTTCAATGCATGTGCCTGTGGCAGGCGACCTCTAAGACTTTTAAACTTAATTGATGTAAAATAGTTCTAAATCTTATTAAAGTGATCCAAATACAACAAACGAAATTATCTTATCTCTACATCTATATTAAATAAATAAAGAGGGAAAAACACCAGCTAATTTTAATACTCGTCGACGGACCAAAAGGCCGGTTTAGAAGTTTACTGCTATTTGCTATTGGCCACACTTAGGTGACCCTAAAAATCCGATTTCATTCCCAGAGAACTCCAATGTTACCTACAAAGCTGTAATTTTTTTTTTATTTTCCTACTTTACCTTCTCATCCCTTTAATCGTCAGGTAGATCGTTGACGGTAATGCGAAGATATTTTGACTATTCTGTCTAATGATCATTCGGTGCTTTAGTTTCTTTGATTCCACGCAGAGAACTGTCTGAAGAAATTCAGTGAAGAATGACATCTGGAAAGGGTAATCAAGAAGAGGAGAAAAGGAGGATGAAGAGTTTTGTTTCAGAAAAGATGCCACGCCACTACTAATGCTAATGCAACTAGGTCAAAGCATTCGATTACAGAGCTGGACCAGAGTAGCAATATCAATGACAGGTTTCTAATATTGATAGAACTGAGACCCTGTAGTGATCAGAACTGCATTTTAATTGGATTATTCCAATGTGTAATTGGGGACCACGGTTTGTCATTCCAATACATAATACTACTTTCAACAAGGAAAAACTATACTACTTGACTACTTGTCCATGGAGCAAAATTTTTTGTTTGTGCAATGCATGTATAAGACTTAACCTTCAAGTGATATTTATTATTTACAAATACTGTGACTTAAATACAACAAAACATACTGTCTTATTGCTACTCTAGAGCTCATTTATCGCTAATAGACATTTTTCGTACTTCCATTAATTTCATGAACTTTAGTCTCTCAAGAAGTAATATCACCATATTTCGCTCTTTAGCTGATGCAACAAAGTGTAAGCTTTTCTTTAAGTTCCTTAAATGTTTGTTTTTTTTTTTTTTTTTTTTTGATACCCAGGTTCCAAGCTTGCGCATGACTAGTCCTGAACCTCCAACCTCCAGCCCCTCATTGGTTGGTGGAAGGTAAACCGCGGGATATGCCCAAGTTGGATCACAGGTTCCTGCATTGCTTTAACTCCTGGCCCCAAGAAAGCCCTCCTCACTATTGGAAGCAGGATTCGAACCCTCCACGCTGAGGTTGCAAGCCCACAGATGCAATTGATCCACCAACTCAGCTGTGCCCCGGGGAGCTACTTAAATGTTTGTTGATCTCACAAGCTCCTGCTCTTCACCCATTTTATTAATTTCAAGATTGTGCTCAAAGATTTTAATTTTTTTACTCAACCTAGATTATAAGCTTTTCGAAACTTTCAATGGAAATACCCACTTATATGGTCCCACATAATGAGAATATTAAATCCCTTTCTTTTCAAGCCTTTAAGAAATTTCATTACTAATGCTTTGAGGATCATTAAATTGTAACCTCAAAGCTTTTTCCATGACAATGGAAAAAGTTACCATAAAATTTTTAACTAAACCTATACGAGAACTCTCTTTATATTTCAGAGGTCAAAAATTCAACAAAATGATCTAATACCTTGATACATCAATATTCTTTCTTCTTGCTTACTAATATACACTACTTTTATGGAGGAAAAACTTCAATTTGTTTCTTGTCTACCATTAAGAATTATTTTTGATAAGTTCAGATTCATGTACTTTTGACGTGCGACCTCTAAGAGTTAGAGATGGCAAACTGGCCGAACGGCTCGTCGGCTCGTGAAAACACGAGTTGTGAGCCGCTCGGGCTCATCATTGCTCGAGCCGAGCTGCAAGTGAGCTCGTCGAGCTAGTGAAAAATTAAAGAAAAAAAACATGAAAAAGTAAAAAAAAAAATCAAAAAATCAAAAAGCTCGTGAGCTCGTGGGTTTAAGGGTCGGCCGAGCTCGGCCAATTGCCATCACTACTAAGAGTCTTAAAGATGAGCGATACTGAGAAATCTTATTAAGGCGAATCAAATACAACACGTGATAATATCTTATCTCTACTCAAGTGCATCTATCTATATTGAATAAATTAAGGACAAAAACCAGCTAAAATTTAATACTTGTCGCCGGACCAAAATACCATTTTGGAAGTTTGCAGCTACTTTGCTATTGGCCACGCTTATGCTACCCTAAAAATCTGATTCAATTCCCACAAAACTCCAATGTTACCTACTAAGCTGTAATTTTTTATTTTATTTAATTTTCTTTTCCTACTTTATTTACTCACCCCTTTAATCATCAGGAGGATCTTTGACTGTACGACGAAGATACTTTGACTACTCTGTTGATTCAGTTATTCAGCGCTTTAGTTTCTTGATTCCATGCAGAGAACTTATTTGAAGAAAGAGAAATGTTACATTTACAGTATTTTTACACATTAATTTTGACAGTCATTTCACATGTGGGTAGGGTCCACAATCGCGGGCCCCACCCACATGTAAGAGGACTGTCAAAATGGCTGTGTAAAAAGATTGTACATTCAGCCTTTCTCAGAATTGAAGAAATCCAGTGAAGAATGAAATCTGGGAATGGTAATTAAGAAGAGGAAGAAAAGGAGGATGAAGAGTTTTGCTTTAGAAAAGATGCGACACCGCTGACACTGCCAAAGATGGGAAGAACAGTACAAGGCTAATGCAACTAGATTGAAGCATTCGATTACAGAGCAGGACATGAGAAGCAAAATCATTAACTCAATGACACGAGTGCAATGCATTTACTAATTGCGTGCAACCTATAATACTTAAACTTTAAGTGATACAAAATATTTAAAATCTTGTTACGATGATTCAAATACAATGAAAGATATAATCTTATTCTATTCTAAAGCTCATTTATTGCTAATAGACATTTTTCATACTTTCATTAATTTTGTGCACTTTAGACTCCAAATAGGAAAGGCAACGGGGTGGGTTGTGTGCGGGTCGACCATTTCCATCTCCCTCCCCATCGGGTATTTTTGTCACGTTGCCCGCCGCCCATACCCAATTAAGGAGGGGCGGGATCGGTTTTTCTTTTTATTTGTTTTCATTTATATCTTTAGTTAATGAAAATTATTACCTTTTTTTCTTTCAATTTGTTAACAACCACCTATGTTCCCTTTAAAATGATGATAATTCTTTTCTTTTAGTTTGATAAAAAAACCTAAATAGACAGAGAGCATGTGTACCTGTCATGTCCCCAATTCGGTGATTAGACTAGTTATAATTCCCGCCCTATTCTGGGCCAACCCTTCGAATATTGGGTTTAACAGATTTTTTTGTATCCCTATCTACAAAGAAGTAATTTCAGCTTACTTCACTCTTTAGGTGGTCCGACAAGGTAAAAGCTTTTCTTGATCCCACCAATCTCTTCGTCCAACTTATTTGTTTCAAGATTGTGCTCGAACATTTGACATTTTTGTTTATTTTGCTGAACTTGGACTATGAACTTTTCGTATCTTTCAATGAAAATACCCACTTATATATATGTTCCCAAATTAAGAGAAATTAAATCCGTACCTTTTTAAGCTTGTAAGTCTTTAAATTTTTATTGCTAATGCTTTTAGGATCATTAAATTTTAACCTCAGAGCTTTCTTCGTAACAATGGAAAAAGTACCATGAACTAAACCTTCACAAGAACTCTCTTTAAAATTTCAAAGGTAGAAAATTCCATAAAATGATCTAATACCTTGATACATCATTCTTTCTTCTTGATTACTAATATCATTACCATTAAGAATTATTTTTGATAAGTTCAGTGCATGTGTTTTTGCCGTGCGATCTATAAGACCTTTTTACACGAGTGATATAAAATGCTTAGAAACTTATTAAGGTGATTTAAATACAACTCATGATATATCTCATCTCCCCTCAAGCGCATTAATCTATATTAAATAAATAAAAAGTGAAAAATCCAAGCTAATTTTTTTAATAATCGTCAGTTGTCACGGACAAAAAGGCTGGTTTAGAAGTTTGCAGCTATTTGCTATTGGCCACACTTAGGTGACCCTAAAAATCTGATTCAATTCCCACAGAACTCCAATGTTGCTGTAATTTTTTTGTTTGCTTTTCCTACTTTATTTTCTCGTGCCAGGAAGATCTTTTACTGTACAGCGAAGATATTTTGACTATAGTACTGTCGATTCTATTATTCGGTGCTTTAGTTTCTTGATTCCCCGCAGAGGACCTGTTTGAAGAAATTCAGTGAAAAATGAAAACTGGGAAGGGTAATCAAGAAGAGGAAGCAAAAGATGATGAAGAGTTTTGTGCCAGAAAAGATGCCACACGACGGGTTAATAATGCCAAAGACAGCAACAAGGCTAATGCAACTAGGTCAAAGCATTCGATTACAGGGCACGACCAGAGGAACAAAATCAATGACAGGTTTCAAATATTGATAGAACTGATACCCAGTAGAGATGAGAAGCGAGATACTGCATCATTTTCATTGGAGGTTATTCAATATGTAATTGGTGACCATGATAGGTCATTCTTTCTTTTAGCTTATTATATACTTTCGCTCTCATTAAGGAAAAACTATACACTTTTTGTCTATGAAGAATAATTTTTTGTTAAGTGCAATACATGTACTTCTCGCGTGCGACCTATAAGACTTTTAAACTTTAAGTGATATAAAATATTTATAAATCTTGTTACGATAATTCAAATAGAACGAAGGATGTTATCTTATTGATACTATGGAGCTCATTTATCACTAATAGACATTTTTCTTACTTTCAATAATTTCGTGCACTTTTTTCTCCAAAGAAGTAATTTCATCGCTCCCGCTCTTTGCTGATCCAACAAAGTGAAGACTCTTCTTGTAAATTCCTTAAATGTTTGGCATCAAGACTCTTATTGAAGCTCAATTGAATTAAGCTATTGCTGAGAATGAACTCTTAGCAGTGGTATTTGCCTTCAACAAATTCCAGTCGTACTTAAAACGTAAAGATGGGCTTCCTGATGCAGGTAAGATTTCGGTATCTCTTTCCATTTGTTCAGGAGCCAACAACTTTATTCATATTTTTTACGGCACTTTTCACTTATGTTTCAGCAGCTGGCATGATTTTATGGATGTTGATAATCTCAAATCAAATTCAGTAACTAACTAAAGACGACATTTAATTGAACTATAAAAGCTGATGATGACCCAAGTAATTAATTGGGCAGAAGGACCATTTCATGTTCTTTGTACTACCAAGAGAGTTATAATGAATTGCCATGTCATAGCTCAAGGAATGATCAACAAAATGATGTTACTTCTTGTACAAGTCCAACCTGGTTTTGAATTTGCATTGAATATATTAACCCTCTGTTTGGACCAAATTAAAATCAGATTTTAATCTAAGTCAAAGTCAAACAATCAATATCAAACACATTTTTCATGGGTCCCATATCTTTTCAACCACAAATTTCAAAAACTTCTATCACAATCCACTTAAAATTTGATTTTAATCTACACCAAACACTCTCTAAATAAGTCAAGTGTTTTCTTTTCATGCAAAGTTACTCGAAGCTATATTCGGGTCATACACAATGAAAATGCATTCATGTTAGTGCACACCGGATAAAATCTCTATATCTAGGTGGAGCATCCGTATGCTGTCAATCTGGAGGCCGTAGGATGCCCTCCTGCTGAGAAAGCATTCATTCTTCAGCCCATATTTCCATTTCTCAAAAGACTTTAATTGATATACGCAAGAAATAGGCTAATCGGTAGCTTTCTCTTCATCCATCTTATTTATTTCATGATTGTGCTCAAAGATTTCAATTCCATTTTTATTTTATATATATATATTTTACTCAACCTAGACTATAAGCTTTCCGTATGTACCTTTCAATGAAAATACCCACTTATATGGTCCCACATATAATGCCTGTAAACGTCTAATGCTTTGAGGAACATTAGTTGTAAGCTCGAAGCTTTCTCCAAGGCAATTGAAAGTTACCATAAAACTTATAATACATCAATGTTCTTTCTTCTTGCTTACTAATATACACTACTTTTATAGTGGAAAAACTTTAATTTATTTCTTGTCCACCATTAGGAATTATTTTTGATAAGTTCAATGCACGTGCGTGCGACCTCCAAGACTTTTAAACTTGAGTGATATAAAATACTTACAAAGCTTATTAAGTCTATTCAAATACAACACGTGATATTATTTCTACTCAAGCTCATCTATCTATATTAAATAAATGAAAAGGGAAAAAAACCGGCTAATTTTTAATACTCATCGCCGGACCAAAAGGCCAGTTTCGCAGTTTGCTAGCTGCTATTTGCAACTGGCAATACTTAGGCAACTTTAAAAGTCTGATTCATTCCGCAAAACTCCAATATTACCTACATAGCATTTTTTGCTTTTCCTACTTTATTTTGTCATCCCTTTAATCATCAATCAGATCTCTGACTGCACGGCGAAGATTTTTTGGCTATTCTGTCGATTCAATAATTGGATGCTTTAGTTTCTTGATTCCAAACAGAGAAACTGTTTGAAGAAATTCAGTGAAGAACGAAATCTGGAAAGGGTAATCAATAAGTGGAAGAAGACGAGGATGAAAAGTTTTGCTCCAGAAAAGATGCCACACCATGGACTAATAGTGCCAAAGATAAAAAGAACAGCGACAAGGCTAATGCAACTAGGTCGAAGCATTCGATTGCAGAGTAGGATTAGATGAACAAAATCAGTTACAGGTTTCAAATATTGATAGAACTGATATCCGACCAGTGAAACCATTTCTTGTAAGGTCCTTATCTGTTAGTTGATCTCACCAATATTTTCGTCCGTCTAATTTATTTTATATGATTGTGCTCAACAATTCAATTTTCAATATCCTCAACTTAAGCTTTTCCCGCATATTTTTCATTGAAACCAACCCACTCATATGGTGTCACACTGCAAGGATATCAAATCCATACATTTTTAAGCGTGCAGGCATCTCCGAAATGTTATTACTAATGCTTTGAGGATTGCAACTTGTATAATGACAGTAAGCTTTCTACATAGCTCAACCTAAACCTTCACGGAAACTTGTTGGGTTTTTTGATATCCAATAAATCCGAGCGACGATGTTAAACCGGTTTTATAGTTTGGATTAGATTTCATAGGCCTCGGTCGATAATTGAAGTGAAAAGTTGACACCACAATGAACGAACCATTCCGACTACCTAAGTGGGCCATTTGAAGTAGCCCAATTTATTGGTGTTGCTCATGGCCCGGCCCATTCAATTGGATGGCTTTAGAGTTGGAAGCCCATTAATTGGTACTTATTGGGCCACTTATGTTTGACCTAGAAGCCCCCTTTGCTTGGCTTATAAGTGAGTCGGTTTTCTTGTGTCTAGTCCTAGTGTGAATAGATTGTTGGAGCCGTGAGAATTGTGGAGAGGAGATGTTCTTGCTTTGTGCTTCCTCTTGCTTTGTGTTATTCTCTCCTTCTCCTCTCTTAGCCTTTGTGGCTTATTTGGGCTGTCAAAGATCATTCAACTCACTCCTTTGTGGAACCTTGAAGCAACCATTGGTGGTGTTGTTAGTTTGGAGATTGGTTGTTCATTTTGGTGTTGATTTGGTGGTTTATCTGAGCTTGATTCTTGGTGTTATTGAAGGCCCAAGACTCACAAAACTCTCTTTAAAATTTCAGAGGTCAGAAATTCAATAAAATTATCTAATAGCATGATACATCATTTTTTCTTTTTGCTTATTATGAATTTCTACTTTTATCAAGCAAAAGCTATAATTTACTTCTTGTCCATTAAAAAAAAAAAAATTTAAGTGCAATATATGTGCTTCTCGCGTGAGACCTACAAGACTTTTATACTTTTAAGTTATATAAAATACTATAACTTATGATCCCGAATTCAAGTTGATTCTATTTTGTATGCTTTGAGGATCATTAAATTGCAACCTCGAAGCTTTCTCCACAAAAATGGAAAAGTTTACCATAAAACCTATATCTAAACCTTGACGACAACTCTCTTTAAAAGATTTCAGAGGTCAATCTAATATATTGATAATTCATTCTTCTGCTGATTATATACTTCTACTTTTATCGAGGAAATACTATAATTTCTCTGTCCATTAGGGATATTTTGATAAGTGCAATGCATGTGCTTCTCATGTGCGACGTGTAAGAATCTTAATCTTTTAAGCGATGTGAAATACTTTCGAAGCTTGTAGAGATGATTCAAATACAACACATGATATTATATAATGCTACTAACGAGCTTATTTATCGTTAATAGACATTTTTAATTAGAAAATGTTCCAGAAACTGTGCATGTTATTGTCCATGTACCAATCGATAGAATACTATTTTCCTTGTCAGGTGAGTAAGGTAGGGAATTTATGGTGCACACTTGACACTCATACATACCTCTTCCGTTTGATTGTAAATGTAGAAAATGAGTGAAAAGAAAATATTTTACAGGAAATTGAATTGCCTAGAAATTGTTTTATTGAGAATTGTAATTAATTGTGTTTGATTGATATAATTTTTTACCTGAAAAATGTTGAAAGTTTGGTGTCTGTTTGACTTCATTTTTTATAAAAATTGTTTATTAAAGTGATAATTTTTTTTACCACCGAGTCTAGAATTTGTTTCAATTGTCAAAAAAAAAAAAAAAAAAAAATTGAAAAAAAATTATCATACCGAATACCATTCGTTTGACTTTGTTTTGTATAGAAATTGTCAATAAAAGTGAAATTTTTGTTTACCATTGTGTCTAGAATTTTTTCCAATTGCAAAGAAAAAAAACTGGAAAAACTTTTACCACAAAAATACAAGGAAAACCAATTTTACCAAAAACTCGAAAAGAGGCGCGAGCCATGTGGGTGAAAAAAAAAAATTCATGAAATTTTTTTGCAATGAAACAGGTAAAAAGTAGGAAAATGGTTCCATGGAAAATGATTGGTATCAAAGTGGGCCTTGGTTCTATTCTTCAATAAAATCACATTCTACCTTGATACATCATTCTAATATTATTCTGCTTTTATGAGAGAGAGATTATAGTTTAATTCTTGTACATTAAAAAATAATTTTTGATAAGTGCAATGCATTTGCTTCTCATCTACGACCTATAAGATCTTTAAATATCTCACCAATCTCTCCGTCCCTCTTATTTATCTCAAGATTGTGCTCGACAATTTGACTAATAATTTTCTCAACCTAGCCATAAGTTTTTCCTACTACTTTCACCGATTCCTACCATCTCACACTGCCCTAAGATCAAATCCATACTTTCCAAGTCTTTATGCGTCTCCAAAATGTCATTGGTAATGCTTTTAGGATCATTAAATTGCAACTTCAAAACCTTTTCTACGACAATGGAGAAGGTTACTACAAAACCTATAGCTAAACACTGTACAAGAACTCTCTAAAGATCAAGAATTCAATAAAGTTATCTAATACCTTGATAAGTCATTCATTCATTTTTCTTGTTATATACATCCTCTTTAATCAAGGGACATTATATTTTACTTTTTATCCACTATAAGTAGTTTTCAATGTGCGATGTTTGAGCTTCTCGCGTGTGACCTATAAGATTTTTATACTTTTAAGTGATAAAAAATACTTATTATAAAGCTTGTTAAGGTAATTCAAATACTACAATTAATATTAGAATCTTTTCCCTATTCTTGAGCTCATTTATTGCAAATAAACATTTTTCATTCACAGGGAAAAATGCTCTACGAACCTTGCATCATATAAACCAACAGTATTCTATTTTTCTTGAGGGATCAGTTAGATAAGGAAGTTTATCGTACACACTTCACACTCATATTTATGTATTTGATCTATTTTTCTACAAAATTACATTATACCTTATATAAATCATTCTTTCTTTTTGCATATCATATAGTTCCACTTTAATGAGGAAAAAATCATAATTTAGTTGTTGCCAATTAATGATAGTTTTTCTAAAAATCGCTATTTAAAACTATATTTTCTTCCAAATAATAGTTGTCAAATAAGGGCTTAATAATATTTGGTAACGTGTAAACTTTAGGTGATGCGTCAATTTTTTTAATTTAAGGGATACGAAGGAGACGGGAAGTTAGGGATAGTAGATTTCGACTCTTTTCAAGAATATAAAATAATAAAAAAAAAATTTATGTTTGATTTGAAAATCGAGGTACCTTGTCATTTATGGAGTATGCCTACCTAATTCTTTCTTAGTTTTTACATATGAAATAAAAATAAAAATACGGAGCTAACAATAGAAAAACAACGTGAATATAGTTATTTATTGAAAAATCTAACAAAATTAGGTAGCAATTTGCAATTTATTTTCTCCTACCAACCACACCTTTATATTCCCCATGGACCCAACCAAGTAGCCACTTATTTAGAAAAAAACTACGGAGTTAGATCTGACGTTCAACTTTTGTTGCCCAATTTGCTATCCACCCAATCAATTATTCACGCGTTATTTTAAACTAACATGTCATTAATTTGGTAGATTAGTGATGAAGTTAATTAGGGTAAATTTGAGATGAAATGTTAATTCAAAAATGACGTTTCAATAATTGATTGGACGAACATCTAGTTGATCGTAAAAATTGGACATCAGATCTGAACTCAAGTACTACAATTTCAGCCTTCATATGTAACTCATAGAAGTTTAGGAAAATTGCAACGTGGATCTCAAAGCAATTATCAACGTAGGAAGTTGGTTCCTATCATTTTGAAATTGAACAAATTGGTCCTCAACAACAAAAACAATACGAATCTTTTTAAAATTGTCACCGCACGTGCTAGTATATCCAACTTTGCAAAGCTATATTACATTTCTCAACTGGGGTTGATGTCCAAAAATATCCGAAGCAATGTAATGGTCATATCACATGCGATGGTTAAGTCGAAATTATAATACTTACAGTAATTGAATATTGACTGTACAATTATAATGAATCATTAAGGATCATATTGCTCATTTTTCAATGAATGGTGGAGGATAAAGTTATTGAATATCAATTATTTCAATCTAAATGATCAGATATAATGAATGGTGAAGGATAAATTACTTGTTTTAAAACATTGAGGATGAATTTGCTATTACTGCAGTAGATCAGGTACAAATGATGCTATTTTTCCTAAAAGTTCTGAACGGTATGTTGAGGTCGGAGTTTGCAATGCCTTTAGTTTAGTAAACGTTTTTTAGTATGCTTACTTCGTATTGTACTACTCGTAGAAACTTAAGATCGTTGGCCGTTCTATGACTTTTCAACCTATTTATTCCATTGGTGTGGTGCACTGACGTGCTGCTTTTTCTGGATCTTTTTCGGTGGATCACCAATGTCTTATATGTTTGACATGCTATCTATAGAATTCTAGATTCTTGGTGGGGTGCCGCATTATGTGCTGCACACGATTCCATTGGTCGATTAGTTTATCCAGCTCGGTAATGGGATCGGGCTCTTGTACTTGGTCATATTTAGTTTGCTGTAGTTTAGCTAAGTTGTTATTGGACTTCCTTGGTGCAACTCAAGCTTGTAGTTTATATTAGAAATAATCAGGAGTGACATGTTGATCTTATTGTACTAGTCAGTTTGGAAAGTCACATAGTAGAGTGATGTGATCAATGGTATAAGGATATCATACGCTAGTTGTAGGCTAGAATGGTATAGTTTAGCTCAATTCTTTTTCAGTGGTCTTTACACACATGACTTTACACGAAATAAGAGCACGAAGTTCCACCCTTACACTGCGGCATTTACAAAGTTGCTAAACCTAAACATGTTTGCAACATCATAGGATTCCTCTCACATATGCCGGCCCTGAAATTGATAGGGATGGGGGAATTTATTCTAAGAGAGAATTATCTCTAGGACCACAATAAATTGACTAGAACAACCCGACATGACGAAACATGGGAAATGAATAAGGAAGTGTCAAATTGATATTCTGATAGAAAACATCAGTTCCCATCCTAAACTTAGAACCTTTCAACAAATTAATCAATGTAGGACTTTTTATCTTTTAAGAAAAGAAACCATTTTATGATGCTAAGGAGAATCATTATGCTGTATGACTTATTTATTTTTGATAGTCATTGCATCATTGAATTTATTGACTTCTGCATTTATCCATTTGTCAACATTTCAGTTGGATAGGAAAGAAGCAAGTGCTGGCATTGGAAGTAAAGATAAGTATATCACATTTATAATAGTGTCAAAGGATGCTAAGACCGTCTATACGGAAAAGTGATACTAAATTATGGGCTATGAAATCTTGGGCATGATTATCCAACCCCAAGTTTACTGGGAATAAAGGTTAGCTTCTTGTTTGTGGGGGAAATTTAGATACCGCTATGGTCTATTGATAGCTGCGCCAGTTATTTCTGCTAATTGTGCTTCTGTATTCTCATACATAATGCACAATTGATTACTAAGCATGCTCATATAATCAACCAAGTCCATTGGGTTGCTCAATTCATTTATGAAGCTTTACATAATTGTGTCCTTGAGCGGTTTCTGGGTCTTGCCCAGACTACAATTCAAATTTACGCTTCGGCACCAGTTTGTGGTTTGCCTATTCTGCTATTCTGAATGATCGAGTGTCCTAGTTTCCTTTTCACTATCTCTCTTCGGCACTATTAAAATGTTAAACTCTTGTGCAAGTGCAAGTGGCATAGATGAAAAGACCATGTGGTTCTGAAAGATTGCACTTAATGGCTCTGCCACCAAGATGAAATGCATTGTGCGTACACTTCATTGCCCCTAAAGAATTGATCATCTTTTTTGATGTATAGGGTTTTATTCTTTAAGTCTATCAGTTTTAATTTTCTTAAGAGCCTCTGCTTGAAGATTCAGACGGCTGATTTTATTTGGAGCTCAATTATCCTGAAATACTAATGGAGCCATATGGGGCACTCACTTGGCCTTTCAATGAAAAAGCATTCTCCTCTTAGGGATGCACATGAGTGGAGCTGATAATAGATAAATACTCGAAAAACTTATTGATTAAACTCGCGTGGAATCGAACTCAATGCGTTAATTGAAATTTGAGCTAATTTAAGCAATATGAGAACTCTTTTTAAAATTTCATAGGTCAAAAATTCAATAAAATGATCTAATACCTTGATACATCAATGTTCTTTCTTCTTGCTTACTATATACACTACTTTTATACAGGAAAAACTTTAGGTGTGTTTGATTGCAATGGTGGAAAATGGGTAGAAAATGAATTTCAGAGAAAGTAATTGTCTAGAAATTATTTTGCAGGGAATTGTTAATTAAGTGTGTTTGATTAGTATAATTTTTCACCCGTAAAATTTTTAAATTTTGTGCTCGTTTAGCTTTATTTTGCATGGAAATTGAAGTTGGATTACATAACAATTGTTCTAAAATTGGTTATAAAATTTGTTTTTATTACCAAAAAGTAAAAAATAAAAAAATTTATTTCCTAAAAAATCATTTTTTTTAATCAAAGTTTAGTGTTCGTTTGGCTTTGTTTTACAAGGAAAATAGGAAATTGTCCATTAAAGTGAATTTTTTTTTTTTTTTTACAATTTGTTATGAAATTTGTTTCCATTGCAAAAAATAAAAAATGGCAGTGCCAAAATCATGGAAAAGAAGGCGCGTGAGCCTTGGCCAAGAAAACAATTTCCCCTCGAAATTTTACTCATCAAACATGTCAATTGGTGGGAAAGAGGAAATTAAATTCCAAGTTCCATGGAAAAAAAGCAAATCAAACCGGGCCTAACTTATTTCTTGTCCCCGAATAGGAATTATTTTTGATAAGTTCAATGCACGTGCGTGCGACCTGTAAGACTTTTAAAATTGAGTGATATAAAATACTTACAAAGCTTATTAAGTTGATTCAAATACAACACGATATTATTTCTACTCAAGCTCATCTATCTATATTAAATAAATGAAAAGGGAAAAACACCAGCTAATTTTTAATACTCATCGCCGGACCAAAAGGCCGGTTCCGCAGTTTGCTAGCTGCTATTTGCAACTGACAATACTTAGGCGACCTTAAAAGTCTGATTCATTCCCCGCAAAACTCCAATATTACCTACATAGCATTTTTGCTTTTCCTACTTTATTTTGTCATCCCTTTAATCAGCAGTCAGATCTCTGACTGCACGGCGAAGATTTTTTGGCTATTCTGTCGATTCAATAATTGGATGCTTTAGTTTCTTGATTCCAAACAGGAAACTGTTTGAAGAAATTCAGTGAAGAACAAAATCTGGAAAGGGTAATCAAGAAGAGGAAGAAGACGAGGATGAAAAGTTTTGTTCAAGAAAAGATGCCACACCATGGACTAATAGTGCCAAAGTTAGGAAGAACAGCGACAAGGCTAATTCGACTAGGTCGAAGCATTCAATTACAGAGTAGGACTAGATGAACAAAATCAGTTACAGGTTTCAAATATTGATAGAACTAATATCCGACCAGTGAAATCATTTCTTGTAAGGTCCTAATCTGTTTGTTGATCTCACCAATATTTTCCTCCGTCTTATTTATTTTATGATTGTGCACAACAATTCGATTTTCAATATCCTCAACCTGGTCTATAAGCTTTTCATGCATATTTTTCATTGAAACCAACCCACTCATATGGTGTCACACTGCAAGGATATCAAATCCATACATTTTTAAGCGTGCAGGCATTTATTACTAATGCTTTGAGGATCTATAAATTGCAACCTGTATAATGACAGAAGCTTTCTCCATAGTTCAACCTAAACCTTTACGGAAACTCTCTTTAAAATTTCAGAGGTCAGAAATTCAATAAAATTATCTAATAGCATGATACATCATTCTTTCTTTTTGCTTATTACTAATTTCTACTTTTAGCAAGCAAAAGCTAATTTACTTCTTGTCCATTTAAAAAAAAAAAATATATTAAGTGCAATTTATGTGCTTCTCGCGTGAGACCTACAAGACTTATACAAGTTATATAAAATAGTATAATTTATGGTCCCCAATTGAAGTTAATTCTATTTCGCATGCTTTGAGGATCATTAAATTACAACCTCGAAGCTTTCTCCACAAAAATGGAAAAGTTTACCATAAAACCTATAGCTAAACCTTGACGACAACTCTCTTTAAAGGATTTCAGAGGTCGAAAATTCAATAAAATAATCTTACATATTGATACTTCATTCTTCTGCTGATTATAATTTCTCCTGTCCATTAAGGGTATTTTGATAAGTGTAATGCATGTGCTTCTCGTGTGCGACGTGTAAGAATTTTAATCTTTAAGTGATGTAAAATACTTTCGAAGCTTGTAGAGGTGATTCAAATACAACACATGATAATGCTACTGATTATAATTTAATTTTTGTACATTTAAAATAATTTTTGATAAGTGCTATGCATTTGCTTCTCGTGTGCGACCTATAAGATCTTTAAATATCTCTCCATCCCTCTTATTTATCTCAAGATTGTGCTCGACAATTTGACTAATAATTTTATCAACCTAGCCATAAGTTTTTCCTACTACTTTCACCGATTCCTACCATCTCACACTGCCCTAAGATCAAATCCATACTTTCCAAGTCTTTATGCGTCTCCAAAATGTAATCGGTAATGCTTTTAGGATCATTAAATTGCAACCTCAAAACCTTTTCTACGACAGTGGAGAAGGTTACTACAAAACCTATAGCTAAACACTATACAAGAACTCTCTAAAGATCAAGAATTCAAGAATTTTTCTTGTTATATACATCTTCGTTAATCAAGGGACATATTATATTTTACTTTTTATCCATTACAAGTAGTTTTCAACGTGCGTTGTTTGTTCTTATCGCGTGCGACCTATAAGATTTTTATACTTTTAAGTGATAAAAAATACTTATAAAGCTTGTTAAGGTAATTCAAAAACAATTAGTATTATAATCTTATTGCTATTCTTGAGCTCATTTATTGCAAATAAACATTTTTCATTCAAAGGAAAAAATGCTCTACGAACCTTGCATCATATAAACCAACAGTATTGTATTTTTCTTGAGGGGTCAGTTAGATAAGGAAGTTTATCGTACACACTTCACACTCATATTTATGTATTTGATCTATTTTTCAACAAAATTACATTATACCTTATATAAATCATTCTTTCTTTTTTTGCTTATTATATAGTTCCACTTTAACGAGGAAAAAATTAAGTTGTTGCCAATTAAGGATAATTTTCCTCAAAATCACTATTCAAAACTATATTTTCCCACAAATAAAGATTGTCAAACAAGGACTTAATAACATTTGGTAACGTGTAAATTTAAGGTGATGCGTCAATTTTTTAATTTAAGGGATACTAAGGAGACAGGAAGTTAGGGATAACAGATCTCAACTCCTTCCGAGTATATAAAATAAAAAAAATCGTTTATGTTTGATTTGAAAATCGAGGTACCTTGTCATTTATGGAGTATGCCCTACCTAATTCTTTCTTAGTTTTTACATATGAAAAAAATACGGCACTAACAATAGAAAAATAACATGAATATAGATATTTATTGAAAAATCTAACAAAATTAGCTAGCAATTTACAATTTATTTTCTTTTTCTAGTTCTTCTGTTTTATTTTTCATGAAAAAACTATGGAGTTACATCTGATGTTCAACTTTTGCTGCCCAATTTGTTATCCAATCAATTATTGACGCGTCATTTTAAACTAATATGTCATTAATTTGATAGATTAATGGTGAAGTTAATTAGAGTAAAATTGAGATGGCATGTTAATTTAAAAATGACGTGTTAATAATTGATTGGATGAGCAGCAAGTTAGACCATAAAAATTAGACAACAAATCTCAACTCAAGTACTACAGTTTTAGCCTTCATATGGAACTCATAAAGATTTGGGAAAATTGCACCGTCGATCTCAAAGCAGTTATCAACGTAGGAAGTTGGTTCTTATCATTTAAAATTGAACAAATTGGTCCTCAGCAACCCAAACAATACGAATCTTTTTAAAATTGTCACCGCACGTGCTAGTATATCCAACTTTGCAAAGCTATATTACATTTCTCAACTGGGGTTGATGTCCAAAAATATCCGAAGCAATGTAATGGTCATATCACATGCGATGGTTAAGTCGAAATTATAATACTTACAGTAATTGAATATTGACTGTACAATTATAATGAATCATTAAGGATCATATTGCTCATTTTTCAATGAATGGTGGAGGATAAAGTTATTGAATATCAATTATTTCAATCTAAATGATCAGATATAATGAATGGTGAAGGATAAATTACTTGTTTTAAAACATTGAGGATGAATTTGCTATTACTGCAGTAGATCAGGTACAAATGATGCTATTTTTCCTAAAAGTTCTGAACGGTATGTTGAGGTCGGAGTTTGCAATGCCTTTAGTTTAGTAAACGTTTTTTAGTATGCTTACTTCGTATTGTACTACTCGTAGAAACTTAAGATCGTTGGCCGTTCTATGACTTTTCAACCTATTTATTCCATTGGTGTGGTGCACTGACGTGCTGCTTTTTCTGGATCTTTTTCGGTGGATCACCAATGTCTTATATGTTTGACATGCTATCTATAGAATTCTAGATTCTTGGTGGGGTGCCGCATTATGTGCTGCACACGATTCCATTGGTCGATTAGTTTATCCAGCTCGGTAATGGGATCGGGCTCTTGTACTTGGTCATATTTAGTTTGCTGTAGTTTAGCTAAGTTGTTATTGGACTTCCTTGGTGCAACTCAAGCTTGTAGTTTATATTAGAAATAATCAGGAGTGACATGTTGATCTTATTGTACTAGTCAGTTTGGAAAGTCACATAGTAGAGTGATGTGATCAATGGTATAAGGATATCATACGCTAGTTGTAGGCTAGAATGGTATAGTTTAGCTCAATTCTTTTTCAGTGGTCTTTACACACATGACTTTACACGAAATAAGAGCACGAAGTTCCACCCTTACACTGCGGCATTTACAAAGTTGCTAAACCTAAACATGTTTGCAACATCATAGGATTCCTCTCACATATGCCGGCCCTGAAATTGATAGGGATGGGGGAATTTATTCTAAGAGAGAATT
This sequence comes from Fraxinus excelsior, assembly GCA_019097785.1. Lineage (NCBI taxonomy): Eukaryota > Viridiplantae > Streptophyta > Magnoliopsida > Lamiales > Oleaceae > Fraxinus > Fraxinus excelsior. The sequence continues at coordinate 12,398,496 of CM032624.1, read as the reverse complement.
ATCTCTAGGACCACAATAAATTGACTAGAACAACCCGACATGACGAAACATGGGAAATGAATAAGGAAGTGTCAAATTGATATTCTGATAGAAAACATCAGTTCCCATCCTAAACTTAGAACCTTTCAACAAATTAATCAATGTAGGACTTTTTATCTTTTAAGAAAAGAAACCATTTTATGATGCTAAGGAGAATCATTATGCTGTATGACTTATTTATTTTTGATAGTCATTGCATCATTGAATTTATTGACTTCTGCATTTATCCATTTGTCAACATTTCAGTTGGATAGGAAAGAAGCAAGTGCTAGCATTGGAAGTAAAGCTAAGTATATCACATTTGTAATAGTGTAAAAGGATGCTAAGACCGTCTATACGGAAAAGTGATTCTAAATTTTGGGCTATGAAATCTTGGGCATGATTATCCAACCCCAAGTTTACTGGGAATAAAGGTTAGCTTCTGGTTTGTGGGGAGAATTTAGATACCGCTATGGTCTATTGATAGATGCGCTAGTTTTATCTACTAATTGTGCTTCTGTATTCTCATATATAATGTAGAATTGAATACTAAGCGCATGCCCATATAATCAACCAAGTCCATTGGGTTGCTCAACTCATTTATGAAGCTTTACATAACTATGTCCTTGAGCGGTTTCTGGGTCTTTCCCAAACTACAATTCAAATTTACGCTTTGGCACCAGTTTGTGGTTTGGCTATTCTGCTATTCTGAATGAGCGTCCTAGTTGTAAGTGTTATGTCCTATGTCCAATTAACTTTGGACATAAACACTTTTAATATATATAATGGATGCATATTTATGGCAATATCTATTATTTAATTGAATTAATGTTCTAATTAATTAAATAATAGAATATGTATATTCAAGTCTTGGTGATTTGTTAATCACAAGGAGTTGTGATTGTGAGATACAAATTACATATGATTGAATCTTAAATCGTCCGTGGTCGTATGTAATAACGAGATATGAATATCGTTATTGTTGTGGTTTGATCCAAATTCCATGTGATTTGGTATTTGGATGATTGGAAAAAGTCTAAGATATTTGGATTTGAAGAATTCTAACTTATGGAGATCAAATTTCATTGATAATTATGAGTTTGGCTTGGAAAATGATTCTTGGATGGCTAAGACAAGTTTTGGAAGTTTAATCTCGAGGAAGGAGCGCCAAGGCGCTATAAACAAATTTGAGGCAGAAGTGCTGGCGCCAGCTGTGGGGGCGCTCGGGTTGCGTGAAGAACAGGGATTGCTGGTTTTTCCTCAATTTTTGGGTCTTCTACTCCATTCAACCCTTTTTCATGTGTATTAACAATCGAATAAATCAATTTTAGCTAGTAATCTCTCTCGAACAAAACTAACATAATTCATATGTTCGAATTTATTATAACTCTATGTAAATTGATAAACATATAAAAACATTAATTCAGAAGAATTTAATCAAGATGGCATTGTTTGTAAGATTATCTCTCGATCTCTTATTAAAACCTATGTCACTGATGCACGAGCTAGACAAATATATCTCATATTGTCTCTAAATCAAGTACTTGAATGTCAATTAAACAAGCAATGTGCGATTAACACATAATCAAAGTTGCATGAAATCTGTTGAATTAAATAAACACTAAGCTAAGCTATATTTTTCATCCTAACAACCAAATTTTTTAGTATAATTATGGAATTAAACACTACAATTATTAAAAATATTATCCGATCAATACAAGAAAGGAAGAAAAGAATCCAAACAATTGTTGTTCTTCGACACCCAATTCTCAACAATGAATTTTTAAACTCTTCTTGGATTATATCTCCCGACCAATTGATGCATATCAACCTTCATATACTAATTTAGGGTCACAATTCTTGATAGTTTATAAATGAATCTATATAATGGGCCAAAAAAATGTGCCTCACACTTTTTGGAATGTTAGGTTTAATGTAGAGTATAAACATAATGGGGGAACAATAATTTTTGTCAAACCAGGGTATTCATTGTTGAAAATAGTACTTTCACTTGTGCAATTTGATCCTTATTTTCTCTTTATGTTTAGATTGAGCCCTTAACTATTACAATTGAGGTCCTATAACTTTTAAACCTAACTCATTGATACCCATCTTCAAAATATATCCGAATTTAGTCCTTATTTTTTTTTTTTTTTTATCATTCATTTTCCATACGTTCCGTCTAATACCAAGTTGTCTCCTAAAATAAACAATAAACTAATAAAGTTAAGTATTTCATTCATAAAACTACTCCCTAATGTCATTTTTTTTAATGATTATTTACACTTATCATTCAAGCACATGACATAGTGGTGGGTTATTTAGCAAAATTGCGTTTAAGTTGGTCTTTATTATGTCTATAAAGTTTTTTTCTCCTAATTATGGTATGATAGTACACTTCGATCATAATTCAGACAAGAAATAACACGTGTACATGAGTTCACCAATATTCCTCCAATCATGCTACATGTCCAGGGCCACATGGTGGTGCCCCTGTTCATCCCGGGCCAATGTGGCCCTAGACGTTTAGAATAATCCATATTCCACATGGTAAAAATTCAAAATATCATTTTTCTCTTTCCATGAAAGAACAAAACAAGGTAACACAGGGAGGGACTCGAAGATGGGCGTGACAGCTTTTGCCCAACAACCTACACTACTTTCTCTTTTATCTCAATGTTACTTTTGCCCAACAACCTACGCTACTTTCTCTTTATCTCAATGTTACATGATTGATTATCAATGGCATAACTAACCATCAATCCTATTCTAATTATCTACTTTTACCTTCTTTTTTCTCCTCTTTTGGTTCAAAATATATCATTATTTCCTTTTACAAAACTATACGAACTGCATATTTGTATTTGAACTGATATCTCGCTTTTCCTATGTTATTAATGTTGACAAAATAAATGTGTTAATAAACAATTTAAAACTATTTATGGCGCCAAATGTTTGAACTTTCGACTGAACAAAAAGATAACGAAGTTGGAACTGCAATAATAATTGGATTATGATAACTTTGAGTATCGTATTATATTGGCACGTTAAAATATGAATAAAAATAAGCACCTGTTTGGTGGTGATTAAAATCAGATTTTTAGTAAATTTTGATAAAAGTTGATGAAATTTGTAGTTGAATAGTTGTGGGTTCTATAAATATATGATTAAAATTAATGATTGATTTTGAATTAGATTAAAATTTGAATTTTAATATTCAAAAGAGGGGATTAGTATTAACCTTTAATGACAATCATTTAGATAATCTTTTCCTTTTTCAAATTTACAATTATTTGCTTTTTAAATAAAGCTACTCACACCAATCATTTGATGTAAGATTCATTATTAAATAATGGCATATAGGACTTATACGAGTTTTCTACCCAAAGCTAAATGGAATTTCTCTGTAATTTATAAGTAAAAATATAAAAAAGCATGTGACTTAGCTCATTTTCAATTACTCATTCTTTCAATAAAATAATTATGCGCGTAAAGTCAATCTTTTCCCTACTTTTTAATATCACGTTCTCCAAAAATCACTTTCAACCACATCTAATCTAAAAAATGAGGCTCAAGCAGGGAGCTATAAATAACTTTCTTATAATTTTAAATGTAACAAAGAAAAGAAAAAAATTAGCCCACATTTTGCATATGATATTGATGCTAGCAACGATATCAATTGCGCTCGAGTTACAAATAAAATGGCTAACTATAACGAACCTTCTATTTTAGAAGTTGATACATTACAATGTCCTTTTTTGGATTAATTAGTTAGGTGATTGATTCATTAGGTTTGTAGGTGCATAGTCTAAATATTGCAACACAATGATGAATTGATAATCCTCATATAGCTTTCCAGATTTGTGTAAACAAAATATTCAAAACACTGGCAATAAATAAATAATGCATGTTTAGTTGTGATTTCAAATGCATATCACATAAGCCATACATTTAGACATGTCATCAAATCTTTCCAATTTAGCTAGCGTCATTTACGCAGTGATGAATGAGTACCAATTTTCAAATTTAAGTGACTAATATGGACAGTTTTTAAGTTAAGTGACTCCGTGGAAACTTTGAGAAAAGTTTAATGAGATCTGGAAATTCATGTGTCGTGTGATCATTTCTTCTTCTCTCAATTAATTATCCACATGCTATCATATTCGTTTTCACTAGGAATTAATCAAGAAATATATGATTTATAGCAACATTAAGCCTCTGATTGGATTGGTAGAGATTAAAATCAAAATTTTAATAGTTTTTTTTAATAAAATTTGATGAAATGTGGGTTGAAAAGTTGTTCATTCTATCAAATGTGTGATTTAATTTAATTGTGGATTTTGACTTAGATTTTAATCAAAAAATTTAGCGATACCAAACATGGGCTAAATATGAGTCTGAATTGCCTACCGAGCCATGAGAACGACAGATTCAGAAAAAGATCGTGGAGAATTTCAATTCAAAAAGATCGTGTAAAAAAACTATCCTCTATGGCAAATAGAGGATAGTTTTTTTACAAGTTTGATTGTACTCCCTAACTCAAAATATATGATTTCATCACGGTAAGAAATATTATAGAAATTAATAATTAATGATATCATTAGAGGCTCGACTTGAAAAGGTTAGGATTTCGTTTTTATTACATTTAATCAATTGCCTATAAATAATATTATACTATTTGTACAATATTGGAAAACAACATTGTTGACAATGTATGAGTTGATAAAAAAACGTTGGTTGAAAAACTAAGTCGCCGTTCAAACTGTTAAATTGTAACATGTCATATATCAATAAAGTTATCATCCAACGTTGTACACCAAACATGATTGACAAATAATATACAATCAAAAGACTCAGTGCTTGACTCATACTTTAGTTTGAAAATTCCCATCTATCATATTGCATAGTTACCCCTAATCCCACCTCGACTTAAGTAGAAAAAAAATCACTTTCAAAATCATAATACAATGTCTTTTATGCATTTTCTAATTAAAGCCATTCGAATTTTTATGAAATTAATTCCTTCAGAATAAGTAAAAATCAAAAGCATCGTACTAACGTCTCACTGATATTCCATCCATTTTCTGGATTTTGATTAATTGGGTGTACGAGGGTAAGAATGTTACTGTTGATAATATCCTCATTTGGTGCTAAAAAAACACGTTTTTTTTTTTTTTTTTCTGTCGTAAACTAATGTAATAACTCAATCGATTTGGTACGTGTATGATACTTTTATGTCGTATGGAATTAGACAATATTAAAAAGGAAAATTAAATTATAATATTTTCCATTTTTGTCTAACTTCTAAACACATCATATGCTCTATTAATTATTTAAATCATTAATGTTATAGAAATTAAAGATGTCATTCAATGTCCTACTTAAAAAAAAAATAGAATTCCCATTTATTGCATTGCATCAATTGCCTATAAATAAATAATTCCCAACACAAAGTCCAACGCTCATTCACACCTTCATCGAAAATTCTCGTCTATCATATCACTCACTAACACTAATCCCGTTCGACTCTACTTTGAAAAAAAAAAAAAAATCACTTTCAAAATTTGTCAGCAATCATGTCCATGTCATGTAACAAAATAGTCCAAAATAATCCTAAAGTTTTTCAGAAAATTTTTTAGTCCTTTTTTTTCCCTCCACGAACTTTATCTTCTTAAAATTTACACCCAAGTCCCACTCTGGTAGCAAATTATTTCTCCATTATTTGCTGACAAAAGAAAAAAGAAAAAGAAAAAGGCAAAGTTTAGAGAGAGAGACAGAGAGAGAGTGAAATCCCAGTTTTTGAATTTGATGAAAATGAAAAATAGTGCAAAATTCATACTTTTACATCCTTCAATACACAAACAAAGCAATGGTGGATCAGTAATAGCTTCATCTCACCGGAGTTGGTGCCTATTTTTCTTGTTTTTTTTCATATTTGTTTTTGTTTTCATTTTCTTCACCACCAGGGAGGCGGCCACCACTGCCAGAACCGCCGCCGCCACTTCCAAGGGTGTATTACCAAAACCCATCTTTGATACACTACTTCACTATGCTTCTATCAATCCTACAAACATCTCCGGTAGCATGTCATCCGCCGAGCTAAAAGCCATCGCCACCGTCCTCCGCCGCTGTGCCGCCCCATGTAACGTACTTGTTTTCGGGCTCAGCCACGAGACCCTCCTTTGGAACTCACTCAACCACAATGGGCGCACAGTTTTTGTCGATGAAAGCACTTACTTCGTCTCCGTTCTCGAAGAAACACACCCAGGAATCGAAGCTTACGACGTTCAATTCGCTACCAAAGTCAGTGAATTATACGATTTGATAGAACATTACAAATTCCAGGTGAAAAATGAATGCAGGCCAGTTCAGAATCTTCTCTTTTCAGACTGCAAACTGGCTGTAAACGACATGCCTAACCAGTTATACGACGTCCCATGGGACGTGATAGTGATAGATGGGCCAAGTGGGCACTCCCGGTCCTCTCCGGGGAGGACGGCGGCGATATTCACTGCCGGAGTTTTGGCTAGGAGCAAAAGGGGCGGCGGAGAGAAAACCCATGTGTTTGTACATGAATTTGAACGAGAAGTGGAGACTGTGAGCAGTTTAGAATTTCTGTGCAGAGAAAATTTGGTGGATACCATAGACTTGTTGGCGCATTTTATGGTGGGAAAAATGGAGGCTACTGAATTTCAGTTTTGTCCTAATTCTGAATCTTCTTCGTCTCCTCATAAATCCATTGAAGATGATTGAAGAAAGTATTGATCACGATTTGCTCTTTTATTCCTTTCTTGATCTGAAACTGCTAAGCATGTTTAGCTAGTATTGGTTTAAAATTATGTTTTCACAGTCGAATTAATTCGACTTATCAAATACCGCAAATCAACACGCAATGCACTGTAAAGTGTAATATTTATACATTATCAAATGTCATATATTGATTTACAAGCATTATGCAATCAAATTTTACATTTTTTAGTTTGTAATCGAAAATTATATTTGTTTTTCTTGTTTGTGGAATTTGAAGTTCAAATGCATATTTAGTACATAATATGGTATAAAATAAGTCATACAAAACATCGTGTTGTCAAATTTCATAGTTTATATATGTTTAAGAAACGAAATAATACCATCAAATTAAATTCTTCATTTTTATTTGATTTGAACATGAAGAAATAAAATTAAAATAATAATTAGTAAGTGTTGTTGATTTCAAACTTATCCAACTTTTAATGGGTTTTAATTCCAAAGTTATAAAAAAAAAAAAATTACAAGTGGTGCAAAGAAAAGAAAGGGCTACAAAACTTTCCAATAGAGTGTCGGTGATGGGCTGAAAAATAATGCGAAATTGACGCTACCTTTGGCTTTACTTTCATATTTTCTCTCAGATTTCAATTAAAATTTGGAGCATGTTTTTCAATCCTTGAATAGGGTTTGGCAAAAGAGAACAGTACAATTTGTTGACAGAAGTGAGGTAGTAGTTTTTTGACCCTTGATTTTAATTCTGTCTAACATATCTATTGCTGACCCCTAAAAATATTCGAATGCAATGGTCAACGGATCGTAAGGCCTCTCACATTCACACAAGCTGAATTCTTTCACACTTGAATAAGTCGTTAGACACACGAGGCCTTCTCTGGAAGGGATTTGAGTTGGCCGCACGCACTCCGAATGTTAATTCAATTCGAGAAATAATTATAAGTGTGGGAGAGCTTAAAACGTGAGCCTCTAATAAAAAAAATGGGATTGGCTTTGAGAGATGAATGAGATAAATGTGTGGCAATAATATAACTTTAAGAGTCTGAACTTGCGTTGCATTTTAATGGCATTAAGTGTAAGCTTTTATACTTGGGCAAGGTGAACGATGACCACTTGATGATAATGCACGTGGCCTCATCTGTATGATTGAACGCTAGTATTACTTTGGTACTCACAAGGCCTAGCTTGCGACTTGGACTTGACCAAATAGGTTTGCGGCGGCGACAGTGACAGTGAGTTGTCTTGTCAATCGCATGACACAAGATCTATTCAGGATTCTTGCCACCGCCTCGCCTCGGACCGATTCTTGCAATGGGGTCTGGGTGTAACAGGGTCAACCAACCTCTTCTTACATGGGATCGCTCAAATTTCTTAAAAAATGGTCGTTCGTGTAGAGTTGGGTCATCCCTGTTAGTGTATGGAGCGTGGAACCCCCGAACTGCTTGCCACGTACATTGATTGGGGCCACGTGTGGGTCCTAGTTTCGCAAAACATAACATCTGTAATTCAATTTCTATACAAGTAGCAAAATTGTTGACAAAATTTTCCAAACTCAGAATCGGATTAGTTCAAAATTGTCATGTCCGATCTTAAAAAAGTAAAATTAACACTTCATTAATTATTGAATCGAAGACATATTTGTTCGGTCAAGTTCTTGAAGGGGTCAACACATTTTGATACCTAAACGAGCTCTAAAGGCTGGTTAGTTTTGTGCCACAAATCATTTTTAAAAGGGATCTTAAGTATTTGACTTGAAAAATCGACATATTTTGACATTTCTAAATATATAACATCGAGAATATTGGAAAATGGATCGTCCAAGGCTTAAAATCATGTGAGCTACGTGACAAACGGTTACACACGAGAGAGAGAGAGAGAGAGAGAGAGAGACCGGGGGCCTGAAATGAGTGGTCCATTACAATTGCACGGATGCACCAAACACAGGAGGTTCACAAATAATGTCGCATCCTATTTATATCGTTGGTTAAATGCCAAAACCTCTCTCTCTCAGCTTGGAAGTTGGTCTCGTTCATTTTGAGTGAAGAGAGTCCCTACATCAATTAAATCTTGGATTTCAATGGTTATACTTTTATACTTGTTGGTCCGCCTTAGTTTCTAGATTTTGACTCGCCCCAAAATTTTGAATTTTTTTATTTTTTTCTATTAATAAATATTGAGTAAATAACTTACACTTTAAAATTCAACCATATAAAAATCTTAGATCTAAACAAAATATTCAATAGTTATTTAAATAAATAAATAGCCCAAATCCAATCCAAAACCTAAGTTCCCAATTCCCAAGCCCAACTAATTAAAACTCAATTCTCAAGTTGGTTTATGCATAATGCATGTTTACTTATTCTTGAATATTTGAATTTAAGAATTAAGTTGAGTAGTTGCTGTTAGTTTGTGTAATTGTATTAGTTATTGAATATTTGAATTTAAGAATTAAATAGTAGAATAGTCAGTAGTAATTGAATTGAATACTATTTTGAATTTCAGTAGGAACCGTTTGGATCTTGCCTCGAAGTGTCAAAAGTGAGACTTCAATTATAAATAGATGATCGAAGTTACAATTATTAAAGACTTCTTTATGGTAGCACGCTGACGTGCCTTTCAAGTGGAGATGCTAAAGGGCAAGAAATTGGTAGAATTCTCCCCGGTCCACGTATTACATTGTCCATGATGGATGTTTCTTTATCCTACAAGCGAGTTTCTTGGTGATGGCTCGACTAAGCCTTTTTTTTCATCATCCTACATAGTCTTTATGGCTCGGTTCATAAGCCTAGCCTAGCCCAGCCCAGCCCAGCCCAGCCAAATGGCTTTATGGCTAGGCTCGACTATGCTGTTTTTTATTTATTTATTTACGTTTGATTCAGCATTCTACATAATCTTTATGGTTCGATTCATAAGCCAAGCCGAGTCATAAAGCCATTTGGATCGGCTCGGCTAAGCCGTTTATTATTATTATTATTTTTTTGTCCGAGCTATATGGCTTTATGGCTCAACTCTGCTCATCTAAGTCGTTTTTGATTTTTTTTTCCCCCGTTTTTGGTTTTTGGTTTTTTTTTTGTCCAAGCCATATGGCTTTATGGCTCGGCTAAGCCGTTTTTGATTTTTTTTTTTCCCCGTTTTATGTTTGATTAGTTTCGGTTACTGTTTACAAGCAAAATGGCTTGACGGCTCGACTTGGCTAAGCCTTTTTTCGTTTGATTTAGTATTTTAAATTACAAATATTAGTTTTAAGCGATTTAAAATTTATTGTAAATGTTGAAGTGCGTCCATGATAAATATATGATCGATAAATTTTAAATATCAAAATAATTTTACATTAATTGTACAACGTAAAGTCATGATTGTTTATGTTTCTTTTCAATCCCAACGTCATTCCAATGTCCTTTTTTCGAACTTTATTTTCCTAGAATTTTTCATTTGATTCGATATTTCACGATATGAATATCCATTTGGATTGATCTCAAATTTTTTTGAAAAACTTAAAATGTGATAATAATAAATATATTGTCAATTAAGTTTAAATATAAAAATTATCTTAAATTCTTAAACTTAAATTTATAATCGTTAATTTTTATTTTCTAGCCTACCCTCAACAGTCAACCCTCATGCTCACATCATTTTCTCTCAATTTCATTTTTCTTCAATTTTTACATTTGGTTCGATATTTTACACTACAAATATTCATTTTCAGCTATTTAAAATTTATTCAAGAGTTTAAAGGGTGACCATGATAAATATATGATTGATAAAGTTTAAATAACAAAAATTATCTTGGATGAATTATTAAACATAAAATCATGCTTTTCAATTTTCCTTTTGAAATCTTAAAATGTGGCTATGATAAATATATGAGAATTATTGCTATCTTTTTATGGAAATTATTGTTATCTTTGTTTATAATTTACTCACTTGCAAATTATATAGAAAATTTTCAGCTGAAGTAAATTGGGATTATATTTTTCTTTCAATTATTATGTCGAAAACAAATTAAAAATTTTCTAATCAAAAATTTATTTTTTCCTTTTTTATTAAAGGAAAAAGCACTTGCTACTCTGAAATGATCTTCTTTCATTCATGTAGTGATGATTAATAATCTCTTATACTTCTTATTTGGAAGCATGTTACTAGATTTATTAAAATTAAGAATACGAGGATATGTGATATTGATAAATATTATGGATATATATGCTTCTTAGATTTGATATTATTAATGAAACTATATTTTAATAATTGGAGAATGTTGTGGTAATAGTTTCAAAAGTGCGTACATGTTTTATTATCTATGCTTACAGTTTACTGCTTTGACCCACGAGATTATAGTAAATCTCTTGGAATTTATGTTGTATTTTTTATGGTTGTAGGCTTTCTTAATTTAGTAATTTGACTAACTTTATTGGGTCGATTAAAAAGGGTAAATTTATGGCGTTAGAATGGATATTGAAAGAACTCAATGTTTTTCAGAAAAATCTTCCTACATCATATAGTGCTGATAGACAAACATCTTCTATGAAGTGGATTATTATTATTTTTTTAAAATGGATTTAATGTAGAGTATCATTAGAACATGTTGAAAAGATATTCGACAGAATTGATGAAGTTGAGACATTCGTTTTGCCTATATGATGAAAGTTTTCGTTGTGTTGTTGTTTTAATACTGATAGAGACCATTGATTTGTCCTAAATTTTGCAATGTATTATCATTCATTAATTAGTCTTGGTAAAGAAATTAAATACTGGTGCAACTGATACATTTAATTGGAGATTTTATGAGCACAAGATGAAAGAGACATAATGTCTTACCTCAATAGGTAGAACAAAGGGAGCTATGTTGAATTTCATTATCTCTTTAGCTAGGCATCAACGCCTAATCATTTATGCTCTGTCTTTTTAAAAAAAAAAAAAATAGAGAGACTTTCAAACGCAAAGTCTAGAAAATAAGCTTTGAATCAATTCTCTTAATATTATTTTTATCATATATCATTATTTCAAGTGTTTTAAGTTTAATGTAACTAATGTTTAAGATAAATAAATTTTTTTATATTTACACTATCATATAGCCAACTATATTATGGCACGTGCATTGCACGTGTGTCTTACTAGTTTTTATAAATTGGGATGTTTTTCTCTTATTCAAGCAGCACATGAAAGAGGTGGGAAAAATAAAAAGTAAGGGACGGTTCTCTTTCCTATTTTCAGGTCATTTTCAGTTTTTAGCTTTCGAAAATACTAAAATACGTTTACTTACCTATTTTCATAAACGAATTTCCGAAAACAAGTTTAAAATTTACAAAGAAAATCCAAAACGGGTGTTTTCAATTAAAACCAAGCCAAAATTTTCAAAACGTATTTTAGGTGTTTTCAGTTTAACATCACCCCAACTACCGCCAACGCCACCACAACACTGCCAAAACCACCGCCAACAACACCAACACCAAGGCCACCGTCACCAACCACCGCCAACACTGCCTAGATCCACCACACCACCATCACCATCGTCCACCGCCACCACCACTATCAACACCTCCACCTGCACCATCAACACTGCCTAAATCCACCACACCACCGCCAACAATTCATCTGCACTACCAACAAAAATCGCCGCCAGATCGACCGTAGCCACTGACAAAAATCACCGCCAACACACCTACCTGCACAACCAACAAAAATCACCTAAAACCCCCCAACAACACCAAAACCATCCCAAGCCACCACTACCACCACAATGAGTATCAACGTTGATGAAATCGCTGTGCGCGACGACGTCTGTGTGTCGCGCACAGTGTTTCTCGCGATTCTGTAGTGGTGAAGACATGTGTCTCGTCAGAGAAAAGGTGCACAGTGTTTCTCGTGGTTGATGAAAACGTGTCTCGTTGGAGAAAAGTTGTTGTGACGGTGAAGAGGGGAAGAGAGACGAGAAAGAGGCGAGGGAGAGAGAAAGATGAGGGGAAGAATGTAAACGGATTTTGGGGGTTTTTTTTTTTAAATAATTTTTCAAAACGATAAAAAGAACGTGTTTTCAACAATCTCAAAATGGACACTCAAAACAAAAAATCCAAAATGAATTCAAAACTCAAACTAAAAACTGAAACACGAAGAGAAGAACTCCTAATTGGTAAAGTTTAGGGTATTTTTCTTGCAATATTTGGAGTTTGTGTGAGTGAATTTTATATGATTATGCAAACTTTTCATATAGTAGCGAAAGCTTTAACAGTACATAATTCTTTCGTCTAATTTTTATATTTTTTTCTTGTCAACTATTTTCGTGGGCCAAAAAGGGAATTTATCTTATTTCCCATCAAGAACTTGGAAATGTCAAGTTGATTGAGGTTTTCGTTGAGGGGCAATTGTAAAAAAGAGAAATGTTCGTTAAAATCTCAGAAGTGTACGATATTGACGTAGAGAGTAGAGTATCGTTCTCGGGGATTGAGAGCTTATGTTTGATTTAATTAAAACTAACTTTACTCAAACTCAATGATTTCATTTAATTTGATGATTTTAACTAATTATTTTATCAATTTTACGGAAGCAAGTTAAAAGTGTGTATCTAGCTTTAGAGAAAATTCAAAAAGGTGAAATAAATAGGACTCTAATTCCACTGTTATTGAATTGATGATCAATATTTTTTATGAATTTAATTCAATCTACTCTCTATGAAGAATATGAGTATGTAAAACGTATTCAAAACTAGAATATTCAATCAAAAATCTGTTAGACTTTATGAAACTTTAAAGTTTAAAACTTGAAAACCTAATTATTTTATTGCCAAGATCTTCAATGTCAAATTATCAAGAAAATTAATAATGTAGAACATATCTTAATTCTTTGGGAATTATAATACTGGATCTTGAATATGGATTATTGACTTTTTTGATTCTTGAGTTCTTGATCTTGATTTTGCTTCCTACTCCATAATCTTGATTGTCTTGTTTTTCGATTTAATTGTTACAATCATTCTTTTTTATTGTGAGTTTTGAAGCTTTCTCTTCAATATGCTTCCTCTTGTATTCTTGTGTTGATAGGATTACGCAAAGAATGAGAAGTTACATATGAATTGAGGAGCATAACCTTATATATAATTTTCATATGTATTTGGTTTATCGTCAAATACAACCCTAATGGATCCGATCTCCACATATATAAACTCAACAATCTTTATTAGATCACTTTACATATGTAGGCCCATATGAGAAATTAATAAACTCAACAATCTCCCACTTAGGCCACATATGTTACCTTATAAATATATACAACTTTATGACGTCAAAACTTTTGCTGTCATAACCAAAAGTATCTCTGAACAATCTCGTCGATTATTATATCAATATAGAATCAAAGCGGTATTCGATACAAATATCATAACTAAATCCTCAATGATTACATATATCAACACAATCAAACGACACAGATCAAGTGTGGATGTGTAGCATGAAAATTACATATAATGTGATTCAAATATGTCTATTTTCAACTGGTCCTACCTTATTGTTTAATGAGACCAAAAATAAACTTTAATCAAAGTTGAACTAAACTTAACACTTTATTTCTGAAATAATCCAAATATCCATGAAAAATATGTATCTAAAATAGACAATATTCGAATACAAACTTGCACTGAACTGACATATCATCAAAAGATGTAACACTCATGTAAGTATTATGCTCATAAAGGGCCTTGGGTGGTAACCATTTAGTAAATGGATCCATAGTTATGGAGTTTGTCCTAATATGTTTTATAGAAATCTAATTCTTTCCTTAAGAACTAGGAACTTAATGTATATAAACTTTGACATCATCAGGTTCATGTTGGAATATAAGACTGCTATTGTTACAGAATAACTAAAGTGTCTTTCAAATTCATCCAAAATATGCAACCTAGTGATAGTATTTTGTATTCATATTCCATAATCATAATCATAATATTCAATGATATCCAATTGATCTGATTTTTCTGAATGTGATCATGTAATCTTTAGTTCCTTATAGATACCGAATACCTAATGGTTGCTTTCCAAATTTACATCCCAGAGTTAATTAAATATCTGTCTAACTACAAACCTAAGCATACATTAACTCCTAACTGCCGAAGCATAGAGAATTTCCTGTATTTCTTTTTTCTTTATATTCATCCTTAGACAATTGATTGAAACTAAAGTTGTATCCCTTAGTTGTAGGGGTATCACTTGATTTTCATTCATGCATCCCATATTTATTTATTTTTTAAGAACCTTATCGATACAATTCTTTTGTGATAATCCAAAAATACACCGAGAACGATCCATATGTATCTATATCCTTAATACAAAAATGATTTCACCAAGATTTTTCATTTCAAAATTCCACGACGGAAATCTTTTTGTTTCGTGCAATAAGCTTATATTATTGCATGCAAGCATTATGTCATCGACATACAATACCAAAAAAATATGATTACTCCCCCAGAACTTGTGATATACACAATCATTAACTGAATTCATCTCAAAATCAAATGAGATACTTATTTGATGAAATTTGTGAACTATTATGGGAAACTAGCTTAAACCATAGTTGGATTTCTTTAATAAACTATTTGACATAGGTTAAGATCAAAATGTGTCATAATTGTCCTAAAAGAGTTTCATAGAAACCGGAGGAAAAAGTATCTTTAATGTCAAATCCTTCCTTTTGAGTAAAGCCGTTTGCAACCAGACGAGTCTCATATCTCTCCACATCACTCTTCGAATCGTTCTTGGTTTTAAATATCTAATTACAACCAATGAGTTTCGCACCTTCGGCCAATAGGATGAGTTCCCAAACGTCATTGTTATTTATGAATTTTATCTCTTTATGTATGATATCAATCTACTCTTTAGAATTATTTATTTGCATAGCTTGATGAAAGTTGATTGATCAATCAACTTTCATCAATTCATGTAATCCTTATTTTCTCGGAGAAAGGATATAAAGTCTCCAGAATTGCATTTCTCATTTTTATAGTGAATTTCCTTAATGGCATTTGTTTTTTAGGTTGTTGAGTTTGTTTTTCTGGAACAATCTCTCGATTGTGCATTGGGAATTTTGTAATATTATCTTAATCCAAAATTATTTCTTTAATAAGATCTAGAACAATAATATATCAATGATCCTGATCATTGTCAATTGTAACAGAAAAAATATATGCATATTCTTCCTCCAAGACAAAATCCTTAACCTTATAATCTTATCTTCCCCCGCAAACTCTACATCATCGAGGAATCAGACATTTTTCGTTTCGAAAATTGACCTAAAGTGAGATCTTTTAAAATAAAAATGTGTAAGCTTTTAGCAATTACTTTACTTGGAACATTGTTGAAAATTTAAGTTGCAGTCTTTAGTACTTCTACCTAGAAAGATTCTAATATACAGTGGAACGATTCCACATTTTTCTAGGAATTTAGTAAAAGGGCATGGACATTGTTCTCCTGATCCGTCATATCTGTCATAGTATTCACTACTATGGTAAGATCCGACTTGTTAATTTTTTTTTTTTTTTACAAAGTTGTTTTTCAACCTCAACCTTGTATGCGTTGAACATGTCTAGTGTTTGAAATTTCGCATAGGTAAGATATAGGTAGCCATTGTGAGAAAAATCTGTCTATGAACATAATAAACTATTGTTAACCATTCCAAGAAGTCGAATTGAATGACCCATAGATATCTGTATGAATTAGTTCTAAGACGTCTAAAATCCTATTGGCGCCTAATTTCCTTATATTTGTTTGATTTCCCTTAATGTAAATAATATAAACAATTAAGTTTGAAAAATTAAGGGAATCAAGAATTCCTTCTTATACAAGATTTTTCATCTTTTGAAAGATGTTACCTAATCGTTTGTGTCATAATTTACATTTAATACCATGTAAATTCACACACATTTTTTCTTTATAAAAGGCAACCGAATTAAATAGATATAAGTTATCGTAACCGGATAAAGAACTGATACCTACAATGTTGAACTAAGAAAAAGATCAAACCGACTATTTTCAATTGAACAAGATTAATCGAATTTGTCCAATGTAAAAATAGAAACCAAATTCCGTCTAAAAGAGTCTAAAAGACGGTATGGAAAATATCTCTTTCATATTCAAATCATAATCAGTCTTTAATAATAACCTAAATTAATCATAAAAAGAAAATAATTTTAAATTGAAAAGAAAATGAAAAAAGGGTATTTGGGCCGATTGATTAAAGCAGTCGGAGAAAAATATTTTCAATCAAAAAAATAAACAATTAAGAAATTTTAAAACTATTTCCAAAAAATTTATAATAAAAAAAATTAAACAAAAAGAAAGTATGAAAATTAAATAAACAATATAAATATTATTTAATTAAAATTGAAAAATTAGATTAACAAAGAATATAATTAAAATTAAATTTTATCATAAAAAGAAAAGAAATAAAAATAATTTTAAATTAAAAAGAAAATGAAAAACAAAAAGTTTATGGGCAACCGACTGAAACAATCAGCCCAATCTACCTAAATAATGAAGAATGACCATTATACATAACAATAAATGAAAAATGAATCTCATAATCCAAAAAAAAAAAAAAAACTAACATTGTTGAAGATAATGGTCGTGTGGTGGTCGACGTTGGATTTGACTGTGAGGGTGCTTTTTCGACTAGATCTCGACTATGGATTGTGTGAGTAATTTTCAATTTCTTTTTCTTTCTCTCTCAGGCATGTCTGTTCGTAAGGAGGAATGGTATTTTTGGGTTTTGGGATTTCATTTACAATTTATACATTTAATTTTTTTTTTAAGTGGTCAAAGACTAGTAGGGAAATATGGCCGGATCAATTAGCCAATTCCACTTATTTCCTCTTATGGACTATGCCTTTGATTTCATCACTAAAAATGGTGGCATTGACAGTGAGGAAGGTTACCTTTACCGAGCACTAGATGGTAGGCGTGACCAATCTTGGGTGTGTTTCATAACGAAATCGTAAGCAAAGAATGTCAATTTTTTAAAACTTCTTTGAACATTGTATTGTGTGATAAACATGAGCTTTTGGTTTGTTAATCAACTAAGTTACTTTTTGCCTTTGTTTAGAAAAATGCTCGGGCTGTCTCTATTAATGGTTATGAAGATGTTCCGAAAAATGATGAACGGTCACTTAAGAAGGTCGTTGCTCATCAACCTGTTAGTGTTGCCATTGAAGTTGGAGGCGGGGCTTTCCAGCTATAAGAGTCGGTATGATATTATTTTACTCATTTGTTTACAAGATTTCAAAACTTCTATGTTTTATTGATAAGGTGAATCATAGAGTATTAGACAATAGCCCTTATTTGGTCCCTATTATTTTCAAAATACATTTTTCTGTTTCTTATTTTCAACCATACATTTTTCAATAAAATAATATTACACGCTAACCTAAAATTTTCCTTATCTTTTAATCATACATTCTACATCAGATCACTATTTTAAAATGCATTTTTTTTTTCAAATAAAAAAAAATGGGGGTCAAACGAGAAAGTGAAAATCTAGTTTATTATGATGTCTAGTCTTCTTTAGTACCATGTACCAAACATGCACACATTGACTATATCTTTTCATTGACAATGATGAGTTCATGTATCCTTGCTCCACATAGGGTGTCTTCGCCGGAACTTGTGGAACATAACTAGATCACAGTGTTGTTGCTGTTGGATATGGTACAGACGACGGAGTAGATACTGGACCGTGAGGAATTCATGGGGTTCAAGTTGGGGAGAGTGGATATATTAGGCTTCAGCGCAATATGGCTAATACCACCACTAAGCTTCATACCCCGTTAAGAGTGGTTAGAACCCTCGTAATCTTGACCCTTCTCCTCTAGATCCCGTGAAACCTCCCACTGTGTGTGATGATAACTACACATGCCTCGAGGGAAGCAATGAATAGATCTAGGACCAAATTACAAGTCAGACTAATACGTAACAAAAAATAAAATTTCACATAAAAATTAAATAAATTCTACCAAAATAAATTCTATGGGCTGGGGACTGGACAGGGTTACAGCCTGATCCTGTCTCCCTACATCGGTCCTAAGCACTTGCTGCTGCATTAACCAGATTGACGAGTTCTGCTTCGACTGGGGATACTGCCCGTTCGAATCTACTACATGCTGTGATGACCAACCACTTTAGCTGCTACCCACATGACTATCATGTCTATAATGTTGAAGTTGGGACGTGCCTGATGTTGGGAAATTTGGTAACTTCCACTTGAGGAATCGGAGAATAAAGTAACGAACCAAAACCAGAAAATTGAGGATTACAAATGAAAGCAACAAGCTAAACACCAAACCAAAAATGGATTTGAAAACGAACACCGATGACTTGAACATGATATCGCTATTCTCAAACTATATTTGCTCTTTCTCGGATTGAAATATTGCTTGTAGGGATTAAGTCAAATGGTTTGCAAGATTTAAATAGGCCTTGTAAATAATTAACACTCAAGTATTAAGTGTAATTCTCCAAAACTTGAAGAACAATAAAGAAGAATTTGAATATGATGAAGAAAATTGTGATTTATTGTTGTTTTTGGAGTGATTTTTTGTTTTTGAATATGACTATGGTTTTTGTATGTTCTGTTCTCCTTAATCAGGACTATAAATGAATTTAGTTACTGGATTTTCTTTTGTGGAAACTTGTTGCTAACTGAATAATGAAGATTTCATCAAATCAAGTTGTAGTTGGAACTAGGAACTGGTGGAGCACCGTTGTCATCAATTTACTTAAGCTTTACTACCTTGACACACCTTAATTAATGTGGATTACAATCAAATAATTCCGTGAACATATACTTCTGAGTAGTTTACGAATGCAATTTGATGCTACTTGCTTTCTTATTCAGGAATAGATGGCAACAGTTACAAACATCCATCAGTTGTACTGTAGAGAAAATAATTTTTTATTGAAAAAGACAACAGACTAAACAAGAAAAGACACATGTTATTTGATGCAGTCAGTTCACCAATGAAACGAAAAGGTAACAATGCATATATTCTAGCTCCATGGCGCATGATGCATCCGTTCTTCTCGGGAAACTCAAGCTCACGCACTATTGTACCTCTTACATTACTCAACGAAAGGGAATACTATGCACAAGCATAAGATCATTGAGCTCTGCTGAGAAGCATCTGGAATCTTTAGATACTTTTCTTAGAAAAGTCCATAATGATGCCAGACAGCCTTCTTTGAGTAGTTTGAACCAGATGACAGATTCAGTTACTAGTAGCGATAAATTCAAAGCAGAAAATTGTCTTAGATCCCTGGAGGATTATCTTGGCAAAGTTGATGAAGGTAATGTCTCTTGATAGCATGAAATTCTTGCTTTCTCACAATAAACTTGGATTCTGATACTTCTTTCCTTTTCCTCTTTATTTCCTGTTTCAGATGAAACTTCAAGAAGCCATATATCATCTACTTCTGATGGTGAAAATTTACAGCCATCTTCAAATACTTCTTCCAATGGAGACCGTGAAAGTGGCAGAAGCAGAACACTGAATAATTATATGGAGTCGAAACCTGAGGATACTGAGGGGGTCAGAAGTCTGCAGATAATGTCTCTGATTTTTATTTAATGTAAATACATTATCCTTCTCAAAATACATATATAATGCGCGTATACTGAATTCTCATGCAAACAATTTTTAGCTTACCATATTGGTGGCTTCTAAAATTTTACCATCTCTTATGCTTCGCTTTGTTTATTATTGCAGAGGTGTGTTGGCTTCTATAAACATAGCAGTGTTTCGAATTGAGATCGCATCTCCAATTAAAAACTCTAACGTAGATCTGTTTTCACTCCCTTTGGTCTATGGAGCGAAGATAAATAACTTGATTCTGGGAGAGTGGTGGAGACCAGTGACACCAATTTTTCTGGTACAAGAACAATCACTTGGTTCGTGCTTCAATTCTATCATTAATTTAGAACTTCTTAAATAAAAACTGTTGTGTCAAAAATTAATATTAAAGGATAATGCAATATGTCCCCACTTCCTCTAGTTATAAGCCAATGAAGGCATAGAATTAACTTTCCGCAGATGAGCATTGTGATAATTGAAGTTGCAATCGTCTGGAATTATGCACTGAAGAGAATTACCTGAGAATGAAATATTAGCTAATTGCATTTGCAAATGTAACTATTTATCTAAGTTTGAACTATCTCGTAAATACTAGAAGACATGTGAATACATTTTCACACCCAAATATTATCTCTTACATGAAGGAATAGTCATTAGTCAGTGTACGTATTATTTGTTTCATTAAGTTTTTTTTTTTTTTCACACTTCCTCCTTTTCTGATTTATGGTATATTAGATTTATTACGAAGTTTTGTACTTTACAAGTTATAGCCCACATGCACACATTTAACATGTGGCTGTAGCAGTACAAAGGCATTAATTTCACTGCTCTTTTTTTGTGCTCCTATGGCCACTTAAATCAAGAGTGTGAACTGAGTTAAACCTTACTAAACAATATGAACTCTAGGTTATAAAGTGGGATTCATTCCTCTTCATGTTTAAGATATTTTTAATTTTAATTTTAATTTTTACTTTTATGAATTTTTATTATTTTCAGCACTCAGGAATCTTTCACATAGCCATTGGTAGCTGGTTTCCTTCACTTTTGGGCTTGAAGTATCTCAAAAATATAGTTCATTTACATTTTTCTTGATCTATATTCTTGGAGGATTCTCTGGAAACCTGATCAGCTTTCTGCACACACCAGAGCCAACTGTTGGTGAAACGATATAGTGCTGCATGTTACACATACATAATTGTCAATTAATTTCATAAATCTCGTTTTCTTAATTTCTGTAAATATAGGCGTGCCTAGAGTGTGCTTGAAGTTTGCATCATGGCTGACTATTCATCAAACCAAATAAATAGGCATAGATCGTTTGTCTCAAATTCTTTCTTTTTGATCTTTATGCAATGTATAGCTACTGTTTAATCAGTTTATTCTTGCTTAGGGACCTGCATTTGCTTTAATTGGAGCTTGGCTAATTTATCAATTTCAGAACAGAGATGTTATTGCAACTGAGGCTTCTGAAAGCACGTTTCAGAAGGCAATTATTTTACAGCTCTCAGCTTTGTTCTAAGCAACTTTGGTCCAATTGATGACTGGTAAGCAACCAATTATGCAAGGTTTACTAAAAAAGAATAGTAGTACCATCACAAACTCATAATCTTTTCATCGAACTGAATTCAATTACGCACATTATTAGTAGAAAAATCGTCAAGTCATCTGATTTTCTTTAAGGTGATGTTCACTGAGTATGGTACTTGCAGCCTTGCAGGTCACATTTTGGAGCAGCTTTTACTGGTATAGTTTACGGGTTTTTCACATGCCCAAGTCTGCAAGTGAAAGATGCATCTTCGGATACTAGTCAAGAAGAAAGAATGACACTTGTTAGACGATATGCTGATCCTTGCAAATCACTTATGTACTTCTCCTTCTTTCTTTTGCTGTTAAGTTCTTTACTTCTTATTATTGAACCTCCACTATATCTGCTATAAATATACAGAAGATAAGCAGCATGCTAGGTAACTTTTTTCATTGATACCGTGTAAGGATAACTTTTATATAATGTTATATGTACATACATACATGAAAACATGTTTTGACGTCGAATCATTTACACATTGATATCATTTTCAAGTGCATGCATGCCACTTGTCACTGAATCGTGCATGCACGAGCGCACAATTTATGTATCGACATCAGCTCTACCAAAGACAAGAACCCATGTAATTGCCTGATGTAACTTGCATTGGCAATGGATAAAACAGACACTAAAATGGCTAAAAATGGAAAATTGCATTGCCATATAACTTCATTCTCAATAGAGTCTTGTTTCCAAGTAGATTATTATGGGAGGGCATAGAGAAATAGGACTCTTCTCAAATGTTTATTTCTTTGGTTATCGTGGGTTTTAATTTTTAACAAAGGTTGAATCCAAATGGTGTATTACAGAAATCATAAAACTTTTAAAATAAATTTGATCCTCCAATCCAATATATATTGCTTAGTGCAACCGACAAATAGAGTACAAATAAAAAAATAATAAATAAATAAAGCTTAACAAATAAATAAGTTTGCACGCCACCTCACCACCTTATAACAAATCGTATGTTCTTATAACAAAAACATTTCAAGAGTCAAGCGACCGTTGCCCTCAACATACCAAATCCCTCGAGTCTTGCGACAACAGAAGAAATACAATGGTAGAACAACAAATGGTGCTCACAACTCTACAACGCTATTGATTTGTCACTGCTGTTCCTCACTAGATTCTGGTTTCGACGCGTCCTTGATCTCGTCCCTAGCATCATCCTGATAGCAAAAGAAATAAACACAAAAATGCAGAATTATAAGTAACATGGCATCTTATACATGAATGTTTTTTAAGGAACTAATCCAAATTCAATCTATATTTAATGTGACCAGGTAAGAAAACATTATGAACAAATAATGTCTTAGAAGCGTTGGTTTATGATGAGGATTGGAGTATCTGATCAATTCGTTCTAAAAGAACTAATCCACTCCTCAAAAACACAAATGTTGGAGAGTTAAAATGGAATAGAACAAACGTAATCTATTAAAAGTTGTATGCTTTGCCTTAAAATGGAATAATGTTGTGGTAGCACATGAAATGCAGGGAAAGAAGAGTTTATATGAACGAGGGAATCTCAGGGGAGATAGAGTAAGAAAGTGATGCAGAAAATTTGTGGAGGTTTTGGGATATACCGTTATATCAGAAGTCCAAAGAGTCAGATTATCTCGAAGAAGTTGCATGATCAATGTGCTGTCCTTGTACGATTCCTCACCCGATGTGTCTATCTCATCAATGGCTTCATCGAAAGCCTGAAGACAAGTTGTTGGGTTTTTTGATACCCAATAAATCCGGGCGATGATATTAAACCGATTTTCTAGTTTTGGAATAGACTTCATAGACTTCTGTTACAAAACAAGCCAATACCAGAATTGCTCTGATACCACTTGTTGTGACACCAATCAATGGATTGAGATGTTGAAGTTATATGACAAAATAATAAAGTATGTGATCAAAAACAAAAGAATAAAAGAAGACAAGAATATGGCAGAGGAATTAGGAGATTTTATTGCATCAAGAATAATGGAGAAGAGAGAAAATATTACAATGATCCTAAAAGCTAGTAATCATAAATCTCACACTATAAAATTGTATAAAAGAGCCTAGTATTTATAGGAAAACATGTAAGGGACGTCCAAAACCTCTTGATAGAGTTGTTGATGAAGTAGGATGCCAAGAACTGAGACCAAAACGAAGTAGGAGAAGAAAAACGCGAAAAACACTCATTCGGGCTGGAAAACTTGCTGCGGGCCTGGCCTGAACCCCCGCGCCTAGGCGCCCGGGGTTCTGCCCCAAATCTCAATGTCGTGCCTTACGCTCCCTCTCCCTCGGGTTAATGCTCCAAAAAGTATATTTTGCCATCCAAAAGTACTTCTTCAAGTCAAACTCCTAATTATCATTGAAATTTGATTTTCATATAACTCCAATAGCATTCCAAACTTGAATTCTTCATGAAGTGCACTTCAATTAGAATTTTTCAATACTTCAAATACCTTAACAAAAGAATTCGGGTCACACCTAAATTCTAACAGTTTTGACCGATGATTGAAGTGAAATGTCGACACCACAATGAACGAACCATTCTGACTACCTAAGTTGGCTATTTAAAGTAGCCCAATTGTATTGGTGTTGCTCATGACTCTGCCCATTACTTTGGACAGCTTTATGGTTGAAAGCCCACTTGTCGTGATCTATTGGACCCTCTTTGTGTTTGATCTAAAAGCCCACTTAGCTTGGCATATTTAAGTGGGTTATTTTCTAGTATCTGAGCTCGATTTTGTAGAAAAAGAGAGAGCCATTCTTGAGAGAGAAGATGAAACTGTCTCTTGCTTTGTGCTTGTGCTTTATGCACTTTGGTGGTTCTTCCATTCTCTTCCTCTCTTTGCCTTGGTGGCTGAAAATATAGGCACTCTTCTTCTTCACACCAAATCCTAAGTGGGCTATTACAAGTTGGAGCAACTGATTTTGGGTAGTGATTGGTGTTGGAGATTTGGTTTTTCTTGTGGTGTTCGATTTGTTGGTTTAGCTGAGCTCGATTTTGATGTGATTGGAGGCCCAAATCTTACACAAGTATTATAGATATGTGAGTCGAGCAAGTTTATAAACAAAAACAACAGACTAATGATAAATGACACAGAGAGAGAGAGAGAGAGAGAGAGAGTATAAATACAAAATGCACTGATCACCAAAATAATAATAAGTGGAACAAAAATAAGCTAGAATGACAAGGAAAATAAAAAACACCATTGGCTCGTGTTTTTACTAGTGTGTGTGTGTGTGTACACACAGAGATATGACATGCTCTCGAGCAAAGTTGTATCATATTGTATCAATAGATAAGACATCTATAATCAGATCAACTGTCATATTCTTAATCTTCTGAATATCAACTGATTGGCATAACGCAGAGACAACAAGATTATTGGCGAGCACACAAACATGATAAATGCGAGTGAATGCTTCAACTTTTATCAAAATCTACTAAAAATATGATTTTAATCTCTACCAAACATGGACTTAATGAAATATCTAATTGAAAAGTCATGATGCCCCGATCAAAATTAACGATCGATTTTAACTTGAAACTGATCAAATTTTTGTAACTGAATCAAACCTAATTTAGTACCTAATTCTATACCATAACCTACTCTTGTTAACTTGCGTATATTGAGGTCCTTTGATGAGGACTAAAATTAAGATTTTAATAAGTCAAAGTCAATATTTGATTTTAATCATACATTTATAAGATCACAACTTCTTAATTACACATTTCATCAACTTTTATCAAAATTTACTAAAAATTATTTTAATTCCCACCGAACATGGGCTAAAAATACCAGTTTACTAAAATTACATGGCATTTGATAGAATCTAAAATACATTGAGTTCATCGCCAATTTTCGTCAAGTAAGACGAAGTTTGGGAGTGTTTTAATTGATTATATATATTAGCAAATCACAATCCAATACGCAAACAATAATGAAACTTCATTACGCCGTTCAACAACATAATCGGAATCATCATCAAGATATGATAAAGCTGCTCATTCAATCTAAGGATTTATCAAGCAAAATTCATTATATTCTCAAAAAAAAATCCTTTATTATATATTTTTTTTAGATTACACTGCAAAAGGAAAAAAAAAATTGAGAGAAGAAAATAGCTATAAATTTTGCAGTATTGGTTGGTCGATTCTTCCAGTAGAAAGCCCAGAAGAATTTCTTTAGAAAAAAGGTTACATTGAAGCCTCCCCACCTATAAAATTAAAAACAACATTAAAAAAATCACAGTAAAGGCTTGTTTGAGCCCCATTTTTTTTTTTTTTTTCAAAAAATACATTTTGCATTAATAGTGCTATAATGAAGAATGTGTGATTAAAAAATAAGAAAAAGTTTTGAATTTGTGTGTAATATTATTTTATTAAAGAATGTGTGGTTGAAATGATTCAAATCACCGTTCAAAAACTCATTTTGACAGAAAAAATAGGGCTCAAACAAGGACTATATTACGTGAAACATAGTTTGTGCAAAAGTCAAGTTCAAATAATAAGGAAAACCACTAAAAATAATTACATGATGTACCATTACACATACGTACCCAAAGATCAACCCTCTAATACTCGCTCTAACACAACGTGTGGAGTATTGTGACTATCTATTTAGAGTTTACAGGTTTTGAGATGGTAAGAATGAGTTACGTCAATCATAAGCTTCGTAATTTATTTAGGACCGAGATATTGATATTTATTTTCTGTCTTGCCAGGATTTATTATTTTTATTGGCATTATATACAAGAGATGACTAAAGTTCGCATTTTCCACTATATCATTCTCAGCATTGGTATGGGCTTATCCTAATATTTCCACAATTTCTCGTTGCTTATGCGTGTTCCTCTGATAACTAGGAGTTACGAATAATTTGTTCTGAGTTTACGGTAAGAATTCTACTTTAAGTATTACAACAGAACAAAGCCAATGTCACCCCATCATGTATATGGAAACCTATTATGTACATTTAGCAGAATCGATGTTATCATTATTAGAGATAATAAGTGCTAGTGGATCCCGTAATTCATTGTCTAATGAAATTGTTATGCATTTTAATACTTAAACAATGCATATGGAGAATCATGATAACCTAAGTTAGTAATGATGTCTATTAGTGATACATAGATAATATTATTCTTGAAGGATTCGTATCTACAGCATTTTTATATTGCAAAAAAGTGAACTTAGGGGTCGAATTGACACAAAAATGGTTTTATTAGGCTAGTATGGGATTTGACTCTACCGATCGACTTACAAAATTCAACCATACACTGATTCAACTTAGCCTTTTTTTTTATGACCATTATTTTCAAAAAACAATGTTTTGAATAGTGATTTTATAAGAATGTGTGGTTAAAAAGTAAAGAAGAATTTTTGGTTTACGTGTAGAATATTTTATTGTATGAATGTGTGGTTGAAAATTAGTACGTATTGAAAAGAGTTTCAAAATAATGGTTATCAAACATGAACTTAAAATAAGACATGAAAGAACCCTAATGGTTAAAAGACAGAAAATTCAAGAATTTCTTGCAGAAATTGCCTTTCTATAATTGTTCAGAACAAAAGTATGGATTACATTGGATTTGTGATACGTAGTTAAGCTATTATGCGACTACTAACTTTAAATTATTAAAATAAAGATTAGTTCATTTTTGAATATATAACCTACAACATACACGTAAACTCTTGAGGCACTCAAAACTTGAAAGAAAAAATTATTGGTACATTTTAAAACACGTTTATTTTTACGTCTCTTAATTATATGAAATCTATTTAATTGATTCATCGCACAAACATAAAACTTAATTTTGATGACTGGACCATACCCTACCCTTATTAGCTGGGGTTATATTAAAAATACATCTGTGGACTAAAATTACATGGCAAGATTTTTCAGAATTTTATATTCAATGAATTTATCGCCAATTATAGTCAATTAAGAGTATGTTCGGGAGAACTTTTAATTAATTATATGTGTTAAGAAAATCACAATCAAATATGCTAACAATAGCGACTTGTGTGTTATGCGAACAATTAATTATATGTGTTAAGCAAATCACAATTATATGTGCTAAACGTGATACTTGTGTGTGTTCTCACTGAAATCATTAGTTCAAAAATTTCATGCTACCTTTAATTTCGACTTTACTTTGTTTGAAT
Organism: Fraxinus excelsior; assembly: GCA_019097785.1. NCBI lineage: Eukaryota > Viridiplantae > Streptophyta > Magnoliopsida > Lamiales > Oleaceae > Fraxinus > Fraxinus excelsior. The sequence goes on along the minus strand of CM032624.1, from coordinate 12,370,377 downwards.
TATACTATGGTTAGATTCAAATTAAAAGATATCTAATCTTTATGCATAAGCATTGTATACTTTGAATATGGGGTTTTATTCAATTTCGAACAAGTGGGGGATTATTGAAAATATTGTTTAAAGTTGAATAAAAACGGTTGGGGAATAATATGGAATGAAAATCAATATTGGAGGCCAAATCGCCAAGACAAGGATAATCCATGCCGTGAAGAGAACTATGCGGCCGCATAGTGTTGAACTATGTGACAACATAGAAGGTCAAAAGAGCCGTTAGTGACTATTTAGTTCAAATTTTTGGTGGGTTGTCGAGGAAGTGGGATTTACGTGGATTGCGGAGGATCCGAAGGGAGAACGGTGCTTCATTTGTATAATTAGTCACATTTAAAGAGTTTCTAGTTCTTACTAAGCCTCTATTTGACACATATTTTCTAAAAATGCATTTTTTTAAAACTCATTTTCAACCACACATTCTTTAATAAAATAATATTTTTCATCACATCAATAATTTTTTCTTACTTTTTAATCATATATTTCTCATCATATCACTATTTAAAATATATTCTTTCCTCAATAATATCCATCAAACACCCCCTAATTATGCAACTTACGTTTAATTTCTAAAAGATGTTAGTTTATCTTCCTTCAAGATTTCCTAGTTCTTTTTCTTGATATGAACATTTAAATTGTTATTTGGTTTAAGTATGCATATAATTAAAGTTGCTACGAAAGTCAAAATTAAACGTTAGACTTGTAAATAAAAAAATTTAGCTTACTGTCTAAATTTTGTCGTGTCATCCCGGACAGAATTCTTTGAATTTTTGGACAAAACCAGTGGGGTTTGAAAGTTGAGTCCTCTGTCCAATGGCTTTGGAATCAGTCAATTTAAGGTCGGTAGGATCAGTTATGCCATTTTTCCATTTGTTATGTTCAGTGTACTCGAGAACAGTTTTTTTCACATGTTTGGGTGTCTATTGGAGTGCCTAAATGATTTTAGAAAATTCTGAAATTTTACTATGTTGTACTTGAATGAGTTTAGAAAATACTGTAAAAATTTCATAAAATTATGATTAAATGGCCCAACTAAACTTGATCGTTGGATAAAGAGTTGCTCAATTTAACTCCGTTAATGCACGCTAACATTCATTTTGATCCTTCAATTTAATTTCGTTATTTAACAAATCAAATTTATCTACCTAAAATCAATTGTTTCCAATAAATTTTAGAACTTGTAATAGAACGCAAGGGTAACTACAAAGTTAAAAGAAAATTAAGAAAAATTTAATTTAACCCAAATTTTTGAAAGAAAAAAACGTTGTTGTTTTTGTACTAATTTCAAATTCCAAAATTTAGGTCGTTACACTTATTACTAAAATCATGTGAAAAATATGAACATTTAATAACAACATTTTATAGCAGTATGACATATTAGAAACGATGATAACACTATTTTGAATTAATCTAATTTGAATTTAGCTTTTAAAAAAAAATTTGACAGTTTTTATGACTACAAATATTTTATTTAGAGTGTACAATACCACTAACTGTAGGTGCTTGAACGCCTTTATATCGTTGCAAGGGCTTTCGATAAATACAAAATGACCTCGATTTTAGTGAAATTATATTTTTTTATGGAATTAAAGTTTAAAAAATATTGGGAAGACGTGCATATGTTATTTCTTTTGACATGCATCATGAACCCCTGATACAATTTGTGGAGAAGTAAATATGTAATCGATCAAATTTCAAGTTTTTAACAAACTTATAACTTATAGAAATTTCGAACAAACTTTATGCGAAATATATGAATTATATGCACAATAAATGAGTGCAAATATTAGTCGAGGCACAAGTACACCTACTCCTCCAGCTAATTTTAAGGAAGACGAAGCTAAAATACTAAATTTATTTGAAGGCATTAAAAAGTGTAGATATGATGCATTATGTTTGATGCATGTAATCAAACATCGGACGCAAGTCCAAATCCATTGCCTCCTGAATTACTTAATTACTTTAATCCTCAAATACCTAGTAATGCATCAATTAGAAAAAGTTCAGAAGAAGTAATTGACTTCTAGTGAAAGTACGAATGATGATGGCCAGTGGTATCTGCGATTACAAAAGACCCACTTTTAACCTTCGGTTAGCTAGTTTCAGAGCCTGTTTTTCATGCAGGTAAGAGGCTTTTTGTCCGAGGTCATGAACCGATTGAAAGAAGAAGTTTTGGAAGCAATAATGTATGTGATTGGTAATAAGCTCATTTCCGACTACAAGATAAGTATGCTGAATTTGTGTGTCGTCGGGTAAGTGATAATTAATTTAATCATATTAATAAAACCTATTATTTTATAATACTTTATTTTTAAATTGTGCATATAACAAGTTGTTCGTATATAATTTTTAATTCCGTCTACTCGAGATTTAAGTAGTCGATCCCAAACCCGAATAAATTAGAAGGGTTTTATTTAAAAAAAACTATATTAGTGAGTTGACAACTCGCCTTGTGGGCAATATGGTCGAGCTGATTGCCATCCTATGCATGATTGCGAAATTGAAGATGTCAACAATTAATTGTATTTGTCCTATTTGGTGAGTGTAAGGTGATATGTACCTTTCACTGAAAGAGTAGTTAGTTGCTAGTACATTCAGGTCAGAGCTGTTGACCTAGGTTTCCAACTGAATGATGTGGCCAATAAATTTCGGTTCCACTCACGTCCATGTGTAAGATTCCTACACACTTGTACAAATTGTTAATAGTACGTGGCATTCTCCGATGGTAGGAGACGCGTGTTTGTGACCGGAGCTGAAATCTATTAGCCACGTCATCCAGCTGAAAATCGAGATCAACAAGAGTTTTTTTTTTTTACGTAGGAACCCGGAGTTGCTACCCGTAAGTGCGCATGGGGTAAATCTCGCTCCATGTACAGTAGCTTGCAAGTCACACATGAGAGATAAGTTGCACTAGGTAAACTCAGTGCGACGGGCTCAACCGAGGAAGTGTTGGTAGGGGATTCGAACTCGTGACATTCGGTCTCCGCGTTCACCTACTCCACCAACTCGACCACCCTCGAAGGGAGCTATTGTTGTTGGTTTATATAAGGGTGGATTGTATTACTATTTCCCGAAGCTATCTACTCATTTCTTACATAACATTTTTGTATAATGTTGCTCAAACAGGGCAAAAAATAGGGGGCTGGTAGGTGGATGAATGCATCCAACTCAGCCCCACAAATTCAAATATCAAGCACCTCAGCCCCCTGTTTTTGGGCCTGTTTTTTGCCCTGTTTGAGTATCAGGGTTCTTTTTCATTATCTCACACACAATTTTTGTCACTCTACTCTACTCAGAAAATGTCTTTCCCTCACCTGCTTCTAGCAACTCTTCATGCACAAGGGCACGTCAATCCATTACTTGTGTTTGCCAAGATCCTTATCAGGAATGGCATTGAAGTTACCTTTGCAACAAGTTTATAGGCCAAACAGCGGATAGCCAAAGCTACCAACGACATTACCAACTGCATTTCTTTTGCGGTATACTCTGATGTACATGATGAAGGATGCAAGTCCAGTGATGATCCCATGCAATATATGATAAGAGATTAGAAACATAAGCTCCAACACCCTAAGGGTTTGCCAAGATCCTTATCAGGAATGGCATTGAAGTTACCTTTGCAACAAGTTTATATGCCAAACAGCGGATAGCCAAAGCTACCAACGACATTACCAACTGCGTTTCTTTTGCGGTATACTCTGATGTACATGATGAAGGATGCAAGTCCAGTGATGATCCCATGCAATATATGATAAGAGATTAGAAACATAAGCTCCAACACTCTAAGGGAAACGATTATCTCTAGTGCCGAGCAAGGCCGACCAGTTACGTGCCTGGTTTACAGTCTCCTGTTTCTATAGGTTGTAGTGGTGGCGAGTGAAATGCACATCCCGAGTGTTCTTATGTGGGTACAACCAGCCTCTGTATTGGATATATACTACAGTTATTTCCATGATTATAGTGACGAAATCAATAATTCCTCCAACGATCCCTCATGGGAAATCCAGTTGCCTAAACTTCCTTTGCTTGGTAAACGTGATCTTCCATCCTTTGTGCTTCCTCCGAGTGATGATCACAAAGTCTTTGCGCTTTCAACGTGTAAAGAGCATCTAGAGTTGTTAGATGCAGAAACAAAGCCAATAGTTCTTGTGAATACGTTCAACTAGCTAGAGCCTGATGCACTAAAGGAGATTGAAGATTATGAGTTAATCGCGATTGGCCCTTAATTCGTTCTACTTTCTTGGATGGTAATGATCCATCTGATAAGGGTGTTGGTGGCGATCTTTTCCATAAATCGGAGGATTATATGCAATGGTTGAACTCCAAGCCGGAATGTTCTGTGGTTTACGTGTCATTTGGGAGTCTTCTAAGGTTCCCAAAAATTCAAATGGAGAATATTGCAAAATGATTACTCGAGTGTGGACGACCCTTTCTGTGGGTCATACGAGTAAATGAAAAGCAAGAAGAAGAAAAAGACGATGATGAACTAAGTTGTTTGGAAGAATTGGAAAAATTGGGAAAAATAGTACCATGATGTTCCCAACTTGAGGTCCTAACGCACCTTTCATTGGGTTGTTTTGTGATTCATTGTGGATGGAATTCGACGTTGGATAGTATAGCATGTGGCGTTTTGTTAAGGGATAGAATCTCACGTCGAATAAAGATGAGAATACAAACTAATTTATAAGAGTTTAGGCTACTCCTCTTAATAAGATTGACATTTTAAGATGGAACCCAAAATCTTAACATGGTATCAGAACCTGTTAAGCTCCAACGAGCGATTCGATCCGATTAAGACTCGAAAAATTGAGCACACGGATTTCAAGATTGGTCTGCTCAAACGAGCCACCATCTTGCGGGGGCATGTTAAGGAATAGAATCCCACATCGAATAAAGATGAGAATATAAACTAATTTATAAGAGTTTGAGCTACTCCTCTTAATAAGGTTGACCTTTCAAGATTGGTCTGTTCAAACGAGTCATCATCTTGTGGGGGCATGTTAAGGGATAGAATCTCATATCGAATGAAGATGAAAACATAAACTAATTTATAAGAGTTTGTGCTACTCCTCTTAATAAGGTTGACATTTTAAGATGGAACTCCAAATCTTAACACGGTCATGTGGTGGCGTTTCCACAGTGGGCTGATCAAGGGACTACAGCAAAGCTGATACAAGATGTGTGGAGAACAGGCCTAAGGGTGAACCCAAGAGAAGATGGCACCGTTGAGAGCAACGAGATAAAGAGACGCATTGAAACAATATTCGACAATGAAGAAAAAAGTCGAGAATTGAGAGATAACGCCAGGAAATGGAAGAATATCGCAAGAGGATGGTTCTTCCACCAAGAACTTGAAGGCTTTTGTTGAGGAACTTGGAGATTTTCAAGTTAAGAATTTACTGTCTAAAATTTAATTTGATGTTTTTCATTCAACCTTGTCTTCCCAATGTGTTAATCAAAATATGGGTATGTTGTCTTAATAAAGGGATCATTTTTAATGAGCATTTTCATTACAAACCTTCTATTTTTTTAATGGAGTTCTAAGTCAATGGAATCTATAAAAAGAATTAACATTACAACTTTAAATTTACTGTTTAATTTTTTGTTATTGATTAACCATTTTTGTTTCTTTAAATATCTATAATCGATTCTAAATTTATCGTAAATGAAGTATAGTTTGTTGTTTTCAATCATTTTTTTGTTACTTTATAATGTTTAAAGAAAGGGAAAGAATTCACCGCCAAGCCAGGATAAAACTATTGAAAGATATGCCTATGTTTGGTTAAGATAAATTAGATTTTTAGCATATATTGATAAAAGTTAATGAAATATACGATTGAATTTTAATATGATTTTTTAGGTTAACCAACCAGGGACTATAATATGTCCATGATATTTTTAATTTAAGTTAAGCCGGTTGAAAATTGAGTTTTTTTTTTAACTTCCAATGAAAATTTGTCAAGTGTCTGTCTGCTTAAAAATATGTTATTGAATCTATTCTTGTAGCATAACTCTTTATTTTGTGATAAAAGTCACCATTCTTGGGGAGTCCAAAATTATAATTGTTTGGCAAAATTTTGACTTTATGTCTTTTATCTTAATGAGCCCGTTGATAAGATTAAAATTAGTTTTCAAGCAGATTTTGACAAAAGTTGTAGTGCGTTTGATTTTGAGTATGTACCTTGTATGAAAAGAAAATAAATTATATAGAAATTATTAATTAAATGTGTTTGATTGATTTAGTTCTCAATCTAGAAAATATTATATTTGTTCATTTTTTATTGGCGGGCAGATGAGAGACAGGGACGGATGAGATAGTAAGAGAGGGTGAATTATCTGAAAAATAAAAATATCATTCCCTAAAGAAAATTATTTTCCTTATTTTTGAAAAAAAAAAATGAAGTCACGTGTAGTGACAAACGCGTACATTTTAAGTTAGTTGGGGCACATTCAAATTTATAAAAAAGTTACGAAAAAATTAATGTATTCGAAAATTTATTATTAGAAATGTTGAAGAATAAAGTGGCTTAATTTTATATATGGTTTGGAAATCATAACCCCATCGACCTTCCTTGGTGGATCATAAAAACTCACCAAAAATATGTGGGTGTCTTTGATTAAAAAAAAGAGTTATGCTGCTCTATCAGGCTTGGCGAGCCTTTGTCTCATTGGGATGGGTGTTTATACATTTTGGGAAGTTTTTTTAATAAGGTGGGTCCCGAGTAAGAGCATGAGCTCTGCCAGGCCTGGCATAGTAGATTTATTCTAAAAAAATAATCATTACATCCCATTTATATAAGTTTGTTTTGTTTTTCATACAGATTAAGAAATTTTATTTACTATTATTGGAAAAGCAATTTTTATCAAAAACTTTCTTAATTTACCCTCATTTAATTATCAATAGCTAATAATAAATTATTATTGGAAGTGGTAAAGAAATAAGTGTATATTAGTAAATGAAAAAAATAAAACATTCTTAATGAAAAAACCAATGTTCTAAAATGCGTAATGCGTTGCGATGCGATGCGTCGAGGTCGAAAATCAAGAATCACAAGTTTAAGCGTGTCAATGCGGAGAATAGGCGTCATAATGCGTTTCGTACTTTTAATATTATTTTAATTATTTTTAAGGTATTAAATATATTTTTATATCAAAAATTAGATTTTTAATATATCATAAAAAAAGTTTACCAAAAAAAAAAGGGGGATTAGGCGGGATAATGCGCCGCCTAGGCGGGCGCATTATCCCGCCTTTTTGAATCAGGCGCATTTTTACATGTATAGGCCAAATTCGACGCGTTTTCGACCCGCATCATGCCTAGGCGACGCATTTTCGTGCCTTTTAGAACATGGGAAAAACATGACTATATAATTGGGACAAGAAAATAAGGGAAGTTACCTAATCCCGCCTAGGCGCGCGCATTATCCCGCATTTTTGAACCAGACGCATTTTTACATGCATAGGCCGAATTCGATGTGTTTTCGACCCGCATTGTGCCTAGGCGACGCATTTTCACGCCTTTTAGAACATGGGAAAAAACATGACTATATAATTGGGACAAGAAAATAAGGGAAGTTAGCCTATATAAATGACATGTAGGGAGTAAAAATGACTCAATTATACAAACAAAAGACAGGATAACCCCCACTCCACTCATCCCAGCAACAATCCCCAATTCAGTCTCACCAATATTAAGTCAACAATTATAATGTCAACTCACTAGCCACTACCCAACTCAATTTCAACTCACTAGCCACTACCCAACTCAATTTCAACTACAATTTCAATTCAACAGCTACATATCCTGGATTCAACTGATTGCCCAACTTTAGTACTCTACTAATAGTATCCATTTGAGCCCATTTCCTTCTATTTACACACACAGTTCTCTCAGCTTAGGCATTCGAAAAACTAGGAAAAAGACACGTGTACATTTAGTTACATTCATTGTATTTCTTGTTTAGTTTTATTTGTGCATAATTGTATTCATAATTGTTGACTCCAAAAAATGTACCAATGATGTGACTAACATATTTCCAGGCCTCTCATGTTTGTGCAAGCTTTGTTCCTACACATTTAGATAAACTGTTAGTCACGTGTAGCCTTCTCCTAAGAAGGTAGAGTAGACCGCGCGCAGTCCAACGTCAAGTCAATTGGGAAAATAATTATATGAGTGTGGGGGAGCTTTAAACGTAAGCCTCCAATATGTAAAATGAGGTCGGCTTTGGGGAGAAAAACGTAGAAAGTATGGTTGCAAGATTATAACTTTGATAGTCTAAACTTGCATTACTTTTGGATGGCACTAAGTGTGAGTTTTTATACTTGGACAAGACAAATGAAGGCCGTTGGATGTCCATGTGCGTGGCCTCATCCAAATGACTAATCTTTCTAGTAATGGGCATCAATCAATTACAACTTTAAATGCCAATACCACTTTTGTATCCTTAAGGCATAGCCTATGGCATTGGACTTAACCAAATGAGTTGCGGTTGCGGCGGTGGTGAGTTGTTTTATCAATCTCATAATACAAGATTTGTTTAAACTCTCTTCATCGCCTCGCCTTGGAACAACTCTTCCTATGGGGTCCCCTTGTAACGGGGTCGTCTGAGCTTGATGGTCGATCCAGCTTTGCCTTACGTCAGTGTACAGGCGTGGGACCTTGCCACGTAGGATGGTTGAGACCACATGTGGCGTACAAGAATCAACATGATGAGCTGGCCCGCCTCTCCAAAATGAATCTGCCTCTTCCCCAGAAAAGAAAAATGATAAGGAGGAAAGAAAAAGTTGAGCTCAGGGCTTTCTCATTTTTCGCCTTTCCCAAGCACCTCATAAAGAACATGTCAGGTTTAACATATTCTTTCTTGTCTATTGACCTGCAAGCAAAAGGTGAACCTATCAGCAGTCATCTTAAAGTTCAGTAGAATCACTAAGGTAAATAACTAGAAGCTGCTTTCACTTTTGGTATCTATCTGTTGATGTGTGACAAAGAGGTTTCACTTTCCAAGCACGATCTTTAAGTACTTCTTCTCTAAGGGCAGCTCGTAAATTACTTTGATAATTGCCCACTCAGAAGGTTCGAGTTCGAACCGGTCGATTGCAGCGGCACAAGACACACATTAAAAATAGGAAATAAAGAAAAATAAAGAAGCATAAAATAAAATTATTTCAACTAAGGTCAGACTCACTATACTCATTGTATTGGGAAGGACGATTGTCACTAGGACCACATATCCCTCCACTATTTGCCAGAGATCCCTAACCCAGAACCATGAAGACTTCCAGTTCTTTATGGAGGTATGAGTCCCCCGGATGAAAAGAAAATGCGAGCCCCATGGGTTCATACAATACCACCCCTTACAGTCACTCCCCCCACCAAAGGCTCGAGGCTGAAAAGGGTTTGGAATACATAAGGAGGTATGTCCTCACCAAGAGTGACCTTCTTCCAGAGAAAAATGGCCCCTACTAATTGGTTCCATACATTTGGCACTAGTTGGGTATGGGCTAAGTTGTAGTGCTTAAGGATGTACCTGAAAAAGGGGTGCAGAGGCAATTTCATCCCACCACTCAGGATTGCATCACTTATCGCCACACACCCCTCCTTGGGGAAGCATGCCCTTTCCTCAGGGGTCGGTACAAACATTTCTACAGTATCGTGGATCATATATCTCTTCCTAAAAGTATCTAGCTTGTTCTCTTTTATGTCACTCGCCCACAAAGAGGTCCCCCACCTAATATTATAATCTATGGGCCCTTCATGCATCGTCCACGCACTGTAAGGGGCCCTCATGGCCTCCATAATCCTCTCGGTAGAAGTTACAGAAGGCAAAATTGCCTCGGCACAGATCACTGCCATATCTACACCTCAGGGGACTTGCTTGCTGTATTTTTCCTTGAAGAAGAGGCCATTTCGCACAAATAAGGGAGGATATGTAAAAACCCTTGGTACTTACATAAACTTCAAGCACCATGAAGTGGAGAAAATGGAAATGGTTGGCGAAAAAGAAAGCAAAGGAAGTGATGGAGAATATCAGGGAATTATTTCAATACTTGAAGGTTTTTAATTTTCGTAAAGTAAAGAAGAAAGAGAAGGTAGGGCTTAGACCTTTTATATATATTCAGGAAAATCAAACCCCCACCGTTGGATTTACCCCCAATGCAATCTTAACAGTACATGTGTAGCTCCATCCAACACTTTAAAATCAAAAGGCACATGTTCAGAATTCAAATCAAAAGCTCAGATGAAACCGTGACTTGCACATGCTCTAGATGCAAGTGATATGTGCCAACTGTAATATATCGCCATCATTGTGCATTAAATACGCACACAATGTGAACATTGGAGACCGTCATACTACCCAGCTGTGTTACCTAGAAAACTAGCGTTTCTTTCAAATTATTAGAGCACACAACCCAATGTGTTTCTACTTCATCAAAGTGATTCGTCCTTTACAAAAAGAGCATCACCTTACGCTAACTTAACCTTATCATAGGCTTCGACTTCCTCAAAGTGGTTCGCTATTTACAAAAAAGGCATCGCCTCATGCCACCTCAGCCTCATCACAGGCTTCGACCTCCTCAAAGTGACTAGCCCTTTACAACAATGGCATCACCTTACATAACTCAGCATTATCACAGGCTTCGACTTCCTCGAAACAGTTCACCCTTTACAGCACATAACTCTACCTTTATCATAGGCTTTGACTTCCTCAAAGTGGTTCGCCATTTACAGCAAGGGCATCGCCTCCCATAACTTGGCCTTATCACAGGCTTTGACTTCTTTAAAGCAGGTCGCCCTCCACAACAAGGGCCCCACGTCATCAGATCTAGCCTTCCACCATGTTTTACTTCTTCTTCAAAATCGAAAGTCCACGCACTATATGAATAATCATACATGGACTTTGGGGATTGTTGTTACGCCTTTCTACACGAGGACCCTGACGTTGTCTCAATCATTTTACGTGGCAAACGGCTCGACGAGCCTACACCTTGTATACTAACGTCGACCATCAAGCACAGATGACCTCGTTACAAAGGGACCCCATAGGAAGAGCTATTCTAGGGATTATCCAATTAATGTGTTGAACAAGCTTTTTCTTTATTTTCATAAAGAAAAAGAAATATTATACCCTTGTTCGATCTTTATTTTTCTCTATCTTCTTTTCAATCACACATTCTTCAATAAAATAACGTTACACACAAATCCAAATTTTTTTCTTATTTTTTAATTACACGTACATTCTCTACTAATTTATGTCATTGAGTAAGGGCCTGTTTGATTTGGATGATTTTTCATGGAAATTGGAAATAAAATTTCATCTTCCCTAAAAAGTGTTGTTTGATAACCAAATTTTTCTATGGAAGTCATTTTCTTGGTTTGGCTCACACGGTTACCATTTCCTTGGTTTTGTGGTTTTCCAGGTTTCTTTTTTTTTTTTTTTTTTTTTTTTGGCAATGAAAGCAAATTTTATGGGCAATTGTAAAAAAAAATCTCTTTAATAGACAATTTTCATGAAAAAAAACAAAGTCAAATGAACACCAAAAGATCCCAAATTTCAACATTTTTCAGGTGAAAAATTATATCAATTAAACACAATTAATTAACAATTTCCAGAAAAATAATTCTAGGCAATTCAAATGTCTGAAATTCATTTTTTTTCCACCCAAATTTCACTCTTACAATCAAATAGACCCCAAGTATGGTTAAAACCAATGACCCAAAGTGCCGCCACATCAAAGAATGTCATTCATGATTAGGGATTGCAAAAAAAATAAAATAAATAAATAAAACCCAACAAACCAGATACTCGCCGAGCCCTACCCCGAACATAGAGGAGATAACCTGCTTAATCGATTATTCACGGTGGGGATGGGGCAAGAAATTTTGTCCCGAGGCAGGTTTGAGGCGGGGACGAGTAACTGGTGCTCCCGCCTCATTTAATTTTTTTTTTTAGAATTCAATACTTTAAATGAGAAATTTCATTAGTTCTAATAGAAAATGATAATTAAAATTGTTTGTCTAAATTTAATAAATGGGGGTAATAAAAATAAATTATCAAAAACTTAAAAAAAATTAAATGGGGGCAAAGGCCTCTCCCACCCCGCCTTGCCTTAATCGGGTAACGGGGTGGAGAATTGTTTGGCGAGGCAGGGGGCGGGAGAGGTTGTCCCGACCCCACCCCGCATCACCCCATTGCCATCACTATTCATGATGTCAAACTTTGTGAACATATAGCAAAATTGTTATCATAAAAAATTAAACTAGTTGTACATTCATGGTGTATATTATGGATGACATTGTATGATGTGTGAAAATTTATGCCATTGATTTGAACAAGTGTTGTTAAAATCAATGACCCAAAGTGCTGCCACATTAAAGAATGTCATCCATGATATCAAACTTAGTCTACATATAGCAAAATTGTTATCCTAAAGAATTAAACTAGCTGTAAAATTATTTTTTAACTGCATATTCTTCAATAAAATAATTATAAACATAAATCCAAGATTTTTCTCAATTTTTAATCACACTTTTTCCAAAAAATCACTATTCCAAAATACATTTCTAACCCAAAATGGGTCTCAAACAAGTGCATAATATGATATCTGAAATAAATAAATGTTTAATGATCATTGTGGGTTTATTCTTATTAGTTTACATTACTGTCTTTTAACATATTCATTGAAATTATGTCACTCTTATTTAAGTAGTCGACGAAAAATATTATTAAAATTAACAGCACACAACATTCATCTTAACATCCTCATCTCCACCAAACTCATTGTAGAATATCTTGATCTTTAACAACCCAACAATTACAGTGTGTTTGATTGCATATATTTTCCAAATAAAATGTCAGTTTTCTATCCAAATTCATAGTTTGAAGTATTTGATTGATATTTTTTTCATAGAAAATATTTTCCGACTTTTAAAAATATGTTTAATTTTCCTTATTTTTAAGGAAAACATTTTTTTTGGGGGAAATATATTTTTGTTTTCCTCAAGAAAAATATTTTATTTTCTAAAATATATTTTCATGTCAATCAAACACACTATTAGGATCTGTTTGATAGCCTATATTTTCCATGAAAAATGGAAAATAAAATCCTTTTCCATATTAAAGACTTGTTAGATAGGATAAATTTGGAATGTAAAATGTTTTCCCACCCCCACCCACTCACCCATTTTCTATGTTTTGAAGTGGGAAAATGAATTTCAGCTTTTGACCTCTTTTTTTTTTTTTTTTTTGGCAATGGAAATAAATTTCATAACCAATGGTAAAAAAATTTCACTTTAATGGATGATTTTTATGTAAAACGAAGTCAAACGAACACTAAACTTTTTTTTTTTTTAACTTTTTGGCAATGGAAACAAATTTTATAACCAATTGTGGAAAAATTTATCACTTTAATGGACAATATCCACGTAAAACAAAGTCAAACGAACACAAAAAGATCCAAAATTTAAAATTTTTCTGATGGAAAATTATATCAATCAAACACACTTAATTAACAATTCTCTAGAAAACAAATTCTACGCAATTATTTTCTTTGCACATATTTTTCACTATTGCAATCGAACGAATCCTTAGAGTCATAACAAGGCTACTTATGTTGTAAAATTTGCCTTTTAGCCTTTTTTTAAATAAAAATAAATTAATTCGTATTTATTACCATAAGCTTAGAAAATATTAAAATCTATATATTTATCAAATTACAATAAATCACCAAATTCAAAATTAGCTTCTATATTGAAAGAAATTAAATTAAAATTTACGTTATTACAAATGGATAGTATTGTGGTTCTATCCCGTGTCTAAAATAGAAAATATGCCACGTTTTCGCTAAATTATTATAGAATTAGAATGAAAAATATAGGCGTTGTTAGGCTCACACAAGAAATAAAAAATTTGAATTTAAATATTGATGTGATGAATAACGATTATATTTTTTATTTTAATGAGATAATAATGTAAATCAAACTAGGCTATATTTCACCATATCACTTCCCAAACAAGCTAATCACATTACAAACGGTGCAAGCACAGAGCCAGAGAATTCAAATAATTTATTCTCTGTTATTCTATCCTCGACTTCCCTCCGACCGAGATGGATGGGGCACCGCTTCTTGTTCGGGACTCAGACGAGTTGCAGCTTATCGGAGACGACGGTGATTATCTCCTGATATGAGGGCAAAAACCATGGTGGAAAGTTTTCTGCATAGAGACTGTAAAGCTATGGAAAATCGGCGGCCCAATAGCCTTTCAAATTCTTTATTAGTTCGGAAGTTTCTCTGTCACCACCATGTTTGTCAGCCACCTCGAAGATATCGAACTCTCCGCCTTCTCTATTGCTCTGTCCATTGTCAGTACCTTCGCGTTTGTTCTCCTGGTTAGCCCCTCAACCCATATATATACATGTAGCTAAAATGTACACAGGCCTGGTTCTGGGCCGAGGCGGAAAACTAGAGGGGACCTCATTTTTTTGGCCCCTCCTTTTTTTAATGAGGCCTAGCCCAACATTTTTGGGCCTCTCCCTTTTGGCCCAATTTTTTTTTTAAACGTAAACTAAACATCAGAAGAACTATCTCATTTCCTTCCCAGCGTTCCCACTTCCGCTCACTCTCAACTCAACAGTCAACTCTCAACTCAACAATTCATTCAAGTTCAACTCTCCAAGAATCCACCCGGCTTTCCCTAACTTCTGTCTCCTTCCCTTCTGACTTTCCCTGACCCTAACTTCTTACGTCCATCCGCTGACTCCGCCCGCGACTGTCGACTGCGATTCTCGCTTCGGTCGCTTCCTGCGGTGGTACTTGACTGCGTGCCTGCCTGGTATCAAGTCTGGGTCTTTTGTTCTGGACCTTCTTGCGCGACTGGCAGCGTCTTGTGTTATGGACCTTCTAGATCTAGTAACTACTAAGTACTAAGTGTGGCCGTGTGGGTGTGGGTCATGTAGCTTTTCTCATTATTAATTTTGTGGCTTTTCTCATTATTAATGTTGTGACTTTTCTCTCATTGTCTATATTCTGTAAAAAATTATTTAATGTTGTTTATCTATAATCTGTGAATGATTTGTGAATGATTCAATTTCAGGCTTGTGAGAACTGAGATACGACGCTGGAATAGGGCGTGATTTCACAATTTCCATTGATTTTCTACTTATCAAGTAAGCAATGGCTTGCTCTAATTTGATATTGAAAATGTTTGAATCCTTGTCGGCTTATATAATTGTGGCCTGGTCGGCTTGTATGATATTAGATTGTAGCGTGTAGGATCAATTGCATAGGCGCACATAATGACTGTATTGAATACTTTAATTGTGAGATGATTGAGATATTTTGTAATTATCTTTTAGGCTAATTATTGGGCATTAGATATATATTCATACGCCATGCCTCCTAAATATGAGTCTGGAGCTATGAAGAGAAAAAGGAAACGAAATGAACTTTTGTTGACTCAAAGTCAATCAGGCGATATGGACAAGTACTTTAAAAGCAGCAATGTGAATGAGTTAACTAAAGATCAGGATAAAGAAGTGATGAAACCTTCTTGCGTTAATGAAGTAGATGATAAGGATAAAGAAGTGATGAAACCTGATTCTGTGAATGAAGTGGATGATAAGGAAGAAGAGATCTCCTTTTCTTTGAATGTGAATGAAGTTGATGATACGGCAGAAGAGGGCTCATTTTCTTTGAATTTGAATGATCCTGGGAATTGGAAAAATATTGATCAGAGAACGAGGGATTATTTAGTTGAAATGGGTCTGAAAAGAGTTGATGGCATCGTGTTTCCCAAAGATAGTACAAAGAGACATTTCGATTCTTCACAATACATGCGATTACTACCAAATGGGCAAACAATTGATAGAAGATGATTAGTGTATTCAGTATATATGGATAATATCTTCTGCTTTTGTTGCAAGTTGTTTAAAACACCAACTAATGTCACCAGAATTGGCCAAGCGAGTAATGATGGATTCAGAGATTGGCATAATTTGCATCGATCTATTAAAAGTCATAAAGGGAATGAGGAACATTTAGTGAGTTTAATCCAATAATGCAAGAGCACATCCGGTGGGCTAAAGCACGCGAGATTCAGTATACATATCTTGGCAAAACAATTCAAAATGAGTTGATACAGTTGTTGGCAAATGAGGTGAGAAGTGCAATTGTGAAGAAAGTTCAACATGCAAAGTATTTCGCAGTTATACTTGATTGTACTTCAGATGCTAGTAACGATGAGCAAATGTCTTTAGTAATACGATGTGTTGACGATTCGACAAACGTAGCTACAGTCGAAGAATATTGGCTTGAATTTTTGAAGGTAGATGACACAACAGGACTTGGACTTGCAACCAAGTTTCAACAGGTTTTGACCAGACTTAATCTTGATGTTGATGATATTAGAGGGAAAGGGTATGCCAACGGATCTAACATGAGCGGGAAGCACAAAGGTGTGTAAAGAAGAGTCTTTGAGGTGAATCCCCTAGCTTTCTATACTCCATGTGGCGCTCATAGTCTGAATCTAGTATTGTGCGATATGGTGACTTGTTGTTCTAAAGGTGTATCCTTTTTTGGAGTGATACAACGCATCTACCCATTATTCTCTGCTTCTACCAAACGATGAAATTTTTTCAAAGATAATGTACAAGGCTTGACAGTGAAGTCATTGTCACAAACACGTTGGAAAAGTCATGTTGACACTTTGAAGCCTATAATGGAGCAAACTGCATAAATAAGAGATGCGCTACTTGATTTGGTAGAAAGTAACGAAGAAATTAAAGTAAGGAGTGATGCCGAGTCATTAGCAACAAATGATCTTCAGAGTTTTGAGTTCTTGCTTACATTGATTATCTGGTACAGGTTGTTGCATGCAGTTAATATTGTGAGTAAATTTCTTCAAATCGAAAATATGGATATTGATCATGCTATCGACCTCTTGCAAGAGCTTGTTTCATTTCTTGAAGAATATAGAGAAACTGGATTTGCTATTGTCATGGATGAAGTGACAAAGAAGGCAAACGAAATGGAAATTGAAACTATATTTAGAGAAAAAACGTATAATTCGAAGGAAAAAACAATTTGATGAAAGCCGAAGTAATGAAATAAAGCAATCGGCTAAAAGAATCTTTTAGAGTTGAATACTTTGTTTTTATAATAGATCGAGCTCTATCTTCTATAAGGACTCGATTTGAACAATTCAAACAATATGATGACATTTTTGTGTTTTTGTTCAATTTGAAGAGGTTAAGGGGTGAGACTCATTCAATTTTGAAGAAATCTTGTATGAATCTTGAGACACAATTAGAACATAACGGACGTTTGGACATTAGTAGAGATGATTTATTTTTGGAGATACTTGTCTTGCGGTGCTATTTACCAAGTGAAGCAACGAGGGCAATTGAAGTGCTACAATATTTGAAGACATTAAATATTTGTTTCCCAAATGCTTATATTGCTTATAAAATCTTGTTAACCATACCGGTTACAGTTGCATCTGTAGAAAGAAGTTTCTTCAAATTGAAGTTGATCAAGACTTACCTTTGATCAACTATGTCACAAGAAAGATTGAATGAACTGTCTATGTTATTAATAGAGAAAGATATGGTTGAACAGTTAAATTATTCAAATTTGATTAATGTTTTTGCCTCTAAAACAGCGAGACAAATAGTATTTAATTGATTTTTTGAACTCTTGTCGATTTTGTTACTTTATAATATAAATCTTTTGTTCTTTATATTTGTTTGTTGTTCTACTCTTCAGTGTTAAGTTAGCAATACGTTGCAGAATGCATTGTTGGATTTTGCATTTACATTGATCTTGGGGGGACCCAATTTTGGGAGTTCGCCTCGGGCCATTGAAATCACAGGAACGGCCCTGGACTACACTTAATGAGGTTGCAACTTTTTTTCTTGATGCAATTATTGTTATTAGTATCGTTTAGTTCTCAATATTACGATGATAACGAAGTATACGAATCAGTGAGGTTTGATTATTGCAAAGGGGATGGGCACAGGGCAAGGTGCTGCTGTCTAAGTAAAAAATAAGTTAACAAGTAAACCAATATTCATGGACAGAACAAAAAAAAAAGTTACTTCAATTGTTAGCAAAACATACTGCTTTTGGTCTCTGGATGAATCTTTTTCTTCTTATATCTATTGTTGGGTCACTTAATGATTTTATTCTTCATTTATTTTTTTCCATAAAAATGGAAACTTGTTTTAACTTCAATATTTGGTTATTACGGTGAATAAGATGATTAATATTATTGCTTCTACTTCAGATTCTATAATAATATATGAGCCTGTGTTTACTGTTCTTGTTCATGTTCTTGTCATATGTACACTACTTTAATTTATGATTCAGTGTATTTATGAGTTTGCCTGATTTTTGCCAGAATTTTCCTAGATTTTTGCCAGAAATCTGAAATGCATCAATCATGTCCGTGTGTGTATTTTCCCTCCTCCAATCTTTCAATCATTTCCCTTCGTTTCAAATTCCTATATATTTTTTGTGAAAAAATCATGTACTCATAGCAGGGTTCTTTTGGAAATTGGTCTTCAATGATCAGTCGATTTTAGTTATTACTAGCCTTAATTTTTTATGCTCAATTTCTTTTCATGTGCTAATCTTTTCGTCTGGTGTAATCTTCTAGCATGAACATTAATGGATGGGAAAGCAATCAAAGCATGTTGTTCATTGGAGTCAATGCTGCTGTAAGGTAAAAAGCCAAAAGATGCTTATCAAAACTTCTCTTTTGATTTTAGCTTGATTGTGAATTCAATTGAACTTTAGGTGAAAACGATATAGCCAACAATCTGTTTTGTTTGTAAACGTCTTCTGGAAACTTCCATCCAACTCCACAATTTCACTGCCTAATTTTTTTTCTATGCCAGTGTTCGTGTCTCAAATGAGCTTGGCTTAGGACATCCAAGAGCAACAAAATATTCTGTCTATGTCACAATCTTTCAATCACCCTTGATTGGGATTTTGTGCATGATTATTGTCCTAGCAACAAGAAATCATTTTGGAATTATTTTTACTCATAGCGAACTATGCAACGTGCCGTTGCTCACCTTTCTGTCCTCCTTTGAGTTACAATGCTTCTCAATAGTGTCCAACCCGTGATATCAGATATGATTCAATTATCAATGTCATTCAACAGTATACACACATCACATTCCCTTGCTCTCCCATCTTAACTTTTTTTCGGAGCCATTTTGCAGGTGTTGCCATTAGAGGTGGGTCGCAAGCTCTTGTAGTCTACATCAACTTGTCTTGTTACTACATTTTTGGTCTTCCTCTCGGATATTTTCTTGGCTATGTGGCTCATTTAGGAGTGATGGTAAAAAAAATTTGAATAATTCTACTATTACACATTTTGTTCAGATTCACTTTCACATCCCTCTCATAAGGGGTGGAGTCCGCAATTTTAAAAATCGCGGGCCCCACCCCTTATGTGTGAGGGATGTGAAACTAAATGTACACCAAGGTGTGTACATTTAGCATTTTTGAATTTTTTTTACTTGAACCTCTTCATTATGCTAAAGTGCATCATATAATCAGAAAAAGAATGAGTTAAGAGAGAATTTTGAATCAGAGTTCTGAAATCTTATTCATCTTTTGTCATAATAATATATCGGGTTTTCAGCTATAACTTGGTAGATCTACTATACACTTATGGACTGGTATATCTACTATACACTTATGGACTGCAGTCCTATAATTTTGAATTAGTAGACTTGCCTAGAGGATGTAAAACCATTGGGTGTAGATGGATTTTTAAGAAAAAATTGAAACCTGATGGTTCAATTGATAAATTTAAAGCAAGACTTGTAGCTAAAGGCTATAAACAAAAAGAAGGAGTTGACTTCTTTGATACATATTCACCTGTTACTAGAATTACCTCTATTAGGATGTTAGTTGCAATTGCTTCATTGTATAATCTTATTATACATCAAATGGATGTCAAGACTGCCTTTTTATATGGAGATTTAGAAGAAGAGATTTATATGGATCAACCTGAGGGATTTGTGGTAGAAGGCCTTGATGATAAAGCACTTCGAAATGAAAGATTTGGGTGTTGCTGATGTTATTCTAGGGATTAAAATAGTAACACATTCCGAATGAATTACTTTAACCCAATCACATTATGTAGAAAAAGTGCTTAAGAAGTTTAAACAATATAATTGTATTCCCGCTAAAACACCTTATGATGCAAGTCATCATTTGATAAAACATTCAGGTCCTAGTGTTTCTGCTTTAGAATATGCTAGAGTGATCGGCAGTCTCATGTATCTCATGAACTGTACCAGACCTGATATAGCATATGCTATCGGTAGACTTAGCAGGTATACTAGTAATCCTAATAATGAACATTGGGATGCTCTCATTCGAGTCTTGAGGTATTTGAGATACACTCTAGACTGGGGAATACATTATACTAAATATCCTGCTGTACTTGAAGGATACTGTGATGCTAATTGGATTTCAGATACCAATGAAACTAAATCTACAATTGGATATATTTTTACATTAGCAGGTGGTGCTGTATCTTGGAAATCTACTAAGCAAACCTGCATTGCGAGATCCACTATGGAATCAGAGTTCATAGCATTGGATAAGGCAGGTGAAGAGGCTGAATGGTTAAGGAATTTTCTTATGAATGTTCCTTTGTGGTCCAAACCACTTCCAGCTATCTATGTCCATTGTGACAGTCAAGCAGCTATTTCAAGAGCTCAAAATTCATCCTACAATGGAAAGTCTAGACATATTCGTAGGAGGCACAATACTGTGCGTCAGCTGCTTAAGGATGGGGTTATAGCTATTGACTATGTGAAGTCAAGTGATAATATTGCTTACCCATTAACCAAAGGATTAGCTAGAGAGCTAGTTCAGAAAACATCGAGGGGGATGGGGCTAAAGCCTATTACAAATTAGATCACCTATAATGGAAACCCAACCTTGCGATTGGAGATCCCATGGATAAGGTTCAATGGGATAACAAAGTTATTGGAGTGATTTGTGGGGGGTACTACATTGAATTTATTTCAAACCCCTCCCTATGATGAGTAGTACCAACTGTATTGATTAGAGGATGAGCAAATGCTCTTAATGCTTTCTATAGCTGATATTCAGTGGGGTGTTTAAATACAGTGCATCCTTGATAGAAGCGCCTATTTGAGTGTGGAAGTGGGGCCGCTTCCTATGAGAATTGAGGCTAATTGATCATAATAAAATAATTATTATTTTTAATTATTTTCGGAATTGTTTAGTGGGTCAACTAGCCAGTAAAACATAATTATTTTAACTGTCCAGTATTTACAACCCATTACCATTGGCCATTAAAACTGTAATTAAATACTGGATCATGGGGTATGCAGTTACCTCTATTTTCTGGCTATATAAACTCACTTCTGGACTTTAGAAAACTACTACAACAAAAACGAAATTGTTTCTTCATATATACAGTAAAATATTATACTCAAATTATTTTTTCGTATTTTTGGAGTACACTTGAGAGTTCTGAAAACCTTTTGTGATTGCTGCACAATTGGTTTATTTGATCGTTGTATCCTGGAGGTGATTGTCCACGGAGGTCGCAGCAGTTATCGACGGGCAATTTCACTTTAGGACATCGTGCTGTCACGAGACTCGATCTATTGATAAGTTTTTCCTGCACTTTACTATTATTTTATCCAACAATTGCTAAGAATATTGTTTTCCATATTTAGTCATGCTAATCATATTGTTAATGTTTCTTCACATGTTGAGGATGCTTGCGAACACGAATAGGCATGTTTTCACGTTTTTCTTTTCTACTAAATTCTATAAATATTTTTCATGTATGTGTTGCACTTATCACATGACGTCACAGGTTATTCATCTTTCTTAGTTTTACTTTGATTGAAAATAATCCTACCATATATACGCAACATTTTGCATTTTTATGAAAAAAATTACGATTTGCAGGTTGAGCAAACAACAGAGCGCATGCAGAAGTGGGAGGGCGAGACATAAGAGAGAAATCACAAGGTCACCAGCTTCCACAAAAAATGGAATATCTTAAAAAGTTAAAAAATTTATAAGAACAACGTGATGGTTAGAAATATTATTTTCAAGAAAAAAGAGTTTTTTGTTGTTTTTTTTGGTTTAAAATTTATCTGGGTGATCTGTACTAAGTGTTCAATTTCTGTCAATTTTGAGCTCATAAAATTATATCAGATACAGATGAGAAAATGGTTTCTGCCATCCCCTTTCATTCATTGTTCAATGACTATTCGAATTGTCCCAAAAATTGGGGAAAATTATTAGTTTTGGTTTGAACTTATGTTGATGTTCAACTACCAGATACTTCAGTCTTTTGATGTTGATTCATTGAATAGCCTGGGAATGATGCCCAACTGGCATGTGGAATTCCCTGCTCGTCGCCCTCCGGTCACCCAAATGCATTGGGACGTTGCTCGACTCTTGAAAGCTCATAAATGCATCCTAAAATTCTCCTACTATTTTCAAAATGAATGAATTTCTAAAAAATCTCTCGTAGTGACTTCACTAAACTTGTGTATCAATTGTTAATCAATAGGACCATTGGTCTTGTGCAAATTGGTAATACTCCATGAACTCTTTTTCATATCATTGTGTGTTTATTTAACCACACATGAATAGGCCATATGTCCTGTAACCCTGTTTTTTTAATTAAATTTTAAGTAGTTAGTAAAAACATACTAGAGATGACATTATCCCTAACAATTATATATGTCAAGTTATAAAGAATATTCGTAATTAAGTATTCTATAGATAATCAATATTAGCCTCTGTTTGGTGGTCATTTTAATTATTATTGTTTTTTTTTTTTGAAAAAAAATATTCTTTTCAATAGTGAAGTTTTGAAGAATTGTGTAATCTAAAAGTAGGAAAAAAATTGGAATTGCGTATAGAATATTTTATTTTTGAAAATGTGATTGAAAATGAGTACATAGAAAAAAGAGTTTTGAAAAAATAGGAAACAAACAGATACTTATTTGATTAAAAGGTAAATAGTTTAACCTACCATTTCGTGTTATGCATACAAAACTCTTCACCTTAGGGACAAACATATAGGGCTTGCAATCATTCATAAAATATAGTTTCTCATTCAACACAAGATATTTGAATGAAGATTCGACTCAAGTCTCTCATAAAACAGATACATTAAGTTTGAATCTTGGGAGTGTGAGGTGTAAGATGAACTTAAACTCTTTAAAAGCGAACAACACATAATATTAAGACTTGGGCGCAAGGTCTAGATCGACTTTCTCATTGAACACAAGATATTGGTGTTTTGAGTGTTTGGTTGAGAAGTGTCTCGGATGCTTGTCTAAAATCTTGGGGTGACAAAAAATTAATTTATATCAATATTTACCATGCAGATGGAAGAGGGAAAGCTGGCAATAGACGGTGTGATAGAGACGACCACGAGAGTGAAACTACACTCGTTAGGGTTTATTTTCTTTGAGGAAACATCTTATGGGTTAATTAGTGTTTGACTGAAACCAAAAAAGTTATCATAAAGATTACAAGTAAATGCAATTAAGTGAAATAAAAAATAAGGATGAAATAAATACACAAAATGTAAGGATTTGAGTTAATCATCGTGACGAAAGTTGCGACGTGATCTCTTTGTTTAAAGAGAGAAAAAAAAAAAAGATAATAAGAGAATTAATGAATTTACTTTGATTTTCGATACACAAAATATAAAATGTAAGAATTTTTTTTAAAAAAATTAACATCAAAAAATTAAGTCTGATTCTCATTATTAGAAGTCGTTTACATGAAGATTTTTTTGCCATTTTACTTTGTTCGTAATTAGATTTATGGTCGGTCACCATAATGTTACATATGTTTCTTATTTTCTCTCTCTCATATTTCTTATTTTTTTTAACTCCTATTAAATATACAATAAAAATAGAATTCGAATTATAGATGGAACTAATTAGAGATGAAATTTGTACTAATCCATCATGTAGATCAAATGCCTTTCTATTTGAACACCACCTTGATTGCAATACATGAATTCCTTAGATATGCTCTCGCGTTGATGGAAATTCTAACCCAAACCATCTAAATTTCTACACTTTTGCTATAGGTATTGAGGCGATCGATATTTTTGCCATTGATTTTAACAACAATTAAAATAATCAATGACTCGAATTTTTACACATCATTGAATGTCAACAAAAATGTCAACAACCAATGTACAAATAGTATAATTTAAATTTTTATTCCTTTTTTTATTCTCAACTCCGCATATCCATCTTAACATCTATATTTTCACCAAATTCTTTATAGAATATCTTGATCTTTTACCGTCCAACAATTAGAGCTATAAAAACTAATCATTTTTTCAATATTACTTTCCTTTTAGTTAAAAAAATAGGGATAATTGTAGCAATTGTACTAAACATTTTATTAAATAGTAGACTTTGTCCAAATCTTTCATTTGTGCCACTCACGATACCAAACCTTTCATTTTTGCCACCAACGGTACCAAACCTTTCAAAATGTCCGCAACTGAAATCCAAATGGATGGTTTATGTTAGTTTAACCGTTAATTGACCAAATAATTGATTTTGACAATAATGTTAATTGATTTTTAAAATGTTAAAATAGAAATTTTACATTTTTAATAATAAATAATCAAAATCAAATAATTAAATATAAACTCATTCCACCTTCTTCTCCACCCACCCTCACCCCGAATCTGCAAATCTAGGTTCGGAACTTCAAGAACATTTCAACAAGCTTGGGAATGGAGTCTCCTAGAATCGAATGTGCGCTCTGATGCAATGACAGTGGCTCTAAGGAACTCTATTTGTGCATTTAGCCCAGAACTGCATCTTGATTGGCCATGGAATCAGAAATTCAAAACTTCATTCGAAATAGTTCATCTTCTTTCCACCCCCACACTTATCCCCACCTTCCCTTACCAAACCTCAACCAAATGAACCAAAATCCACCCACCTCCACCATGCCGACGATGGCAATCTACCCACACACAGGCTGCAGCGACCGCCATAAGCGCCCCCTACAAATTAGCAGTAAGGAATGGACCTCACTAGAAACTTGCTTATAGTCATACAGAAAATTCCTGAACCTTTTTCAATCTCTTATCTCTGCTTCTCTTCTTTTGTCAAGATAGTCTCTTCGATGGACCATTTTAGTAGGAAGTCCATATTTTTATTGAGGAGCTCAATTTTTGATCGGTTGTTAAGCTCAAATCTCTAATCCAACTTACGTAGATCTACGTAATTGGGCAACAAGTTTTCTGACGCCAAGGATTCAAGGATTCAAAGAGTCTGATTTCCTAGATTTGCATATTTAAGGTGGGTGTGGGGGTGAAGGGGGTGGGATGGGTTTTTATGGACCTCTAGTTCAATACTGTCAACCACATTCTACTAGAAAAGAGTTAAAAATCACTAGAAAATCACTCATATCCTCTATCACTTATTAGAGTCTTTATTTTCTTACTTCGGTAATTTTTTAATTCATTTTTATATACTTTAAACATATCAAATGCTTTATGTTTATGCTTCATCAAATAAACATACGTATATCTAGAGTGGTCATCAATAAAAGTAATGAAATACCTATTATCACCTCTAGTTAACATGCCATTCAATTCACATATGTCAGTATGAATTAATTCTAAAATATTAGAAGTCCTATTAACACTTTGATATGGATTTTTAGTCATTTTAGATTCTATACAAGTTTGACATTTAAATACAACATTTTCATTGTATGAAATTAATTCAGGTTTCAACATCCTTTTCATAGTACTTTTACCTATGTGACATAATCTAACATGTCATGATGAAAATGAATCAACGATATAAGCAACATCTACTTTATTATTAAAAGATGTGTCAACGGTACAAAGCTTGACCAATCCTTTACTAGAATAGCCATTTCCAACAAATTTTCCATTTAGGGATAGTATAAGTTTATCGGATTCATAAACACATTTTATGCCCGATTTTCCTAAGAGATTTTCAATAACTAAATTCATATTCATATCAGAAACATGTAGTACATTTGTCAAGGTAATAGTTTTTTCGAAAGTGAAGATATCCACATTTTCTTTTCCAAATACCTTGGATCGAACCTCGTTACCCATCTGAATCTCTTGTTCTCCATCAATTTCATAATAAGTCTTGAATAAGGACTTATCATATGATACATGTATTATTGCACATGTATCATACTACCAACAAGGAACCTTTCCCTTGATAACATAGATTTCGCTTACGATGACCACAATGTTGCTTTCTTTGATGGAGTTTACTTTTTCTTCGGAGTTGTTTCTTTTCCGGTATCGACATTCTTTTGCATAATGTCCAGATTTTCCACACAAGAAACAACCAAGTTTGATCTTCTTCTTGGAATTGTTAAAGTTCCTTGAAGGTTTTTTCTTGTTGGATTTAGTAGAAGGCTCGACCTTCTCCACATCATTGGCTTTTGAAGTGGCTTCATAAAAATTATTATTCTTATCTCTTACCCTTGATTCTTCCTCAATTCGAAGATATTTTTGCAATTGTTCCAAAGAATAGTCTTCAGCACTATGCATTATTTTCTTCCAGTATCTTTTCCAAGTTTTAGAAAGTTTAGCAATGATTGCTCCAGAAAGTTTCTGGAATATCAATCTTGACCGCCTTCAACTTGTTGACAAGCACTTGCAATTCATGAATTTGGGGAAGAAGGGGAATATTCTCTAGAAATTTGAAATCAAAGTACCTTGAGATTGAAAATTTCTTAGTCCCTTCTTCTTCAGCTTTGTACTTACTCTCCAAAATATTCTAGATTTCTTTTGTCGATGTCGTGTTGGTGTCGAAATCATATAATCGGTCTGATAACGCATTCAGAATGTGACTGCGGCATATGATTTTATCTTCTTAGCGCTTTTGTCTTTCGGTCCTCACCGCATCGGTTTCTCCATTTGTTAGTTTCGGTAGTGGCGCTAATTCCGGATCAAGTAAAAAATCTTTAACGTCGTTAGTAGAAACTTCAGTGTATCTTGCCATCTTGTGAAATTCGTTCCATCAAAGCGATCCAGCCGTACAATGTCTTAATTCATCAACTTGATCATCGTCAAAGTACTTTTGTTCTCTATAGTTAAGACAATAGTTTGAGAATGATGGGAGATTTGATGACTCCCACTAGAGGGATCGGAGAATAAAGCAACGAGCCAAAACCAGAAAATTGAGGATTACCAATGAAAGTAATGAACCAAACACCAAACCATGAAATGGATTTGAAAACGAACATCGATGACTTAAACACAATGTCGATGTCCTCAAACTATTTGCCCTCTCTCGGATTGAAATAATGATTGTAGGGATTAGGGCAAATGATTTGTAAGATTTAAACAAGACTGGCAAAGAATTAACGCTCAAGCATTAAGTGTAATTCTCTAAAACTTGAAGAACAATAAAGAAATATTTGAATATAATGAAGAAAATTGTGATTTATTGTTGTTTTTGCAATGATTTTTTGTTCTTGAATATAGCTATGGTTTTTGTATGTTTTCAACAACATTATAATGATCACAAACCACCTATATGTTCCTCCAATAAGTGTTTTTATGTTAATTCTCATTCTCATTGAAAATATTTGTGAATTTGTTTTCCGTGTCTACCTTGCTGGGCGCGGTGGTCCAGCTACTCCGATCGATGGTTGCGTAGTTGCTACCTGCAAAAAGAGTTCGGGGCTTTCTCCCCGTTGTACCTCCGACGTGAGAGTTAATTAACAGTTTAAAGAAATGGGAAGAAGGTATATGTAAGTTCGAAAGTTCAGGATTTCAAGAAGCCAAGCATTTCTCACCTTGGGTATTTATAGACACATGTAGCTACGCGTGTGTTTGGCGGTTGCTGGTGCCACGTGTCCCACGTAAGTCTCCCCACTACCCCAACATTCTTGTAGAATGACCCCCACTTCTCAAGTGGTGGGTTGTACCCACGTTTACCGTTGGGCGGTTCCTGCCTAGCATATTGTCATTTATGTGATTGAGTGTGGCGTTGGACCCATAGTGGTAGACGGCATGTGTGGACGTAGAGGGTTTCATGGGGGTCGACGAACTTATAGCGGTAGACCCTCCTCATGGGAGTCGACGGCTTCATGGTGGTACGCCTTATGTCGGAGGCGGGTTGGGTGTAGGTAGAGGGTTTCATGCAGGTCGGCTGCCTCGTCGAGGTGGTGGTTTCATGACGACAGATGGGTAGCGTATTTCTGAAAGTACTAACATTATTTGTACATGTGATCAAATTGTCAATGCCATATTATATTACTCGTCAATTTTGATTAACTAAGACTTTTGACTTCAAGCTAAATGTCGTGTCAATATTTTCTTATTATTCCCTTTAATTTATTCCTTCAATCCCTTCTAGTTATATTACAAGATGGTCATGGGTATGTGTGAATTTCTTTACCAAACGCACGATCTTTATGTTTGTGATTATTTTGAGATTGGCATTGTTATTGAAAGACGTTCAAGTTAAGTTGCTTGAGATGGTAAAAATTTTTACTTTGTTCTAACACGTCTGAGATGATCAATTTATGTTTTAACAATTCGATAGTGTGTTTACTGAGAAAAATTTCTGGTATGAACTTTTCTAGTTAGCATTGAAGATGAGCAATCATTCACTTTTATTGAGGATTTCTATGGATTTAAATGTTATGATGATAGAGACAACATTTTGCATAGGACGCTAATTTATAGGGGAATTTAGGAAATATGTATAATTGAAGTCAAGATATTTAAAGAAGGATAAATATATAGAGAGCCTATTTGATGATTTTTTTTATGCTCAAAATATATTTTGGAATAATATTTTGATGGAGAATGCGTATTTAAAAAAATAAAAAAAATTTTAAATTTACGTATAATATTATTTTATTGTAGAATTTGTTGTTGGAATAAGAGAAAGAAAAATTGTATTTTGAAAATAATGGAAACCAAACAAGGGCAATTGCAGTCTAATATTTATAATGATTACATGGTTACAAATTTTAATACTCCACCTCTTAAATTATTCAAATTATATTTGAATTAATTAATTATTAAAGTATAAAAAATTATGTTAAATAAAATATGAAGAGAAATTAATAAATGTTTCATGAAATGACTAAAATTAACGTCTCTTAGAAATACTCTTACTCTCCAAAATCAATATTAAAGAGTCCATAGAAAATGTCAAAAGTACATGGTGTGATACAATGATTATAGTGTGTGTACAAATATATAATCAAGGCATTTTATAGAGAATAATAGAAGGTTTGAACTTTGAGCAAGAAGAAAAATATAGCCCCTCGGGGCACAGCCGAGTGGTAAAGGAAGGAGCGTTGCTGGGCTTACAACCTGGGCGTGGGGAGTTCGAATCCTGCCAGGAGCAGCTGGAGCAGCCAATTTATTGGTGATGTAAGAGTGATGTAAGCGGCATGGAGGAGGGTCCCTCTGGGAGCTAGAGTAAAAAGGCGCGCTGCCACCCTGACCAACTTGGGCATATCCCGCGGTTTACCATCCACCAGTCAATGAGGGGCCGGAGGCTGGTGGTCCAGATATAGTCCGGCGAAGTTGGGATACTGGGTTATCAAAAAAAAAAAAAAAAATATATGGAGGTCCGCAATATAATAAGAGCGTGTTTGAGTTCCATTTTATTATAAAAATATATTTTGAAATAATAGATTGAAAGAGAATGTACGGTAAAAAAATAAGGAAAATAATTAATTTATGTCTAATAATATATTATTGAAGCATGGTTAGTTGAAAAAAAGGGAGAGAAAATTGTATTTCAATAATAATAAAGATCAAACAAGCCCTAAAGTTATTATGGAAAAATGAAAGAATAGGAGGACCTATGACTAGAGTGTACACAATCTTATAGATTAGGGCCCTTGTAGGTAAGGCAAGGAGAGAAGAACTCGTTGGAGGTAAACACCAGCACACTCAACGCTAAGATCCAAACGGCAAACAAAGATAAACGACACCGTCGATCCAGAGAATCTACCGCCACAGCCACCTTGCGTTGCCGTTGACTCTGCTTTCCGGTGAGTTTCAAACCTTCTTTCCTCCGCCGTCTGTACGAAAACACACGTAGAATCGTAGCTTAAGTTCGTCTTTATTTATCCAAGATCAGTGAGTATTTATAATTTTTTTTTGCTTCTCTTGAAATGGTCATATTTCGGATCTGCGAAGAAATTAATTTAATTTCGTAAAAAGAAATTATGAAACTTCGCGTATTCAAATTTTGGTTTCGTGGATTCAGGCTATTTTCTGTTAATTACATATTTTGCGAGTATGTGGAAATAAACTAGGTTATCGTCAAGCTTATAGTATAATTTTGTTCATTATTTAAGATTCGAATTTTCACTACATATGCATTTTGAAGTGAAAATTTTAACGTCTTGGTGTACTTTAATTTGTATGTCATCTAACACATCCAGGATAGCCCAATATGAACGGCTCAGTGTCCATCATGGGCCTGATTAGTGGGAAGAGTAGCTAAATTTACATTTTTTTTTAATTTTTTTTGGGAGTTTTAAGTGCAATAATGCAATTGAATATATTTTTTCTGGAAATGATTGGATGTTACAAAATTGAATCCATTATAGGCTGGTAATTTCTACATCTATTTGGTGTGACCAACCATTTTAACAAAAGTAAGCACAGATACAATGAATTTCTATATACTTCTATTTCAGTCTATGTACAAAATCCATCTCTATCTGTGTTCTCTCTCTCTTTTTTTTTTTTTTTTAATTATATGATGACCTTATAGACTAGAGCGTCTATACTCTTTAAAGTCATCTCGTGGATCGAGGCAAAGTTTGAATTACTCATAAGATCTTGGCCATGATAATCAGTACTTATTTAGCCCCCGTTTGACACCCATTAATTTCTCATTTTCATTCTTCTTCTTCATTTCAACCACACATTCTCCAAATAAAATAATCTTACACACAAATCAAAAACATTTCATCACTTTTCCACCACACATTCTCATATCAATCACTATTCCAAAATTTCTATTCTTTTCAAAATGGGTTTCAAACAAGGGCTTAATTGTTTATATTTACTCCTAAATGCTAGATAATGTAATTTTTCCCTGCTCCATACTGAAATTGAAGTTTACTTCAGAACTGAAAAACTGTCTCTTGCCATTCTTCTTTTATATGAATTTGATGCAGCTAATTTTTCCTGGCTGTTTTACATCTGAAGAACCTTAGCACGGCTTTCTATTCTCCTCGTATTTTTCTACTCAAATTATTCGTCAGAATAGAAAAGAACTATAAATACTTTTGTTCAGCTATCTCCCTTGGTGAGTTTTCTTTGCTGAAATCCTAAGATAGATTAAAAAATGTATTTAAAATTGGTTTGCAGAGAGATTCTCATGCTCTCATCTTGAGTACTGCTATTGGACACTATTGATAGCTCTGAGCTGGAGGAATGAATTTGGACTCTTCTGATTCATCAAACCCACCACATAACAAGACTGCAAATATGGCAATGCCCACTTCTTTGGAACCTGTTCCAGAAAATTCAGCAAATGATGCACCTTCTAAATTCTCTGCTTCTGGAATCACCACATGGGCAAAAAATTTGAAAGTTCCGCAGCCATTTGTGGGATCACAAGATGAATCACCATCCGGAAATTCAGGGAAGTCATCTTTTTCTCGTTTCACTGGTGGGCTTGGCTTGCGCTTGTCACCAAAATCTCCTCAGGCAGATGAAGGTTCTGAAGGGTCCTTGTCAAGTACACAACCAGGTTTTATTGGAACTATCACAAAAGGGTTAGTTGATTCATCTAAGAGTGCAGTGAAGGCTGTACAGGTGAAAGCTCGACATGTTGTGTCTCAAAATAAACGAAGATACCAGGTTTGTTACCGCTGTTTTTTGCCTAATTTTTTTCTTTTAAACAATTATTAACGTCTAACAAATATATGGTGAATTTTTCTAATATGATTATTGGGTAAAAATAGCACTGGAAGTTCCCAAACTGTGCATAAATGAGCACTTCAGTCTCCAACCAACTTTTCTTACATACAGGTCTCCAACCTTTTGTTTTCGTAGCACTTGCATACCCACTGATCAGAGTTCTTCTCAAAAAGTCGGTTTGCTAATAGCATGATTGGCACATGAAAGAGTTTTCCCCAAAAAATGGTAAACACGAAAACAAAAATGAATAAATAATTAAGAAAAGAGAAAGGAAAGGAAAGGCAACCATTCCTCCCTCCCCCTACCCTCTTACTCCACAGCCAATTGCCCATTTAAGGTTGGGACTAGTTTCTCTATTCATTATGGCCATTTCATACTTTCCACATGTTTGCAGAAATGCTTTTGTAAGCTCAATCTTTTTGGAACAAGTGTAAGCTTTTGATGGCTGTCTTCTTTTCTTTTTCATTTTTCCCCAAAATTAGCTACATTAGTTGATGCGGCATGTGATTCTGTTTGAAATTGTCTTGCTCACATTGGTATGCAAATTACTTCTGATCATTTTGTGTTCAGAGAAATTTTACCTACTAATATGGGGCTCTGACTGCCTTCGGTTTTTCTAGGAAGGAGGATTCGATTTAGACATGACTTACATCACAGAGAATATTATTGCCATGGGCTTCCCTGCTGGTGACATGAGCTCTGGTTTTTTTGGTTATGTTGAGGTACAGAATTAAATTTCTGTAAAATCAGATGTATGCAAATCACTGTTTTGTGATGATATCCTAATTTGAACTAAATGGAAATGTAATCTAGGGATTTTATCGGAACCACATGGAGGAAGTAATCAAGTTCTTTGAAACTTATCACCAGGTAATGCCCATATAAAGGTGTTCACCAATACCAGTTTTTACAGCTATAAATTCTGGTATTGCACAACATTGATTATCATGTCCTATTGCTTGAACATTTAAGCAATGGCTATCGATTACTGTTTGCTTCTGTGGATTGTAAATATCTGTTATTTAATATTGTAACTGACTGAAATGCTTGATTTTAATCATGCAGGGGAAGTACAAAGTCTACAATCTCTGTTCTGAGAGATTGTATGATGCATCACTGTTTGAAGGAAAGGTGTGCTTTTCTTTATTTTGTCATCTTCTTTGATTATTCAAGTCGCATAGTTAAACTATGGCAGTTGCAGCAATTTCAATGTTCTTATTATCCTTATATTCTTCTCTCTCCTCTTTTTAATTTTGGAGCACTTACTATTCACTTCTCTAATTGATTTAGGGGTTGAGCTATTAAATTTTCTTGAAACTGTTTCCTTTGCTATTCTGAAATTATGGGTTCTTTATGGTTTTAGTATTGAGTCTTTGCTCTTTCATTATTGGCATGCACTTTTCATTCTTTAGTATTGAGTTTTGTTTTTCTTTCCGTGGGTGGGTGGGGATTATTCTAATCTAGGGTCAGGCTTTGACTGCAAGCTATGAACGTTGCTGTTCCTGTGTGACTGGTGAAGCCAAGTTTCCATTCTCTACTATGCTGGAAACTTTTAGAATGAAAACAATTTCTTTTCACTGCTACTATAAATTAACAACTGACCCAATTTATCAATAATGAGAGTGACATTTATGCTGTTAAAGTTCGAAGATTTCTCTGAATTGAGTTGTGTGTGAGTTTAAAATGTTTAGCTAAACTGAGGTTACCAAATGGACATGTAAAGATTATATTATAGCTTCTCAATATTACATCTTCTTCTCCTCCTATTACAGGTGGCTAGTTTTCCATTCGATGACCACAATTGCCCCCCTATTCAGCTCATAATATCATTTTGTCATAGTGCATATTCATGGTTGAAGGAGGATATTGAAAATGTTGTGGTCGTGCACTGTAAAGCCGGAATGGCAAGGACGGGGCTGATGATTTCTAGTCTTCTTCTGTACTTGAAGGTGAGGTTTATGTTTTCCCTTGAAGAAGCAACGTATGGTGTTGCGCTGAAGTTATGTTAAAAAAAGACATTTCTTCCCTAAATTGTTTATAACCTTTTGACAGTTCTTTGGTGAGTCTTGGTGACAGTTATTTTACGTAATTGTTATTATCATGCAGTTCTTTCCCACAGCTGAAGAGTCTATTGATTATTACAATCAGAAAAGATGCGTTGATGGGAAAGGGCTTGTTCTGCCTAGTCAGATCGTGAGTAATTGTTTGTACTGTTTTCAAAATAGATTTCTCATGAGATTCTTTCATCTGATAAGTCTTGTTCTTTCGTGTAGAGATATGTCAAGTATTTTGAACGTATTTTGACATACTTCAACGGAGAAAACCAGCCTGGGCGCAGGTACTGGATACCTTGATTCATATTTAAAACTCACTTTCTGGGTTCGTGCTAGAGAATTTATGTTTTATGTGATGAATATGGTCCTCAAAGTTTGACATTAGTATTCTTGTTTACTCTGTAGTGCGATCAAATCTGATGTAAAATGAACTGAGGATAATACAGGATGTACGTGGTTTATCTAGTATATCGTCAATTAATATCGAGTCTCATTGTTGCAGGTGCATGCTTAGAGGCTTCCGGCTTCATAGATGCCCCTACTGGATCAGACCCACCATTACAGTATCTGATCATAGTGGTCAGTTGCATCTTCGTTTTTTTGTTCTTTTGTTGTTTTATATTTCATCTTTTTCTCATGTGAACATCTATTTTTGTACTGCTCTATTTCCTTTTTTGTCTTCTAACCTACATATTTGTTATTGTTAGATGATCATTGGCGTATTAACTCTACTTTCAATTGATTGTTCCACTAAGTTTTCATCTTGTGGCATCTCTCTATTCACTTTTGACTGTCCTTCATGTTCATTTTATGCTAGTAATTTTATATAGACACGTTCTTTGCTCATTTGCAGGAGTGCTCTTTTCGACCAAAAAACATCCAAGAACCAAGGATCTGTCGGTACGTTAGTGTCATGTTCTGCACTTAGTGACATTATCATAGATATTAATTTGTGGAAGTATTGATTATCTGGACATCTTTGTGAACTTTATATAGAGATTGTGGTTGGGTTGTGGAATGGTATTTTATCTTAGAACATATTCTATCCACCAGTCTTTTAGGACAAATGAAAAATGTTTACAGTTTTTAACATAGCCTTGACTTCTATTCCAAAATAACCTTGCTATCTGACCAGTGATAAGGCATTGACTTCAACAATAATTTGAATCTAAATGATATCTAAAGTCTTTCAATTGGATTTATTAGCCTACACCTTCATTTCTACCAATTTTAATACATAACAAAAAACTTATTTACGTTGCCATGTTCTACAAAATCAAAGACTGTTATTGTAGAGAATTAAAAGTTTGTACTTAGTTCATGTTTTGCAAAGTTAATAATTGCTTATGAGTGGGTCAAACTCTATATTTATCCACACATTCCTTGGGTCCCACAACTTTTACCTACTCTTACCCATTTATTTTCCACACTTTTCGAGCTACTACTTATAAGTACTTAAAAACAATACCAAACAAACACTTATTACCTAAGGGGCACAAGTGAACTTTTTGTATATGTTATCAATTGGATATAAATGAGCAGGCTGGGGAAAAAGCATTCAGGTAGCCTCAAAGATATAGAGAACAAGGCTTAGTTTGTTATTTTTGTTGTTTTGTTGTTATTAATTAGATAAAATTACTATTTATTAAGATTGCTACTAATTTGCCAGTATTTATTTTAATCTATTCCAAGTTTTTATGGTTAATTTTTATATCAAGATTTTATTTATTTTTATTCAATAGTGTTTTGTGGTGGTACAGTATCAATATATCCATAGGACATGTTGAATTTTATATGTGTATGCCTCATCTAATGTCTAAATAATATAGTACGATTTTAAAAATTTCTTTAGTTGAAATCAAATATCATCGCCAGACTCATTACAATAGTTTATTTTTAGGGTTATTGACTGTTAATAACCTCCATGTTGAGCCATTTGGAGAATCAGAGCATTTATTATCATGTGCCTATTTTTGGTGCCTTTGGGATATTTAAGTCCTGAAGAAGTTTGACTGGGTTCTTCGGGGTTTTATGCAGCCTGAAGATTTTTGGTTTACTGCACCAAAGAAGGGGATAATGGTTTTTGCTCTTCCTGGAGAGCCTGGACTGACAGAGCTGGCTGGCGATTTCAAAATCCATTTTCATGATCGCCAAGGAGACTTCTATTGGTATAATAACATACTACTATACCAAAGTATATTTGATAAATGCATAAATAACATATGCATCTTCCCTTCCATTATGAAAGTCTGTGGAAGGAAGATTTCCATGCTTCTGTATTTTTTAATTTTTTTGGTACATTCTAAAAGCTTGTTATGGTTTTGTTTGTAATATATCTTTTGGTTTTCTTGATTATCAGCTGGTTGAACACAACGATGATTGAAAACCGCAAAGTTTTAAACACTAGTGATCTTGATGGTTTTGACAAGGTAACTTACATTATTCATGCAAATTCAGTGTTGATATTTTCATATCGTCCTCTTGTGGGCTTTTTGGTCCCACTATAATTAACATGGTTCTACTTTTATCACCAAGACCCCCAAAAATTAAATCTATAGTAAATTAGCAATGGCGAAAGAAGTTAATCTTGATTATTTTCAGACACTTGGACTTTGTTGTTTTCCTCTCAAATTTTGTTTTTTCGATGGCGTATTTCAAATTATCAGTGGTTATTCTTTTAGCCACGGAATAAGGTATAATTTTGCTTTCTGGACTTCTGCACAGAGAAAACTACCATCCCCAGGTTTCCAAGTTGAAGTTGTGCTAGTGGATTATGATGCTGCTGTTCTAGCTAGACCTCCATCAGAAGCCACTGCTAGCACACCGGTTGAAATTTCAGGTCCTCCTACACCTGTTGATGCGGCTGCAGCTGCAACGAACTCAAACAAAGACTCCGGAAATCAAGAGAAGGATGATGTGTTCTCTGACAACGAGGCCGAGGAAACAGGGTCATCCAAAACTAGGCAAACTAAAGAAGCTCCTGAAATTAGTGGAACAGATAACACAACAGCTTCTCGGCCTGACAATAAACTCGACCCAAAGCAAGTTGCAAACTTGACCAACAAGACAGAAAAAGTCTCTTTAGGAAAAGAAGGGTCCGTACATATTCAATCAAAGAAGGATCCGGTTGAAAACTCAGCAGCAGAGGTAAGTGAGTTCAAGGCAATGGCTGCTGATGCATCTGTTTTCACATTTGGAGATGAAGAGGATGATGAAAGTGATTAAGGGTAGTCGATGCTCATGATGCATTCGCCCCATATCTGTATATAATACTTGTGAATATTCCAAAATCTGGTTTCTTTGAAGACAGTTCATTCCATTTTAAATGATTATCGATTTCTTAGTAGTCGAGCTGGATCTATCAACTATTGCTGCATAACTCCATGCTTTGTTGATTATATTTATTTATTTAATGAAGTGTTGGAAATGTGATTGTTTTAGCTTATCATGCATTATTAATTTGATGTGATCATCATATTAACACTCTATTCCATTGATATGAGTTGTATGCTGGTGTGATTGATAAGAAATTATTAGCCTTAATTGGGTTGAATAGGCATTCTTTTGACACAAATTACATTGTGGGAATTATGCCCCTTGCCTAGTAATACATAAAATTTCAAGAATTACTCTGTAATTTCATCCTAGAATTACTATAGAAAATATAGTAAAATAAAAAAAAAAAATTGAGGAAATCACCTCGCTCGTACTAGTTAATCAATTATGAGCAGATTTTGTTTCACCAAACACATCCCTCATTATAATTTTACAGTCAAATTTTCCTAATTCACCTTGATTCATGTTCATTCTCATTATGCTCCATCTAGAATCCTCTCAAGAAATCGAAATCTTCAGTACAAGCCACTTCTTTCACAAACCAATCCTTTCACAAATTCATTGCACATATTAATCCATCAAAATATTTTCTAGAATCAGTGTTTTGATATTCAATAAATAAGTGTTTAGAGTTTTTCGCCAATATATAAACCCTAATATGAGGTG
This sequence comes from Fraxinus excelsior, assembly GCA_019097785.1. Taxonomy (NCBI): domain Eukaryota; kingdom Viridiplantae; phylum Streptophyta; class Magnoliopsida; order Lamiales; family Oleaceae; genus Fraxinus; species Fraxinus excelsior. The sequence goes on along the minus strand of CM032624.1, from coordinate 12,332,303 downwards.
TAATATCACCATATTCAACTGTATTGAAGCATTTCCTCTTCAATAATCGTTGTTTTTTCAAGTTTAATCCACAATATAGCAACACCCAGAAGTGGTTTACATCCTTATTCTGTCTGCGTCGCGTTAGGCGTGACAAGAAGCTGAAAGGAGTGGTTATTGAATAGTGTCGAACGAGAAGCAAGGTGTTTTTTTGCCTATTTATATTGAATAATATTATTTGGCATATTCTAGTCTTTTGAGCAATGTATTTAATTTTAACTTTTGAAATGTTTTGCTATATTCACATTACTGCTATGGTGGCTTTTAATAAATGGAAATGTCAGTATTTTCTTCATTCATATTCCATGATTATAAAGTAGTGTTTTCTATTCTTAGGCCTTGTTTGAGCCATATTCTTCTCTCCTTAAAATGAAAAATATGACCGTTATCCATCATATCAACATTTATATTCAAATTTTCTATCTCTTGTGTGGGCCCCAATAACAGCTATATTTTTTATTCTCATTTTCAAAAAAGTTGGCTCAAACAAGGGCTTAATTCTGGAATTGTAAAGTTCTATTGGAAGTGTATATGAATGTGATATATGTAACAGTTAGAATTCAGTTAAAAAATTAGAAGACCATATCCAAAATTCAAACCATGTACTATTTTGTCGTGTTGTACATTCAAACATTTCGAACATTGCTATGCATCCATGTTATTTAGTTTTGATGTTGATTCGGAAATTGAATAGGCACCCAAAAAGCAAGCATTGGTTGAGAACTCTAAGATTGAGAACACTGCTGTCTCAGATTCCTATTGAAAACATTTTCAAATATAAAAATTCATTATCTTCTCACGAATTAGTGAATTAGAAAGAATTTGATAATTCTATAGAAACTATGATTCCATATCCTACAAATTATTATTTGTGTGAGCAGTCAAACATGAATGTGCTACAAGATACATTTAGCATTTTCTAATCTGGGTGAATCATATATCCATGAGGAGAAAATAATAATGGCGAAGAGACAATATCCAATGATGTGCCTGCTTAGTCTCGGTTAAAAGTGAGCAAGCACACATTTTTCAAAAAAATACTATTTATTACATCATTCTTTTCCCAATAATGGGAGACAAACACACCCTTAGTATGTCAAAGAACTGGACGTGACATATAAATTGAAAATAAGAAACTTAAGTAAACGGAACAGAAAAGGATAAATGGAATTGAAAATTAAGAAAACTTTTTCTTAGTCTGCGCTCCAAACACGGCCTAAAGGTTCATTATTTTTCCCTCATAGGTACTTCCGACCATCTTAGCCCAATAAAACTTGAATGCAAGTGAAGATGACTTGAAGCACTGAGCAATTAAGATTTGTTGTCATTTGATTGTGTAGAGGCAAATAATATTTAAGAATTTTCCTTATTACATGGTTATTTACTTGAGAACCACTTGGTGTACAAGAAAAAGAAACATACAGACATCCTACAAATTACACACAATAGGAAGGGTCCATTTTTCTTAACAATATTTAATTCACATGGGGACACTCCCATGTGAGTATCTGTACAAACAGAATTTTCCTATTTACTTATATTGGGCTCTCATATGTTTGTATAAAATATCGTCCTAGTTTCTTGTGCCATAAATACAAATCCAGGGTGTCTTTTATGCGAGTGAGACGAGGTTGTTGAAGTTGGTAAAAGGAAAAAAAATAAAATTGATAAAGCAAATAATTTAATGGAAATTCCCAATTACCCAATTAAAAATTTAAAACCATGTCCATAAGTTTTTAAATAAGGTTATTTAACATTTTCTAACATTTTCGATGTTATAACACTCGTCTAGATAACGTTACATATTATTAAATAAAGTATACAATTAAATAAATTATATAATATTATATTTAATGAATTGATGTTGTGCTACATAACATCATTTTAATTTTTTAAACGCGCTTTTAGCAAAATTAAGAACCGTGGATAGGCGGAGCGCTCTCTCTCTCTCTCTCACTCACACACACACACACAGAGACTACCTCCTTGAAATCCCCTCCCCTCTCATACTGCAAGCAGTCTCAGTTTCACTGTCTTCTTCAAGTTCCAATTAACAAGTATCTGCAATCCAATGTCTATAGTTTCCCCACATACAGTTACAAGCCACCTCCCGTCACGTTTTCATCAATTCAAGAAACACACACTTCGTTTCTCACCACAACCTCCTCCTACTCTTTGGTCTCGGCCACCTTGTTTGGGTTCGATAAGCGATTGTCCAGGAATTTTGTTGCACAGAAATAGGCTTCTTGCTCGGGCCGGAGACCAGGCCCGAGATGTCTCTTCTTCTACTTAATCGACTCCACAACAAACTAACTCAGATAAGCAATTTCAGGTAGTAATGTTCAGTTCACAATTGATTTATTCTTATGAAGAGATCACACTTTTAGATAGTTCCGAATGAGAAAAACGTATTCTTTGGATAATGGAGCCCAAAAAGGGATTATAACTACATTAATTTTACTATTGAAATGTCTTTCTGATCATGTAGTAGTTAATCTGCAGAATTTACGTGCTTTGGTTGATATCCGTAATGATAATTTTTGTTCTCTATTTTCTTACATAATGAAAGAGCACAGCAGAGTGTTTTATAAAGATTATTTGGGAACCTATCTTGTACTTGGTTTGATTCATCAATCTTGATATATGAAGGTGCCACAAAATTGATTTATGGGGATTTTTTGTATTAGTTCACAAGCCAATTCTCTTCTGGACCCTCTATTTGATTGTTCCTCGGTTGAGCGAGCATGTCCAATTACTACATAAACACAATACAATATCTCACTCTAAGAAGTGGCATTTGACTTCAATAGCTTTTGGTGTAATATGGTATCAATAGAAGTAGCTGTTTTTCCAGTTTGTCAGTCGTCGAGGTTGAGCAAGGATATGACTTATCGATAGCATTTATAAGTTCATAAAACAGATGTTACTATCTCATGATCTATGCACAAAGAGTCCCCATTTTCAGCATTTTCCTCTTTCCTTTTCAAATAATAAATCTACCTAAACTATTCTTCGTTTGTAATATCAGGATTTGAGTCTGTCTGGAACATGTGATCCCTTATGTTCTGTTGATGATGCGAGGTCAGAAGATTTTGAAGTCGATAACCAACCCAAGACAGATTTACTGAAAGCGCTTGCAATTTTTGCAGGTGCTGGAACTGGGGTGCTAGCGATAACTCATTCTTGGGTGGCAGCAAATCAGGTGCCTTGCTCATTTCTCATTTGTTTCCCACATTTTCTAGTATGCTTATGAATTGGCAACCTTCTAAGAATAATAAAATGTTGGTTTGATCAAAATCCAATGATTCAGGATGTTGCCATGGCATTGCTATTTGGAATAGGATACGCTGGCATAATATTTGAAGAGTCACTGGCAATCAACAAAAGTGGAGTAGGACTCCTAATGGCTGTTAGTTTGTGGGTTATATGGAGCATTGGGGTAAGACTTGTACAGTTTTATAGATCATATTGTAATTAGACTTTGACTTGTCATTACAAACTACTTTCATGGAGTGAATTCATGCTGAATATTCCTAAGTTATCTTGCTTTTCGGGAAGAACTAGCTTTTAATGTCACCTGGAAATTTTCTTTTGAGGTATTACTTATTTTTAAAAAGGTTATTTTTTTTATTTTTTTTTTCACTACCGCTCCAAAGAAAGAAAAAAAAGATACAAAAAACAAAGTTGGGTATTTGTGCGTAAAGTAATTCACGGGGGTGTTTTCCAAACTGTTAAACCATTTTTGATTTGTGCATTTTTTTTAAGGAGGATTGGAAGCACTAGATAGTATTAAATATTAAAAAGAAGTTAAAAATTTGTTCATTATATTGTTCACCGTCATGGATTGAAGTATAAATTCAAAAAAAACTTGTGCACAATGATTTCTAGGCTGTCCAATGTCCATGTGCAGGCCCCTTCAACTGAAATAGCTGTTTCAGAGTTGTCGCATGCATCTGCTGAAGCAAGTGAAGTAGTAGTTTTCCTGCTTGGTGCAATGACCATTGTGGAGATAGTTGATGCTCATCAAGGATTCAAGTTGGTCACGGACAACATCACTACTCGCAAGCCAGGAACTCTGCTTTGGGTGGTTAGTGTTCCTTTTGTCTAGGTAGAACTCATTCTCTAAATCAAATAAAGTCATCCTACATCCCAGTGGAAAAGGAGGGAAAAAAGACATCTAACAACTTAGTGCTACATGATTAACCATATCTGAAATTCCATTTAATATGTACTTCTTTGTAACTTTGGTTCTTGTTCTGGGTAAAATGCTTAGAGATAATATGTTCCTTTTCCATTTCAGAAGCCTAGAAAGATATGCCTCGTATGTATTGAATAATATAATAACTATAGATAAAACTTAAAACTAGATCCTTGCAACTATCATGGATCAACGATTGCCAAAACTCAAGTTTTGTTAAAAGCTTTGCAATTATAAAGCAATTGTGAAAGATCTAGAAAGAAAATAAACTTAAGTTTAGTTACATGTGGAGGTTGATAGTCATTAAGCAATCTAGATGTATATGAAATCTACATTCTGGTGTGTGATTGATTAATGCTAATAACTACAGGTAGGTTTTGTGACATTTTTCCTCAGGTCTGTCCTTGACAACCTGACTTCTACCATTGTGATGGTCTCTTTATTGAGAAAATTGGTGTCACCTTCTGAATACCGCAAGTAAGTGGCCACTAGCCACCATTTTTATTTCTCACATGGATTGGGAACACTTAAATGTTTCATGTTCTATGTCCATTATGTATTTTCCAATTCCTTGAGTCTGTAAAGGAGACAGGTAATTAGCCCTACTTTGTTACGAACAACTTTCTTTCATTAATTAAAAACTTAAAAGCAAGGAGCAAATTAGGTTCTTATATCCTGAAGCAAAGATTCTATAGGAAAACCTGAGAAATGTTGAGAGGTTTATGGAATCTCTACGAAGTGTTATGCATTGACATATATACAGGATTTTTCAGGGGGGCCTTTTTTTGTAGCTTTCACATTGAACACCAACCACTACAAATTTTTATGTGCTTTGCTCGTTTTTTGATTGATTTTCTATTGGTTATTGCTCTTGTATTTTGGATTAATGCTTAACATGCAAACTCCAATTTCTGATATCAAATTTATGTATATCTCAATAGTCTGACAAGGAAGGTTATTTGTGATAGTGGAACAGGAGTTTGGGAACTCAGATTATGAAAATGTTTTTATGACCTTGGATGAGTGGTTTTTATGACCTTGGATGAGTGCAAGCATCTATCTTCTTTCAGTATGTAACACAAGAAATGGAAATTTCTCGTTTAAAGGTTGTTTAATGAATCAAGAATGTGGTTTGCAGGCTTCTGGGAGGTGTTGTGGTCATAGCAGCAAATGCTGGTGGAGCGTGGAGTCCTATTGGTGACGTTACAACTACTATGCTTTGGATACATGGTCAGATATCCATGTTGCAGACGATGAAGGTATTTCGGTTGTTACATCTAACTGTTAAAATATTGTAAACAAGCTTTATATTTATTGACTGTGAATGTGTTGACTGGATGACAATAAGTTGTGCAGCATCAATAATGTATTTTTTTACTTGACCTTTAAAGTTCTCCACAGGATTTACTTGTACCATCAGCTGTTTCACTTGCTGTCCCTTTGGCCTTAATGTCACTTACCCTTACTATTGGACTCAGAAAGCTCAGTTGTGATATATTTATGCAGAACGATGTTTGGTTTCTTACTATGTGTACAATACATCGAACTACATATTTCTTGATTCAGTGAAGTAAATGGGAAAGGACAAAATTCTGCGAATGTTTTGGCATCTGAACAAATTGCTCCTCGAGGCAAGCTTGTTTTTGCTACCGGAATTGGGGTTTTGTTATTTGTCCCAGTTTTCAAGGCTTTTACCGGCTTACCTCCTTACATGGGTATTCTGCTTGGGCTGGGAGTTTTGTGGATCCTGACGGATGCCATTCACTATGGTGAATCCGAGAGACAGCGGTTGAAAGTACCACAGGCTTTGTCACGCATTGATACTCAAGGAGCTCTTTTCTTCCTCGAACTCCTTCTCTCTGTCAGCAGGTACTCACTAGTATTTTGTATTGGTGTACTGTTCAGTTTGTCTTGAATGAATATCTGTGTTCTGATGCAATGGCAAATATGGGACCTTTTAATAATTTTTCTTTTGGGTGGGGGTTGGCTCGTGTGGTGGAGAACCGTTTAGTGCTGCCAAAGTACTTTATGGAATCAAAATTGGCGCTGTTTTGTAATGACGTGCACATCAAGTCACCTGCTTCCTTTTTCTGACTTCAGGTAAAAAAAAAAAGTTGCTTATTTTCTAACTGTTACGTACTTTCAAAATAAGAAACTCAGTGCCAACTTTAACCAATAAAAGATTATTTATTTTAAAACTTATTTTTAATTAAACCTTTTAAACTTATTAGCTTAGGATGCTCAAATTTTCTACACTACATTGTTGACTCTTAGACAAGAGATTGTTTGCATTTCATATTCCTTCCTATGTGTAGGATGCATCTCGTGCTTTTGAAATACAGTGCTAGGCTAAAGCTTCCTTTGATAATTTTTACGGTACAAGTTTCTTAAATTGACAAGTTAAAATTCTTCTTGGTAGCCTGGAGGCAGCAGGTATCCTGAGGGAATTAGCCAATTACCTTGATGCCCATATTCCCAACGTTGAACTGATTGCTAGTTCCACAGGAGTCGTGTCAGCTATTATAGACAATGGCCCACTGGTTGCAGCAACAATGGGAATGTATGATCTCTCATCATTTCCTCAAGATCTGATTTCTGGCAATTGGTAGCATATTGTGCTGGTACAGGTGGATCCATGTTGGTTATCGGCTCTGCTGCAGGAGTTGCATTTATGGGAATGGAAAAGGTTTGACTTCTTTTGGTACATCCGGAAGGTACTTGCATCTGTGCATCATATGCTTGTACCAAAATCTATCTTCTTACTTTTAGCGAATTATATTGTTCTCTCTATTTCAGGTAATGGGTTTTGCTCTTGCTGGTTACGTAGCTGGGGTTACTGCATACCTTGCAGTTCATAATCTCAATGTTTCCCTCCCGACAACTCTAGCTCACGTTCCATTTCTTTCTGGTTCATAAATTATCACTGTTAAAGTTGGATGCTTATTTGGTTAAAATCCTCCGGTATCCTCAGCGAATGCAGCTATTGTTGTCAAACTGAGAGCGGGAAATGTGATTTATGGTGGACTACCTTCCCCAGGATATTTTAATTTTGCTCACAAGTCAATAAAATTCTTTTAAGTCCCGGCAAGAACAAGAAGAATATGGAATTATTTGCGACTTTAATAGACTATCTTATAGATGTACTTTCTGAAGTAGAGTTTATAGTAGGGGCAGCATCTTGAATGTGGAATGCTGATTTGTGAGAGAAGGCCACCATGCCCTACACATTTAATAGAAAGGCTGAATGTACAGCCTTTTTACACAGTAATTTTGATAGTCCCTTCATATGGGGCGATTGTGGGTCTCATCCCCATGTGAGAGGGCTGTCAAAATGTATGCGTAAAGAAGCTGTAGACGTAACATTTCTCCATATTTAAACTGTGTACTTCAAAGAAAATTATGTACGGATTGCAGTTAGTGCTGAATTCATAAAATCACTTTAGGAATTTTTTTCATTCTTCAATTATGCATGGAAAGAAAGAAATAAAATGACCACAATTTTATGTATTCACTTAGGCCTTGTTTGTTTCAAATTAAAATTAGATTTTAATCTAAGTCAAAATCAAACAATCAATAGTAATCACATTTTTCATGGGTCCCACAACTTTTCAACCACACATTTTAAAAACTTCTATCACAATCTACTAAAAATTTAATTTTAATCCCCACCAAACACCCCTTTAATCTTGTTAGGTCTAAAGTGCTTTTCTTCTAGCATTCAATGCTCTTTATTTTGGAGGCGTATATGATACCTGGACTCCACGTGGATTCCAGTTTATATAGTAAAATCAAACTCTGTTGGTGCATGTTTGGCTAAAATTTACTCGCGTTCATTCCCAGCTTATGCTAAAGGGCCTTTTCCCCGGCCAATAATCTGTCCTCCCTTTCTGCTCGCTAGTAGGGGTGTGGACACACTCAAATGGGAAGGGAGTCGACTGAATATCTCAAACACTGGCGGGAATTTATCTGCATCCAATCCCCAATTCTTGTTCTTGTCAATCACGTCGGGTGAAATTTGAAGGGCTTACCAAGGCAAGCCTGCAGCATGCCTCTTTAGTGGAGTAATGCATAAACATAACTGAAGTAGCAAAATCCTCCCAATTAAGCACCATTCAGCGCTGATGAGTATTTGTACTACTGAAGGTAGTGCTAAGGCAGATATTCGAAAGGATTTCTCATATGGGATGGGGAGGAACAATTTTGTTAAAGGGAAGCTAGCTAGCAAAATTCGTTACAAATGTCGACATTCAATCAATAAAATACGTAAATCTAATAGCACAGCTGGATTATTTCTTTCCCTTAGCTAAAGCTACAAGAGAAACACAAATCAAAATTGAGCACAGCATAACAATCCAGTGTTATGGATATTACACTATAGGCATGTTTTGATAAAGAAGGATGAGACAACACTTTGACACAACAGTATAAAGGAAGAAATAGTAGTAGTAAAAATATGGCTCATTACTCTTTCGAGTCATGTCTAGTACTACGTACCAAACATACATTACAAGTTAAGGAAAACGAACTCCTCGACAGCTGAAATTCTCTCCAATCCTCTTCAGTGACTGCTTGCTTGGTTCCTCGTCAACTCCAATTGCCATTATGGCTTGCTTCCTTGGGGCAATTCTTCCAACACTCATAAAGCTGACGTTCACATTTTCCTCACCCAAAATGCTACCCACCTTTCCGATCATTCCTGGCTGATCAACCTGCCTGCAGAGGATGATACTGCCTTCTAAACTCACATCCACTTCAAAAGACCCGACCCTTTGTCAAATGTGGAATTCCATATTTAACCCGTCCCTCAACTTTGATCTCTCCAGAATCAGATATGGCACTGGCGAATTTTGATTCCACGTTGGCAATTTGAACTTGGATGAATTCAAGTGGATTTTCAGGTGAACCATCCAGGACAATCCGTTCTTCAGTTATGCGAAGACCTCTTTGTTTAGCAGTGAAATCAGCATTCACCAAGTTCACAAAAACACTGGAAATAGGCTCTCAATCAGACCCTTGGTAATCATGGCACGAAGCAGCCTTGTGTCAAGGTCATCTGGAGCTCTAGCAGAAGCATATGTAACTTTCACAGATTTCACACCGCTCCCACCTGCTACTAATTGGACTGCAAGTCTACCAAGTTTTTCAGCAAGTGAAACAAATGGTTTCAGCTCAGTCAGAACCTGCAAGCAAGAGGATTGATTCTTCACTGATTAACTTTTGACATGTGTTTCCACCCAGAAAATAAACGAATATAGAAAAAAAAAAAAAAATAGAGGTGCAATATCAAGTTCAACAGACTGGTTAAACAAATCCATTGAAGTTAGTGGACAAAGTGAAAATAATAACTTTACACCTTAAGTTTTCTTCAGCTATCATTTTCCATAAATACTGTGTTCACTTTATTAAATCAAAGATAAATTGAAAAAGGTTATGCAAAAACTGACATATGAAATGAAAATTTTGATGCAAAATTAAATAAATTTGTGTAATTGATTATAAGCAATACCTCCGAAGGAACCATTGGTGCATTGACAGCAGTAGCAGCAAGCTCCCCCTTTAAGGCTCCAACAACAGCTTCAGCTATTTCAATGGCCACTCCTTCCTGTTTAAGAGTTTGAACATTATTTTGTGACATGGTAACAAGAAGTAGAAAACATACAGAAAATTAGTGCAACGTTCTGTAAACCTGAGCTTCCATGGTACTAGCTCCAAGATGAGGAGTTGCAGTTACATTCACATGCTGCACCAATTTGCTGTCCTTCGGTGGTGGCTCCACGGTGAAAACATCAAGTGCTGCCTGAGATGAAGATTTTCTAAGTAATAATTAGTAATATATTGTTTGAGTATCACAGTTTCACTTTGTCTCAAATAATCAAATAATTTATCATTTATTCTTCCAGGATAATGAAGCAAGAACCTGGGCTACAATGCCAGAATCAAGGGCCTTCACCAAAGCTTCCTCGTCAATCACTCCCCCACGTGCAACATTGACAATTCTCACTCCTTTTTTCATCTTTGCAAAATTTTCATCATTGAGAATTTTAGATGTAGACGGAGTAAGTGGCATGTGAAGGGAGATGAAGTCTGCAGATGACATAGCTTCATCAAAGCTCACAAGCTCAACTCCTATTGCACGAGCACGGTCAGCTGGAGCGTATGGATCGTGTGCAATAACATGCATACCAAGCCCTTTGGCACGCCTAGCAACTTCAGTTCCAACCTTGCCAAAACCCATCACTGCAAGTGTCTTGCCAACAAGTGAAACACCAACGTATTTGCTCCTCTCCCATTTACCTGCCAAATTAAATTTAGCATATCCGGATCTGAAGCTTTATTTAATTAAATTCACCTTTTGGTGTTCAAATTCACCAACAAAAAATTAACTGTTAGAATAAATGCTACGAATAACTTTTAACAATGAAAAAAAAAAAAAACTAATTTTGAAAAAAAAAAAAAATTGCAGAAATAAAAAAACGGATCATATACATGTACGCGTTGATGCAATTATGTATGAATTACCAGCTTTGACAGAGGCATCAGCTTGGGCAATGTTCCTCGCCATGGCAGTGAGGAGCGCAATTCCATGCTCAGCCGCTGCGATTGTGTTAGCAGTGGGAGCATTCACCACAAGACAACCATGCTCAGTCGCAGCAGCTAGATCCACGTTATCGATTCCAACACCAGCTCTTCCAACAACCTTAAGCCTACCGCCCGAGGACTCAAATACCTCACGACTGACCTTAGTCCCACTCCTCACAATCAGCGCGTCACATAGCGAGATCTTGGTGCAGAGCTCCTCAGGACTGAGATTATAAGAGCAATCCACGTTAGCGAAATCCTTGAGGAGCTTCACTCCGGCTTCTCCGAGCTTTTCGGCCACCAGGATTGTCGGCTTTGGGGTCCATGGAGAGGACGACGAAGCGACGGCAGCGAGGCTCGCTGCGGCGGAAAGAGAGAGCGGTGACACCGAAAGTGGTGGAGAGGGAGTGGTGGCGCATCCATGATGCGGTGGTTGGCGACGGCGATGGGTTTAAGGCTCGTTGATGAAGCTGCGGCCGCCATAGGTGGTGGATGTGTGAAAATTGCGGCGAAAGAGAGTTAAGTGCGCGACGGAGGAAATATGCGTATTTGTATGCCTATGTGTTTGGTGGCTAAAGTGGGAAATCAACAGTCAGGTAGTGAAAGAAATTTCTGCTCCTACTTCGTTTTATTTAAAATATTTGATAAAAAAAAACAAATTAATTAATTTCAATAACATATTTCACAATATTTATAGCTTTCAATTACATATTTCATTAATTTTTAGTAAAATTTACTAAGTTTTTTATTTTATTATTTATTATTTCTTTTATTATGTTTGTTAAAATAAATTTAAATTTAAATCCCTAACCATTTACAACGCCAAAGATCATCCACTCAAATCTGTCAATCGTTCAAAACGTGCTATTGATTTCTTTTTTCTTTTTATAAACCAAAATTTCGTTATAAACTAACGTTATAGCCTATAAAAGGATGTTTGAGCCCCAATTTTGTCAAAAAAAAAAAAAAAAAAATACATTTTTGAATTGTGTATTGATAGGAAAATGCGTGGTTAAAAAGTAGGAAAAAAATTTAGTTTTGCGGGTAATATTATTTTATTTAAAAAACGTGTGATTAAAATGATATTAAAATACTATTTAAGAATACATTTTATTTTTCAAAAACATTGGGGCTCAAATAAGGACTAAATCGTACACGAGGAAAAAAAAAAAAGAAAAAAAAAGAGAGAGAGAATCAATCAATAAAATCCATATGAATTGGACAACTCGTAACACATTCTTACATACATAAAAATTAAACAATTCTGCTACATGTATATTGATTTTGTGCAGACAAATTGACAAATGCATGCTTATCTGTCAACTTAGTTGTACAAATTAATGTACAAGTAAGTTAATTCAAAATTAGAACAATGATGTATCACGACTAAAAATCAATTATTATAAGTATCATAAAAAATCGAGCCCTCGTTGTACATTCACTCTAAAAACATTAGAATGTAAATGGATTTGCTATATTAAGCAAATAAATTGAATTAGTAACTAATTAATTAATATTAGAATTAAAAAGTTTAGATAATCCTCAAGTCTAACTTATTTTTTTCTAAAAAAAAAAAAATCTAACCAATCAATTTCTAAATGTGAGACTCTCCAATTAAAGTAGATTGCTTTAGATTTTTTTCTATGTAATTTTAGTAAGACATGTTGTAATGAGAAATTTAGAGCTCCAAATCTCATCAATCTTTTAACCTTAGAGAATTAATTGCGTTAAATTTTTATGTACAATTGGGATTCATGAAATTCATTTTATCTGGACACAAATCATGAAAATTATGAGGTACAAAAGATTTTTTTAAAATGGAAAAAATTTAAATAATTAAAGAAAGTGTTAACATCCTCCCAAGCCAATGGGACCCTCTGGAGTTGGTGAAGATGGAAAATCTCTCAACAACTTGGCAACTAGATAGAAAAGTTATATCATTACTTTTTTTGGTCAAAAAAATAATTTTATTTATCGTTATGATGATCGAAATATCGATAATATAGTAATTTATGTGAAATAGTGAGATTGGATAATTCTATTTTTATAAAAGAGATAATGTGAGAATTAATAAATCGTCAATCAATTTTTAGTAAGTGAATCGCGAACTTGTCCACTTTGAAGCCCTAGATTATGTGTCACAAATCAATATGATATAGCATTCGAATTAAAATTAAAAATGAGAAAAGATATATCCAAATAGTAAAAATCTAGATGAAAACAATTTTATTTAAAAAATAACAATATTTTCATCATCGTCAAATTTCATGTCTTGAAGTCCATTAAATGAAGATCGCTATAGTTCATTAAACTTGATGGAAAGACTAAGCCCTTGTTTTGTGAAAATTAAAATTAAAATTTTAATTTAAGTTAAAGTCAATAATTAATTTTAACAACGCATTTCATGGGATCCATAACTTTCCAACCACATATCTTATCAATTTTTATCAAAATCTACTAAAAATTTGATTTTAATCCCTATCAAACAGGGACTAAATAATAAATAACTCAGAGTTTCGTTGGATGATGATAGGAGTTGGTTTAAAATGATTGTTTTTCAAAAAAACAAGAATGAGAATCGATTTAGCATAACTTTTGCATTATGTATATGAGCTTTAAGATAAAGTGTCCTTTATTTTTCTTTGAAAATTAATTTTTGAAAGAGCTTTCTATCTTGAAAATCCTTATATAAGAAATCACGTTAGAGCAACTTTCACTAAAAACTCTTCTAACCATTAGATATACTTTAATAAAAGTAATCAAAATGGTTCAAAAGTAACTTTTTGAGTCTCAAAATAACAAATCACACGCTTGTAGAACATTCTATATTCTACAACAAAATGAAATTGACAGAAGTATCAGACAACCGAGTCAGAGGAGGGTACAAAATGGGTGAGATAAGCTTCAGCCAACATGTGTCCCAACTCTACCTGGGCTTGTGTGTCGTTAAATGAAGATTATCTTCCTTGAGTTGCAATCCCTTTGCATCGACGCATAAAAACATTTGGGACTTCAATTCCCTTTTGCACTTGTCTTATTTTCTCAATGAATTTGCCCTCTCCTGATGCTATTGCCACCTACAAAATAACACCAAATTGTGTATCTAATGACCCTAATTGAGACATGACATAATTTGATTTAGAAGTGACTTTTTCCCTGACCTGAATAATTGGAAGAGATGGCAAATGCAAATCAGCACGTACATTGTGAATAAGCTTCTCCATGTTCTCCTTGTAGGCCTCAACATTGTCGAGCGACTTTGTATCGCTCTCTCCCTGGTACCACAACAAAGCCTTAATTTCGCTGCCCTGCGCCGCTGCTGCTCTGGCTCTCCTAACCATGTTCTCGTACAGATGAGTTCCGCGTGCCCACTGTTTAATTCTAGTCCCGCCTACGGCGCATGGAACCAGCCCGACCACCCCGACCCGCTCCTTGATAGCGTTGGCAAATGGCATTCCGGGTCCAACTCCACATTTTTTTTTGCTGTCAATATCGCGGTGGAGGGGCTCATGCGCCACCTCCCAACCAAGGTGTGCGTTTAGGCAGAAAATTTTAGATGCATCGGGAGAGCATTCCAGCGGAACGACGCCGTCCCAGTGGTGGTTGTGAACGCCGCCGCGCCCTGACATGTTGCTCTGGCCGGATAAGATGAAGATTTGTTTTGTTGGTTGGGCTCCATTTTTCTGTGTCGAATTCGAGAGTCCCATGGATTTGATAGATTTGAGGACTTTTGACTTTGATAAGATGCCGCTCAAACACGGATCTACCTTCTACACTACTGTTGAGTTAGGTGGTTGTAGGGTAGTTGGTATATTTATTAGAATATTCTATTTGCAAGCCGAGTTGAGATCTGCTGTACACACTCAATTACAAATTGATATATAATGAAAAATTAAAATTGAAGACAACTTTAATTTTTCATGATGTGTCAATTTGTAATTTAGTGGATAACAAATTGGACGACAAAAAAAGACAACAAAGAATGAATTAGTTAATTAAGTTCGATTTCCCTTAACATTAATTTGATTATGATAAAATTGAGAACCAAATAGATCTAGTTCATTTCTTGACTTTAAATTACAAACCAAATATTAATTGAAGCTCCTTGAAGAAATAAGCACAGAAATTCAACAACAGAACACACACAGTATGTGGGTCTCGCACATTATTTTATTTTATTTTAAATATACAGTGGGACCCATCATTGTGAGTATTCTTTTGAAATTTTTTGTACAAACAAAATTGCTCATATTAATTTTGCTTCAAAGTTACTTTTAATAATCTCTCAATTAGATTGAATTGATAAATTCTAATCTGCCGATTCTATTAGAAATAGTTGTAAACCACCCGTGCTCAGTAATAATTTAGATCTCAGTTGGACCCAACACCTTATAATTGTTTAAAATAAAAATAAAAAAGAATATAACTATCTATTTGAGTACTAAACACAGGTGATCCTGACGATACATAGCATTGCTTTTCTCGTTTCGGGTTGATTTTCGGGTTTGAGAAGGAAAAAACAACGTTGTCTCTTCTTCCCATACTCAGTATTTTGAAAAGGGAATAACCAATTGCAATATGTAATATTCAATGTCCCATATAGTGGTACTAAGCACTCGTGATGGTACATTACGGGATTGTATCACAGAATGATACTTCAAAACAAGCAAGCTGCAGATCCTCAATCGATTAACTTTAGACCAAATCCAGTCAATGAGGCGTGGAAAGGGTTAGAAATTACAAAAATTATGACCAATGAGTTACGAACATGAAAAACAAAGTTCGATTAGCCTCTCCCGTGAACCATTGATCAGCAGAACTAATGGTATGGAATGTAGATGCCCAATACCTGCAAAAATATTAGAGAAATTCAAGTAGTGCATCGCAGTTGACAAAAGGCAACATCAATATTCTAAAACATTCTATGTTCCACATCATTACTTAGATGAACAAGAATGGAAAATACAAACTTCTATTTCGATTGTTCAAAATAAAACTTTCATCATTAATAGATGCTTTAAGATGAATAGTCTACAATATTGTCTGCAAAGTATTCGCTTTTGGCAAAAAGAAAAGTAGATGGAACTGTACCTAATGTGAAGCTTGGCATTACAAAGCAATATACAAACGAATAACTGTGGGGAAAAAAAAAAAAAAAAAAAACAAAACAAAACACATTTCAGAGAGAGATTATGGCATGCACATCTTATCCCCTGTGCATTTCAAGCACTTGTCCAATCCACAAACCTCTTAGATCTCGCATATGCGCTATTTCTTAGTACCTATTAACTACAGATTCATTATCTTCTGCCCACAAATTTCAAAAAGAATTTTTTATAAGAATTTCACTGAATTTGGCATCGTGTTTACGAGTAATTTAAGGATGATACTAGTGAAGCAAAACAGTTGGGAAGTTTGCATGATTTCAGCAATGTTGAACTTGCAAAACCTCTCATAAAATATCTCCTTCAAAGAATTAGTGAGAGCATTTTTTTTAAAGTTTAGCAGTTCTCGTCTTTCCAGTTCAGGGTAAAAACAAATTGAAGAAACAATGAATACAATGATACTTTAAATTCCATGATGAAAGATGGAATGCCCGAGGTACACATAAACAGACACCAGAGAGAGAGAGAGAGAGAGAGAGATGAAAAACACTGCGATGCCTCGATAATGCTGGCAGAACTATAATTAAAGTTGCTTTCCTCTAACTTCCAATAACTTATCAGTTTTTTAAGGGTACAAAAAGAAGAGGAGCACATAGCCAAAATATGGCTACACCCCCATCAAAAATAAAATGCCTTAGCTGTTAAAATTGTGCACCTGGAGATACAGTGCAAAGAAGCATAACATTTGGAATTTTTTTCATGTTTGAGGAGATAGCCTCAAGAGGGCACTTCTTACACTTTTGGAAGCTTCAAAGCAAAATAGAGCAGAAAAATAGCCAAAATCAAATTATTTGTTTTGTCTTTTCTTGTTTGTGCAACTGTTTTAAACAAACAATCGTAAATAGGTATTACAATTAATTATCAAGAGCAAAATAATCAGTAGGCGGTCCTTCCCATACTTATTTGAATATAGTCTACAAAAATAACCCATAAAATGTTCAAAGCTACAACATATAATTATTCTTATTTGATTTTACCATTGTTTGGCCCCAATTATTCAAAAACTCATTTTCCCCCAAACTCATTTCCAACAACACATTTTATGGGATCCACATCCTTTATTAACTTTTCAATTACACATTTCATCAACTTTTATCAAAATCTTCTAAAAATTTGATTTTTAACCAAGCCCAAACAGGGCCTTTAATGTTTCAGTGCATGGTCTACCTATAATGTGAGAGTTGGACATAGGATTATCACACTAACCATTAAGCTTAAATATATGTGCTACAATTATATTATTCTAGGTATAATTTTCTTAACTGATTACATCACATTGAATAACTTGTAAAAAATTTTGATGGGTTTTATCTACTTATTTTACTACTGTAGAGCTATAAATTTTTATTCTGAAAATAAAAATTGAAGACTGCTTCACTTTGCACTTAATCCACAAGACGCCTTAGAACTTCAATATGCCTGGCGGAAATCTGGTAAGTTCAGCGCATTATAAGCTTTTTCAGCAAATTCAATTAATATTTGACAAAGATCAAGAAAAAAAACCAATAGAGCAAGACATTGTAGTTTGACTTAATTTGGCTTATATAACAAGCTATACTTGGAAGGGTAGAATTAGCTAAGAGCATAAATGCTACAACAAAACTGATTGTAAAACACAAAGGCGCTTTGGAACAGTATATTGGACTAGCGGGGTAGAACCAGGAGCGATAGGATTAGGGGAAAGTTTATTTAGGTGGATTATGATGCACTATTATAATATGGCATTTAGAGCTACACCATATTAGAAGAACCGAGGACGTGTAGGTATTGAAAAATAAATAATTTACAACAATAATATTTTTGTCTAAATTTAAAAAGAGAAAAGTTACTTTCAATCAATTTTTTTTTTCCTACATATATATAAGAAAATTTTACTTTTTAAAAATAATTCTTACGTTTGTGTCAAATAGATTTGATTAACAAAAAAAAAAAGTTAAAGAATTCAAAACATACTTTTTACTTATAAGTAAATTTATTAATATACTTTTATCTATGACCATGTTCGAATAACTTACTTTTTACTTTAAAAATTACCTTTTTAAGTAACTCCTACATCAATGTCAAAATGAAAAGCTTACTTATTTTTAACTTTGATTAATACAAAAAATTATTTATTTTAAAGCACATTTATTTTTTTCAAAGCTTACTCATTTACTTATAAGTTTCGTGTTCTTGTTCTTTGTTTTAGAATTTTTTTTTTTGTTTTTGTTTTCTTTTCTTTTGGCAACTAGAAGGATTGAATACGATAATTGCGAGTGAGTTTAAGTGATTCAAATCCACCCTTAACCCATGTATCTTGGGTTATTTTATGTGGTTGACATAGAATAGAATAAGTTGACTGAATTACTATAATTCGAGTATTAATTGCATCAAACACAAGATATAATTAAATTAATCTTTATCTGGTCTGACATGGTGCCAAATGCACCCAAAGTGTATTAGGAACCTATGAAAAGGCTATAACAAATATTCATTATGATTCATTGATTCTCACAATAGACTGTTACACAAAAAGTATATTAGGAACTTAGGAAAAGGCTGAAAGAAAAAGACTTTTAGCTATTCAATGGGATTCTCACAAATATTTTCTAGGAAGATACTTATTTTAGACAATCCAAACCAATATGATCAACAAAAGGTTCACCACAGAAGTTGTCAAAAGCAAATCAAAGATGTGCATAGGCAACAGTTTAATATTTTAATAACTTATCCTTAGAGATCATTTTTGTCAATCGACCTTTTTTTATCCTTTCCTTTGTATTCCTTAATAACCAACCATTGGCATTCAAAAAAAAAATTCAGATTGCCCAGTATTCCACCAATTAGTAACCCAAGATTCCATACTTTTCGTAAATGATTCCTTTTTTTTTTTTAATTTCTCCCAGTCTTACAAGAAAGACACGTGATTCATGAAAAATATTGATATAAACATTCTTGGGCCTTTTGTTGTATATTACAAGATCACATTTTTTCATCATGAGATTTATGTTTAAGCCCAAAAAGTAGAGTAATTATATAAATGAAAGGTTGATAAAAAAAACTCATGGCTTGATTTCATCACAATGTCACAGCAGCACAGATCCAAAAAGTGTACAAGAATTTCAGCTGCAACACGCCTTCCTTTAATGTTTTGAAATGCCAAGTGAGAACACTTGCATGTCAATTGTACACAAGTTTTGTAAAATTAAATCATATGACTCACAGGCATGCCCATCGTGATAATGCTTGTTCACAACATGTTAGTCAAGAAAAATGACACATGAATGCATACACAAGAGTACTTAAGGACTTTGTCGTGTACATAAACACGTGACAAATGATACAAACAAGAGCTATAGTCACCAGGGGGAGAGAAAGGTACGGCTAGGGTGAGGAGATTACACTGAATCTATTGGGTCTTCTTATCATAGTTTGAAGGCATTGGAATCTTTCTCAATATTTGTTCATCGATTTTCCGGTACTGTGTCTGAATAATCTTATGTGCTATAATCAGCTTTTCATCGATTTGCTTTTGGTATTTGGCGTACAACACAGGCAGTGATAAACTAAGAAGAACCACTGCAATAACAACAACAAAAACAAAAACACATTACAACTATAAATTATGAGAAAAACACATAGACCTAGAGTAGATCCAGCAAATACTGACCAATATACGCCAGGGTAAGGAAGTTGAAGAAACCTCCAATGTAGGAGATCACCCACAAGCTTAAAAAGACCTATTGCATTGAAAAAAACATCAGTTAGTCATATACAGAATCAGTCAATAAACTTTAGCTGCTTGAGGAAAATAACTAATTAAAATGTGTAAACAACCTGAACAAAGAGTCCCAAGTTTCCACCAATGGAAATGTCTTGTGCAATGGATAATGCTCGATTTACCCATACTCGCATCTCATCAGCAGCTTTCACAACAGATTCCTCGGAAATGTCCAGATTAGGAACAGGAGGAAGAGGTCTAAAATCAAGAAATGATATCCATTCATTTAACTTTTAAGATTCCAGTAAATAAGAGCGGATTACATTGCACAAAGAAACACCCACCATCAGAAAAACAAGTGAGCAGGCACATGAAACAAATGTCAGTCCTAATAATGAAATAACCAATCAAACAGTTTCTGCCAGCAATGAAATAATTTCTAGCCAAATATAACTTCAGCTAAGGAGAATACAGTAACAAATCAGGAAAGAACTTAAAAGGCAATAAATCCCAGATGCTGATATACGTAAATCCATCCATATTTATGCTACCTATTGAGAAGTAATGCAGATTTGGCCCAGAAGAACAAGATTACTACAAGTAACAATAAGACATTTGAAATAAATGATAAGAGATTATAGCCGGCTCTTTCAAATAGTAACCAAAGGGCGGTGGAACCGATAAGCAGAGCAGCACTCCCAAACCAATTCTTCCACAACAACACATCTGCAACTGCATCAAGAAATGAACCGTATGAAAAAATTATTGCTTGAAATAAATCATCAAATCCTTCAGAAATCAAGAATCTGTACTGGGTTTGGAATTAGGTTTGGTACACCCAAAAATATTGTCCAAAAAAAACCGAAAACTCGAACATGTATCATTGTAGATATAGATTATACCTGCGCCACCGCCCATGGCGAGATGGACAGAGCATCTATGCGATTCGCTCATGGAGATTGAGGGTTTTGATCCAAGGAAACGATGATTTTGATGAGATGGGAATTTGAAGGTGGAGCTGGTGGAAAATTTGCACTTATAGCATTCGAAGGACAAAATTGATGGAATTAGAAATATTGTGCTCTGGTTGCATCGTGTCTGGCATTTAGAGCATGGTTGTGAGTACTTTTTTCTTTTTTCCTTTGCCATCATTAAACTTTAATTATTATTTGATACTTTTTTGTATAACCATCATTCAAAATAAGTACATGTCTAGTGCTTATTTTTCTAAAGTATGTTACTTCAAACATGTGTAAGTCTCACACAAACATACAGCTACATAAAAGAGTATATTAGACAGCATAAAAAGTATAATTTTAAGATATAAGTAATAGATTGTGAAAGGGGTTCGTCTCTGCGGAAGATCTTGGAGAACTATCGAAGATCCACGGTCTGTAGCATAGCAAATATGTCGATAATACATTTCCAACAAGTTCGGATGCAGATGATAGAGTGCACATTTATTAATGAGTTTGAAGTGTAAGTAGAACCAATAACTGGTTTGGAAACCCAGCGACATTTATTTTAAAGGTTTGGGATCTCTTTTGCAAATTTTCATTAAAAATAAAAAATTTAATATTAATATAATTAAAATGTGTACTAATTCTTTTGTAAATTACATTTCGATTTCTTCGCTTAAACAATCTTAAAAGTCACGAACAATTGTTCTAATATAACTAACAAGAAAGTACACAATAACAAGTCAAGCATGGGATTTATTTTATACTAATGTAACGGTTTACATTGCCCTTGTTTGAGCTCGATTTTTTTTTTTAATGCATTCTTGAATAGTGGTTAAACCTTATTTCAACCACACGTTCTTCAATACAACAATATTACATGCAAATTTAATTTTTTTCTTATTTTCTAACCACACATTTCCCATCAATACACCATTCAAAAATGTTTTATATATATATATACAAAAGTCGGACTCAAACTAGCCCATAATATATATTATTTTCTTAGTTCGAACATAGTAACTTTTATTTTTGTACATCTTTTAGAAAGAAAAACAAATCCACACAATGGATTGTATTTCACTGGTGATTGGCTACATGAACGATGTCGTGTCCCTCTCCAGGACTAGGTCCAGAGTGCTTAATCCAACCAATAGTTTTATGCAAGTCTTGTAATCTTTTTCCTTTATCTGGACTTGACCCGAATGTCATCACTAACTTTGCTGGTGGGCCCATTCGATTAACCCTGCTTGGTTCGTCCAACAACGGTCGAGCTGTGGCATAAAGTACCGAAGTAAATATCAAAGAGTAAAGAAGAAGAAAGATGAACAACAAGTGGTACTCTTTTCCCATAGGTTTCATGTGCATTCGCTAGCAAAGAGTTATCGATAGACACGAGCTCAAGAGTGTTACAAAATATGTATATTGGATTGAGTTTATCCTATTTGCAGAATGAAAATTCCACAAGGTTCAGCACATGAATTTATAATATTAGAATGGTTACTATAGATGCACATGGATTTATAGTATTAGAATGGTTACTGTAGATTGCGCATGGTATTGACTTCGAGAAAATGCACTATTCTTTGCTTTAAGAATATTTAGCTTAAAGTCAATAAATAATATCAAAAAACTTATAATGTATGTCACATACTGTTGAATTCACCTTCCCGATCGTATTTAAATAACTTATATATAAATGGAGAATCAGGTTCGATAATCATTCCCTATTTTAGAACAAATGTGAAGTTGATTTAACTGTGTTACGAGTCTCAAAGCCTCCTCGATACATGGGATCTCTCAAATAATATCTTTGTCTAATTACATTTAGAGCGTGTTTGGTAAAGTTCAAAATCCAATTAAAATTGACAATTAGTCGTTATTGGGTCACATTCGTCTAAAAAAAGACAATAATAACGGGTAGTTTTTTAATTTTAATCTGATTTTAATCTCTATCAAACACCCTCTTACTCTTGGGTTGTAGTCAATGTCACTTGTACCAAATCCTTTTTTAACTCTAGTTGGGAAAATCAACTAATTTGGTTTGTCCCCAAAGATTTTTGGAAGTTTGAAGTTTGAAGTAAAATATTTGAGTTTGGAAAATGATTCTATCAACTAGATACGAGGATTTACGTGGAATTGCTCCAGTTTTCAACTTAACTATTAATTTACGCAAAGCAGGAGACAAAATGCCAAGTGTTCATGTCATTTTCAGCAGCCATGCATGCATGATGGCTTAACACTCTTTGGCTGCCAAGTATTCATGTCATTTTCAGCAGACATGCATGCATGATGGTTTAACAGTGTTTGGACACGTTTGATTGGACACTACAATAAACAAGATTTTAATAATTTTATTTTTTAACGTTGTTCGGTATATATTATCTAATTTAATTTCCACATTTCATTATTCGAATATAAGTAAAACTTGTTTGTTAAGTTAACTAATTTCAATAATTTGTATGCTTAAAAAATCCCTTCGAGTAAGTAACTTAGGACACTAAAGAGAAGTGACATTTTACCTAAATTAGTTAAGTGGCCAAATCTTGACAATGTGGTAAGTCATGAATACGATTATGACATGTGGATAAAGGTTTTTTATTCTTCATAATATTGGGTTTCTTGGGAGACTATTAAAGAAAGGGAAATTTTTGGTGTAGGTCTCGAATCTTTCAAAAATGTACAAATTACACTCAAACCTTTAAATTGTAGCATATTAGCCCACAAATCTTTCAAAACTGCGACAGAACAACTTTTGAATGGTTTCCATCCAAAAATCCACCAGTTGATCAAAAATCACCATTTGATCAATTTTTTAAAAGGACGAAATGATCTTTTTAATACTTAATTAATTGAAAAAAAAATGATAATTTGCATTTAAGATTTCAAACATTTCAAAAATGTATTGCGCAATCCCAAATCTATAACAAATGTGTAGCGAAAGGACTTCTAATGATTTTAATCCAAAAAATTATCGGTTGACCAAAAAAAAATAAAAAAATTCTTCTTCCCCATCCACCGGAAAAGGATAGATGATAGCTGAGTAGATATTTGACTTTTGCTCCTTCTAAGAACATGATTTCCTATGTGATTGACCTTGCTGTAAATGTAAATTAGCTAGCCTGATTGTTTCCTCAAATGGGCCAAGTCCATTGGGTTGATATTTTGCACATGTTGAATTGAGATGGGACAATGGGCTCTGAGGACGTGGCTTTTTTAGCTACAGGTCCATTTCGTTTTGGGCCTACTAAGGACCTATTTTGGACCTAAAATCATTATCCCAGTATTTTGTAGCCCGTTATGCTACCTGGGTCAGGTCAATAAGAACACCTCAATTTTTACCACTTACAAGTGTATAAAGGGAAATTATAAAAAATCAGGTGTTTAAATATTGGTTTTTAAAAATCAGGTCCAAAATTTATTTATTCAAAAATCAAGTAGGATATTAAAACTCTAATTCATAACCTAATTTATCTATCTACTCCCTTCCCCACCCTCTCTCTCACGCCTCCCTTCTCCACCCAATTAAAACTCTCATTTTAACACTCATATTTCCCCTCTCTCATCTCCCTCTCTCTATCCTCTTCCTAATTTTATTCGAACCATAAACTGAGATTCCCCAAGGTGGTGGCTACGTGCATGCGATGGTGGCGGTCGCAAAGGTGGTGGTCATGCAGGCGATGGTTTGCATATGATGGCGGTTGCGAAGGTGGTGGTCGTGCAAGAGATGGTGGCACCACGCCTTGCGGAGGTGCAATTCTACGATCTGTTCCACGGAAGTGTCAGAGCCTCTACACGTAGAGGTGCAGCTGCTGCGCAGCACCCCACGATCTGTACTTTCCAGCTGAGTTTGTTACAAATCGTCGACGATCTGAAATGTTTATAGCAGCTTTGAGGTGCATCAACTGAGTTAGATAAAATAGAAATAGCTATAGCAGTGTGCGGCAATCGACCAAATCTGGGTGGTGTTTTGTGTGGTGGTGATGGTGGTGTCTTGTGATGGGTGTGGTGTCTGTAACCAACAATTAGGCGTATGTGACCAACTATTTAGTCGTCTGTGACCAACTATTTGGTTGATTTGTGACAAATATTATGTGCATGTTACTAAACGTAATTTGTGACCAATAAACTGTAACTTACGTGACATATAGATAAAACGTGACATGTAATTTGAATGATATGTGACCTCGAAATAATATGTGACATACAAAATTTTTGATCTGTGATCACGAAATAACATGTAACCAATTAATTTCACAATATGTAACCAATAAATAAATCTGTAACTTATAATTATGAATATGTGACCATTAATCACAAAATGTGACTTTATTATCAATATTTAATAAATATTTTTAATTAATTAAATTCATACCTGATTTTTGAATTTTCAAACTATTTACCGTACTTTTGAATTGAGGTAAAGAATACACCTTAAATATGTGTTTGATAGCATGTCGTTTTTTTTTCCATTTTGAAATTTTCTACTTAAATAGAAATATCTTTTAGTTTTCACAATCAATGTTAATATTTATATTTGGAAGTTAATAAGAGGGATAATTTTAAACTTAAAGAAACTGATACGTATGAATTAGGAATGGATTAAGAAACTTATTTGGTAGTGGCAGAAATTCTTGAATTTACCCCTGGGCTAAAAATACAGGAATATCCAAGAATTGAAGGAATCATTGATCGAATGAAAACACATTTCTTCTTTTATTAGGCTTGCTTTTTTCCGCAAAATACAGGAATATCCTTGAAGGAATCCAAGATTTTAATATACTAACTAAATAAATATCATCCTTATTAATTCAAAATATTTAAAGAAACAATTTAACAAATTATCTAAACATACAATAAAACACAACAATTAAATTAACGCAAATATAGTTGCCACTGGAGTCATTGTTAATTTCTTTTAACTTATTAAACAGCTCATCCACATATCAAATTGCGCATGAACACTTTTTAGCTTCTGTTGACATATTTTATCACGCCTAATTCAGTCATAAAACAAGAGTATATCCACACAAATAAAATATAACTATATATATAGTAGATAAACCATTTCCACCAAAGTGAATAAATTTATTTTACAATCATCCAATAGTTGAGAAAAATGTGAAAATCATATAAATTTAGATTTTTTACATCAATTTGCTCAAAAAAAGTATTCATCTGAAACTTTATTTGTGGCAAATATTGTCATCGAAGACCCAGGATTTCTTTATCTTCGATTTGATGTGGTGTTGATGGCTCAGGTTGTGCCAGGTGTCACGACTGAAATTCATCTAAATTCTGAAGATGAAAATGACTTTTGATATATTAGGTTGGTCTTGAGATTATTAGATATAAATTAGAATTTTTGGGTAATAATAATATATATGTAATAGAAAATTAGAATTTGACAAAAATACTCATACATGACAAAACTATTGAATTTTATATATTTAGATTTTTTAGAATTTTTTATTTTTTTATTTTTAAATATTTTTTCGCCGGTCTGATTTAGTTTTAAATCGCAATTAAAATTTTCAAATCTAAATCAAACCGTTTTTGACTGATTTGGTTTGGTTCAAAACTATTTCGTTGACGGGTCCACGAGGCACCAAACGAACGATTTCTAAAATACGATTTCGATTTAATTTTTCGATTAGACAATTTTTGCTTATAGTCCTACCCTCAACCACCTACTGTTCTTATTGTCTAATGAAATTATATGTAAATTAATTGAATAATGCAGCGCTAGTTATTAAAGTATCACCGTGCACGTTTCAGGAATCTATAAGCAAATAATTTCCAAGAGATAATGATGTGATAATCATATCAGCACAAATTATTAAAGTATCACCGTCCACGTTTCAGGAATTTATAAGCAAATAATTTCCAAGAGATAAGAAATAAATTTAACAAGTCAAGTCATTCTTGTTGAACAAGGCCACTCAGGTCCTCAAATAGGGCGATTCCTACGATAGATATTGTCACACCCACTTTCAATCATGTTTCATGTACATCATTTTTTTATATTATGTCACGTGATAATACACCATTGAACAGTTTAAATTTTTTTACAATTTTTTCAACTAATCAATACTTATCATGTCAACATTAATGTCAACCGAAAAGTGTATGAGTGACATTTTCTATTGTCAATAACTCATTTTACACCAACTTTTTATAGTTTATTAGCACAAAACGTCCCTACGCTTGGCCTTTAGTGTGCAAAACAGCCTTACGTTTCAATTTTATTTCCACGTTTCATTGTGGAAATCATTATTTTCATTTATTTTTTCAATTAAAAATTTAGAAATGATGAAAATGCCCTCCTATTTAACTAAAACAAAAAGAAAAGAAAAATTTAGAATCATAGTTCCAAAATTTCAAAAGATTACAAATGAGTTAAAAATTCAAACTACACCAAAAATTCATGCCCAATTTCACAAGATCATAAACAAAGAATGTAGAAAATTTTAAAATATTCCACACAGCACAATATTTTACCCATTAAAATAAATACCGAAAGGTTTCTCTCTTGCTTAATAAGGAATAATGGTTAACAAGATCGCACAAACGACCCAGGCTTCGGCCACTGAGTACTATTTGCACGATTTGCCATCATCCTACAATTTGGTGTTGAAGGGAGTGCTGGGTAGGGGAAGGTTTTTGAAACCGATACTGTGCAAACACGATGAGGAGCTGGTGCTTGTCAAGGTTTACTTCAAGAGGGGTGACTCCATTATTTTGAGGGAAAACAAGCACCACTTTGTTGAAATTCGTGATAAATTCTCTAACCTCGATCATGCACACATCGGCACTTCCAGTTTCCCATCACCCATTTTCTTTCAATTTTCTTTTTCTTCTATAACTAATTCAAGGATTGGAGAAAATTACTTAACATTAACTGTAGATACAATTTATAATTGCTTGGTAAAAATGGTGGGAGAATGAATATTTGTGTGTGGATTTTTAATTATACATTGTGACTTATTTGTAATCTTTTGAAATTTTGGAATTATGATTTTAATTTGTTCTTCTTTTTCCTTTTTGTTTTATTTAAATAAGAGGGCATTTTCATCATTTCACATCTTTTAATTGAAAAAATAGATGAAATGGATGATTTCAGCAATGAAACGTGGAAATAAGGGTAAAAATGTAAAAAATTGAAATGTAAGGATGTTTTGTACACTAAAGGTCAAATGTAGGGACGTTTTGTGCTAATAAGCCAACTTTTTATTCACTCTCTGTTTCTTTATGTCATATTGTTTTAATGTAAAATGCTATCGATGCGATAAAATTATTCTATAACTTGTGCCATTTTAAAAATACACTCAGTTATAAACTACTGAAAAAATAGAAGAAAATAGAAAGAGTCAATAGATTTAAAAATATACATCGACTTATTAGAGAAAATTCATAATTATTATTTTCTTTAACGAGTTTCTTTTTTAAGATTTTTCCTAAAATTATCTCCATATTTAAGAAGAAGCTAGAGTGTTCCACGAGTTGAGATCCGTTGTCCAATTTTTACTGTTTAATTTGCTATTCGTCAATTAATTATTGACACATCATTTTACATTAAAATGTCACATATTATTAAACATAAGGAATAGTTAGAGAAAATTTGGACATATTAATTTAAAATGACGCGACAATAATTAATTGTATGAATAACAAATTGAATGACAAAAAATGGATAGCAGATTTCAACTCGTGTTCTACATACCATCTAGAAGCTTGGGTGTTAAAATATAGAATAGTCTAGGTCCGTGATTCCACTGGTTTCAAGTCTTCACCCCTATATATATTTGATGTGTGTATATGAATGATTGGGTGATTAGAGTTAGCGGAGAGTTTGGAGCGATAATTGATTAAGTGAAATGTGAGATAAAGTGGTAAGGTGCTGCGTCGAGTTAGAATTTTTGAGTGCCCTAATTAGTGAGGAACTTGGGTTTGCTTTTTATAGAATGAATTTGCACAAGTGTTGCTCCATAATAAAATAACATTTTACATTTAAACTCAACAATTTATGTATATTTTATTAAAAATCAAAGTTCTACATTTATAGATAAGAATTATGGCTATATAGTGCAATAGTGATATTAATTATGATTGTTGGTGAAAAACGCAAATTCAACCCTAACAACACCTAAACGAGGGGGGTGGTGAATATGTGTAATATGCGGAATTAAAATCTTATTAACTAATTAGCAGCAAGTTACCAATTAATTATCTATATATGATTAATCATGCAGTCAATTTAACCCTAAGTTTAAATACCACACATCATACATTCATAAAATAAAACAGTAAACGAACAATGGTATGATCACAAAGAAACCCAATTGGGAAAAACTCCGAGTACTTTACCAGTCAATCCACTATAAACGATTCTGTACTTACAGTCTACCAGATTAGACGACGATGCGAACTATTTGATCTTCTGACTGCAATTCTAACAGCTCTCCTAAATTATGTGCTCCCATGCACCAATTCCGGCTGCAATAACTAACGCTCTCTTGGAACTCCAATATCGTGCAGCAGCCCTTAGTTTGATAGAATCGTTTATCTCCTGTAGATCACGAAAAACACCACGTTCTTCACAAACTAGAACTCCAATCGACTTCCTCGATCTTTAGCACCTCTGACAAATATGTAGGAAATATGATTTTTGGTATTTTGATATTGGATCTAATGTTTTTCTGATCAAAACACTCCGATATCTTGCAACAACATTAAGAAAATCGTGCTATACATGTTCTGGTATATATAGATATGTCAAAAAATCAATGGGTCGAAAAAAAAAACCTTTAAAATGCAAAATAAAATTTTTTTCGCATAAAGTTGTCGCTTAAGTGAAGGGCCAGCAACAGTCGAACGACATGGTGTAGCTCGAGTGAAGGAGGGGCGACGGTCTAGCGACGATATTTCTACTTTTGTAGCTCGAGTCAACCCTTGACGACAGTCTAGCGAAAATTCGAGTTGTTTCCCTCCTTATTCCAAACTCGAAACCCTAGACCTTTTAACTAATTTTTAAGGAAATTGTACATTACTCTTTGAACTATTACAATCTATCAAATTAAGTCAATTTGTTTACAGACTTTGCCAATTACAAAATCAACAAAAACCTAACAAACTCTCCATTTGGCATTCTGTGACAAAATACTAATCTATATCAAAATAGTAATAAAATAAAAGTTACAAACTCAAAACAATGACACACCCTAAACTACAAATTGTCTTGAACGAACTTTGCAGTATCTGTTTCCTGAAATAGACAACTCAAATACTAGTGTAAAATGTGTGAAAAACAAGATCAAAGATAATCACAGTTCAAACGGTTCAATTGTAGATGTCATTTAAGTAATCGTAAGCAATTGTAACTCATATTCGCATATTTTTCAATTTTAAATCACAAGCTAAACCAAGCACAGTATCAATGCAACCCAACACACTAAAACGAAATATTGACACTGTAAAAACATCAAAAACTCAATTTAGCGAAACTGAACTCAAACAAATATGCATGTGCTCCCCCTTACTGCAAACTCTCAATCTGTTTAAGCAGTAGGTAAGTGTATTTATGTCTCACCTCAACGACCTCTCAAGACATAAGACATAAGTGAAAAAGTCAATGCAATGTATATCAAGTCAAATGTCAAAATGTATCTATGTCTCACTCCAACGATCCCTCAAGACATACAATGCAAATCATAAATGAACAAATGATATCAAATCACTTTTGCAATTCAACATTTTTCTCCCTCTTTTTGTTACAAAATGACAAGGGACAAAGCAAAATCACATAACATCTCAATAATGCCGGTATAAGCAATCACAAGCATATGCAGTGAACAATGGATTTTCCCACAATTCCAACTTAAAAACACTCATGGAGTAAATAATATAAGTGACTCATATGTGTTAAGTGTCATCAATCCTCTAACAGTAGGGCTCTATACCTTAAATTTATGAGAAATGACATGTTAAACATTACTGCAAATAAGTATATTCTTCTACTTTTGAAAGTCAACCTACATAGCACATTTGAACCTACATATTTTCTAATGAACAATTTCTTTTGAAGAATGTCTTTTCTCCCCTTGACATATATTTTTCTTTTTATCACAACTTTCAAAAGGAATGCTCATATATTTTTATTCATCTTAAGTGTAGGCTCATTTCGATTAAGTGACTAACATGACCCCTGTAACGAGCTTTAGGCCAATTAACCCAAGTCAGATAACCATAAGTACCAGGTTATGAGAAACCCCGGAAACTTAATTACCCAACTTACGTAGGCTCCGAAAAGAAGCATTAAGATATTGAGTCACTTATATTTTTTTTCAGATAGATATAGAGTCATGCAGGAATAATATCAAGCTCATGTCTAATAAAAATGGTCAATTCATGTTCAAAGTCGCCCTATTAACATATGACTGTCATCCCAAATCTCACACACGATGTAGAGTTCCACTGTCAAAATCATTGTGTATGCAGTGCAAATGGTATATGAAGTGACATATATTAAATACTCCATAAGTATTTTAAACTAATCATGAAAATTATATTACAACTCACTACATAAACTCATTTTTTATTACAACCAACAAAATCAAGTGTATTGTATATCATGTTGTAAAATAGTCTTCAAATCAAAATCCTTTTGTTCTAGTTTTTTTTTTTTTGAATTTAAATCATAACAATGAAAAATTATTTTTGTTTGTTTTTTTAAATTAAAACATGAATGCACCAAGTGCACAAAACAAAAGAAAATTCACACAAATAAAACACAAAAATAGAAAATAGAAATACATGAAAACAAATAAATGAATACACATAATGCATGTATAAATAAATGTCATATAATGATAAAGTATGAGCATGCACCAAAAATACATAATCAGTTAGGTATGCAAATACTATTATCTTTAAGAGCATCGTGATCGATATCAAAATTTTTCAGATCACTTTTCTTCACCCAAACTTGCCTAGTAACAAGAACATTCCCAGATAAGTGTGTTACCAACTTGGTCAAACGACTCACTTAATTAATAAGGAATCCAATCTGACCAACAAACTCTCGATTTATATTCCTATTAAAGCTCTTGATTCTTTGTCTATTCAAGAATGGATAACATCTAGGCCTAATGTGTCTAACTCACTACAGTGAAAACATGTGGGTATAAACTTAGGACCAATGTTATGTAGACGTTGACGTCTATTCCTAGGTCACGAGTCCTACGCTGTCTAGTAGATCTCTGTCTAACAAATCCCTTATTCTTAAGATCGCAGTTAGGTACATGTTTGGGCTGGTCAGTGGCAGGGACAAATGTAGTCTTAGAAGTACTAGCACTCTTCTCCTTAAAATATAGACCTTCCTTATTTCCAAACGACTTGCCCATTCCTAAAATATTATCCGACTTTTCAGAACCACTAGAAAAGGCAAGCAGTTGAGACTTAGAGTACTCTAGATCGCTCAGAAGGTTCTTAACATGAATTTCTAAGATCTCTCTCTTAGTAGTCAACTCACTGACTCTTTTAAAGGACTTCTCAAGCTCACTGATGAAGTTCTTAACCTGAGTCTCTAAAGTTTCATTCATGGATTTCAGTTCACTGAGAATCGAGTTAGATTCCTTAATGTGCACTACTAACTTTTCATTTTCCAATTCAAGTTCATTATTCTTCGCACTCAAAGCTTTGTTTTTAGTAAGAATCTTAATATCTTCCTCTACACCTTATCATAAGCCTCTTGGACATCTTCCTCACTCACAAACTCTTCATTAGATTGTTCACTCTCATCCCCCCTTTCTTCTTTCTCAATCTCATGGTCAGATTCGATTACATAAATCGAGGTGAAGGCCATGAATTTCTGTTCATCCTCACCACCAGATGTCTCAACATTGGAATCTGACTCCTCATCACTCATGATCACAGGTAAAACCTTACGACGTTCTCTACCAGAACTTCTCTTCAAATTAGGATATTCACTCCTAATGTGACCAAACCTTTGTACTCATGGCATTGACATATTGAGATTTCTTAATGGGAGTCCTGGAGGTGTTTTTCTCACGTTTACCTCGCAAGAGTTTACTAGGGACTATTCCGCTTCTGAGGCTTTCTCTTATTCCTTATCACCTTCTAAATTTTTTTAATGAAATAAACAATTTTGTCGTCTCTAAGCATCTCAGTGTCAGTGGACTCGCTCTCAACTTCTCTAACAATGTTCATAGCAATGGATTTTTGTTTCTTAGGCCGTGCTAAGGTCAATTCATAAGTTTGGAGGGATCCTACGAGTTCTTCTACTTTAACGCTGTCTAGATCCTTACTTTCTTCAATTGCAGTTACCTTATGTCCAAACCTTTCAGGTAGGGATCTAAGAACCTTACGAACGATTTTTGACTCAGAGATCTTTTTGCCAAGATTAAAACTAAGTTCATAATATCGTTCAACTTAGCATAGAACTCATCAAATTTCTCATCATCCCTAAGTTCTTCAAATCTAGACATCAACATTTGTAATTTAGAGTTTTTCACAATTTTCAGTACCCTGATGGGTTGTCTCCAAAATGTCCCGAACTTCCTTAACTGTCTCACAAATAAATGCTCTCCTAAATTGTTTAGGAGATACATCCATAAACAAAGCATGCAGACCTTTACTATTCCAATTACATTCATCTAAGTTTGTTTTGCTCCACAAAGAAATATCAGTAGGTGTAACTACACCATCGATAATTGTTGTAGGCGGAGTCTATCCATTTTGCACACAAATCTAAATACGTTCATCCAATGCCTTAAGAAAAACTCTCATTCGAACTTTCCAGTATGCATAATTGCTGCCATCAAAATATAGCGGTACAGACAAAGAGCTACTCATCTAGACTAAATTAAATAAAGGTCAGGAGTCAAAATTAATCTCTGATACCAATTGAAAAACGTA
Organism: Fraxinus excelsior; assembly: GCA_019097785.1. Lineage (NCBI taxonomy): Eukaryota > Viridiplantae > Streptophyta > Magnoliopsida > Lamiales > Oleaceae > Fraxinus > Fraxinus excelsior. Next base: position 12,298,727 of record CM032624.1, on the reverse strand, counting down.
AGTTTGACCTTAACAACACCTAGAGGAGAGAGAGAGAGAGGGGGTGTTAATAGGTGTAATATGCTGAATTAAAATTTTATTAACTAATTAGCAACAAGTTACCAATTAATTATCTCTAAATGGTTAATCATGCAGTCAATTTAACCCTAAGTTTAAATACCACAGATCATACATTCATAAAATAAAATAGTAAATCGAACAACGGTATGATCATGGAGAAACCCAACTGGGAAAACTCCAGGTACTTTGTTAGTCAATCCACTATAAGTGATTCTGTACTTACAGTCTACTAGACTAGACGACGACGCGAACTATTTGATCTCCTGACCGCAATTCTGACCGCTTTTCTGAATTCTCTGCTCTCCTACACCAATTCCAGCTGCAATAACCAACGCTCTCCTGGAACTCTGCTATCCTGCAGCAGCCCCTAACTTGGTAGAATCACTTATCTCTTGTGGATCATGAAGAACAACCCGTTCTTCACGGACTGGAACTCTAGTCGCCTTCCTCAATCTTCAGCACTTCTGACAGATATGTAGGAAGTATAATTTTTGGTATTTAGATATTGGATTTGATGTTTTTCTGACTGAAACACTCACACAAAATGAATGTTGAACGATTGAATGAATAGATCTCTCAATTAACAACATAAAGAAAACTGTTCTGTATGTGTTCTGTTATATATAGATAGGTCAAAAAATCAATAGGTTGAGAAAAAAGTATTTAAAATGTGAAATAAAAACTTCTTGTATAAAGTTGTTGCTCGAGCGAAGAGTCAGCGATAGTCGAGCGATAGGGTGTCGCTCGAGCGAAGTCACTTGAGCGAAAAATGGGTAACGGTCTAGCAACGATATTTCTGCTTTTGTAGCTCGAGCCAATCTTTGGCGACAGTCCAGCGAAAATTCACGTCGTTTTCCTCATTTTTCCAAACTCGAAACCCTAAACCTATTTAACTAACTTTTAAGCAAATTGCACATTACTCTTTGAACTATTACAATCTATCAAATTAAGTCCTTTTGTTCACAGACTTTGCTAATTACAAAATCAACTAAAACCTAACAGTTGGGATGCAATAATTTGTATATAATGTACAATACTCCTAATCGAATTACCAATAATACAATATTAATCTCGTTATGAATTGTATAGGATGAAAAGTCAATTAGACAAAATATCAAAAGAATAATAATAAAAAATGAATACATATATTTATGGAGTACAAAAAATATTGCCTAAATCTTTCCAGAAAACCAATGGATAAAACTTAAATGAATGAAAAAGAGTGCAATTACTTTTCTCCATGTCGATCGTCGAAGACTTTTGAGTCAACATATTCCTATCTCGTGTACCAATTTGTTGAATGTAGACGTCAACAATACTTTTATGAATATGCTAGTCACATTGTTACTTGAGTGAGCATCGCGATATTATCCGTCTTCAAAAGCTGAATTTTTTTGGAGAAATATAATTTGTCATATCTTCTTTCATGTATGTTATTTGATTTATGTCATACAACTTCATCGTTTGCATACAATATTGTTGAATTCTCTTTTATTGAAACTAATTCATATGATATTTGGATATGATGTGTCATGTTCCTAAATTATACACATTCTCGACTTACTTAATGGATGACAATAATTTTAGAATAATTTGAGAATTTTGTTGTCACATCCTCAATTATGCACATTTTTTACAGTACTTCTGTGAATAATGGCAACACGAGTTCATTCTTATCATTTTGTTTTGTCCTTCCTCACTCATCACATGTTTACTCTAAATGTCTTCATCTACTACCATCTTTCCCTTTCTATATAGTTTAACCTAACACTCTTTTACTCTTATTGGTCTATTCCATTCTTTAAACCGATAAGAATGCAGGAGACAAAATTAAAAAGAGAATAAGTGTTTCAATGTATTCAAGTGATTTCTACTTATATGTAATAGAAGTTAGGAAATCAAAATTTACAAAACTTTTTATTTGAATAATTCAAGATATTTTTTCTAAAACCAATTCGCAATCATTAATTGTAAAGAAGAAGAAAAAAAAAAGAGAAAATCAACATAATTATCTTGATTAACATAATTACTAGGAATATTAAGCAAGAGCATATCCAACTCTCATCTTCAATTAAAACAAATTGTCCATGTTAGGTTGATTGTGTAGAAAAATATGCACAATCTACAATAGCGACCCTTGTCGAGTTGGACCAACCACCAAGCTTTTAGTGTCAAGTATAAATTGTATTAACTTATTATTTGCAAAATACTAACCACTTCATCAAAGAAAAAATAGTTACAAGAATTCTACGAAAGGTTATACTATTGTATTCAATTACTCTTAAAACATGTAGTTTTCTATTTGACTTTAATGGTTGGCTCCATTACTTTAGTTAATTGTTTACGAAACTTACGAGTTTGATTGATTTTAAGGGAAATTATTTAAAAAATGGACAAAGACTATTCTTTCGCCATTTATTAATTATTTTGACACGAGTAATATTATTTAGCAACAATAATGTTACAATATTAGTTTAGATGACACTAAATGATAAACATAATTAAAAAGATCCCATATTTTTACATGTAATTTAGCCTATCATTCTTTTTGACACTCAAATAACTTTAAAACAATGCGTAATTGCGAGGCAATCGTTCCATTATACTTATGCCCATGTTTGTCTCCCTTTAGAATAAAACTTTTTTAATTTTCATGCTAATTTTCAATCACGCACTTATACAATAAAATATTTTGCACGTAAATTCAAAATTTTCCCTACCTTTTTAACCACACATTTGTAATAAAATTGTTATATTTACTGCCATCTGTTTGGAAAATTTTCTCGCTTTAAATCTAAGAGAGAGAATATAGAATGTTAGTGGATATTTGATAATTGTGTACAATAATTTTCATGTTCCGTGTATCGTTGTTTCACAACATAAGGTGACAATGAAATCTGGTGTCATAGAATATCAATTTTGTTTATATGATTTAAGTTGCTAATGATGTGAAAGGGGATTATAATAATGAGAAATTTACGTAATACCTTACCTCAAAAAATATATAATGTATATATGGACAATGTAGTTCGAGCTTGAATAAACCTTAACTTTCAATGGTGGAGTGAATTGCCTATTTGGTCACTGAACTTTCAGCCATGCTTTCAAGGGGTCATTGAGCTTTCAAAATCACCCAAATCATCACTGAACTATGGAAAATGTTTCCACCAGGTCACTGAATTTTAAAAATCACCTCATTTATCACTGAACTTTGCAAAATGTTTCGACAGGATCACTAAACTTTACAAAATATTTTCTAGGAGATCACCGAATCTAGTGACAATTGGGAAACATTTTGCAAAGTTCAGTGATGAATGAGATGATTTTTAAAGTTCAGTGACCTGGTGGAAACATTTTGCAAAGTTCAGTGAAAATTTGGGTGATTTTGAAAGTTCAGTGACCCCTTGGAAGCATGGCTGAAAGTTCAGTGACCAAATAGGCAATTCACTCTTCAATGGTGTGTAGTCAAGTTAGACGCTAAACTATAGTTGATAGGAGAGTATTTAGTATATAAATATAGAATAAAAAGATATCGACTATTTTATTATTATCTTTTGTATTAATTTCAAATCCTTTTCAATTTACCCCTACAAAAAACTAAAATTATTATATTATAGTGCATCTTTTATATAAATTTTATAATGAGTACAATATATATTAGAAGATTAGATGATGTTAAGATTGAAGAACTCGTAGGATCACTTCAAACTGATGAACTCACAGTCTCACAACATAAAAAAGTTAAAATTCATCCTCACGAACACTGTTAGAGAAGCTGAGAGCGAGTCCACTGATACTGAGATTCTTAGGGATGACGAAATAGCTTATTTCATTAAAAAATTCTAGAAGGTGATGAGGAATATGAGAAAACTTCAAGAGCAGAATAGTGATGTCCTTAGTAAACTCTCGAGAGGAAGACATGAGCAAAACACCTACAAGACTCCCGTTAAGAAATCTCAATCCGTCCAATACCATGAGTGAAAGAGGTTTGGTCACATTAGGAGTGAATGTCCTAATTTGAAGAGGAATTCGGGTAAAGAACGTCGTAAGACTTTAGCTGTGACCATGAGTGATGATAAGTCAGATTCCAGTTGTCAGAATGAGATATCTGGTGGTGATGATGAACAAAAATTCATGGCCTTCACCTCAATTGCTACAATCCAATCTGATCGTGAGATTGAGAAAGTTGAAAGAGAGGATGAGAGTGAAAAGTCTGATGATGAGACCAACATTCACGAGTCTCATCGTGAACTATTTGAGGAGAGTCTCAATATTAAGAAGGTCAAAAAAGCCGTTTTGAAAAAGGTGAATGAGCTTGAACTTAAATGTGAAAAACTGTTAAGTGACCTTCATGACACGACTAGAAAACTGAGTGAGTTGAAGCTGGTTAATGAAAACTTGGAAATGAAAATCAAATCATTAACTACTGATGTTGATAAATCTAATGCTCAACTCCAATCGTTTATGAGTGGCTCGCAGAAGCTTGATAATCTACTTGGGATGAACAAGTGTACTGGAAATAGACTAGTCTTGGTTATGTTGATAACCATGATACTACTGCTAGTACATCTAGGATCATGTTCGTTCCTACCACCAATAAGACTCGTAAGTTTGCTTATCCTAAACCCAAAGGTAAGCATGTCATAAGATCGAGACCTACCATACATCGTATGGTCAATCGTCCTACTATTCGGCGACAATCACCGAGCATGTTTGGACCTCGGTTCTTCCCCACTTGCCACCACTGTGGTGCATTGAGACACACTAGACCTAGGTGTCGTAACCATGTGACTAGAAGTAAGAATCATGATTTCACTAGCAAGGTTAACTTTCTTGTCGTTCAAGTTAGCTACTTAACCGAAATGATGATTCGGTTAACTTAACTAACTTCTACTTTTAAGAAAGTTTAGGTTAAGAGGAGTGACCTGGAAGGTCGTGAAAATGGTGGTGCTCTTCACGGTATTTAGGTGCATACATATACAGTTCTTAAGTATGTCCATTCATTTATGCATGCATCACATTTATTGTTATGTTATTTTTTGTTGTTTGTTTTTTATGCATTTATTCGTTTTAAGTATTAGTTTCAAAAACAAAAAAACTTTGAAAAATGGGAAAAATACAAATTATTTTCTTTTTTGGCAAATGACACATCGTTATGATTTTAAACATGTCATGTGTGACCAAATAGGCATTTATCCATTTTACACTATTATTTCCATTATTTGGTTCGGTTTAATGTGGAGTATTGAGTATATGTGCCATCATGTAATCTTCTGCACAACACACACTATGATCTCGTGAGTGAGTTTGGACCGCGTGTGTGAGATTTGGGATGACAGTCACGTGTTAGTACAGTGACCTCGAACATGAATTGACCTACATTTAGATGACCTTAGCTCATGATATTCTCCCTATATTGTTGCATTGTTGAAAAAAATGTATACCTAATTGGTACATCTTGTACATGTATTCGAAGCCTACTTGACTTGAGTAATTAAGTCTGCATGGTTTCTCATAACCTGGTGTCGGTAGTCATCTGACTTGGGTTAACCGGCTTAAAGCTTATTATAGGGGTTATTTTAGTTGCTCAATGGATACGAGTTTGTACATAAGATACAATTCACGAGAAATGCAATAAAAATGTTATATGCTCAGATTCAGGAAAGAAAAAAAAATATCATTAATTGTGCTCGTTTTCAAGTCCTAAAATTTATTCGGGTTTGACTTTCATCGGTAGGGATCATATTTATTTAACAAGTGATGTTTGCATGTCATTTAACACAAATTTAAGGTTTGGAGTCATTTTCACGATAAAATAGTGGCACTTTACACACATGGGGTCATTTATACACTTTACTCCATCTTGATTTTAATTGAGTACATGGAAAAGTCTTTTTGATAGTGCTCTACTTGTAATTGCATACATGATTTTGATTATCGAGGTGGTGGGAGCTTAAGTTGTTTAAATTAACGTATTATTTATTTTGAAAAAAAAAGAGGAAAAATGATATTTTTCTTAAATTTTGAATTTTTGGTGCTATTTCTGTCAATTTCCTTGTCGCCAGCTTATCGCTGGAATATGCTCAAGCGACAATAGCAAAAGCTATCTCGCTCGCTTGTCGCTCGACATACGCTCGAACGACAGACCGCATTTTTGCACTCTATGATCATTTCTCAAGGGTTTTCTCGCATTTTAACCATTTTTTCACTTGAATTCTCTCAAAATTTCATAACCCACCCAAATTTCTTGCCTACCCATCATTTTAATCACTTAGTATTACTTCATTGTGGTGTTATTCCATTAAAACAATGAGATTCCAAGGTAAATTTCGAAAAACTTGATTTTTACTCATTTTTTGCAATTATTTTGGAATTTTCTCACGCGTTGATAATTCTTTTTTTAGTTTTGGGTAGTGCTTTACATGGTTTGATCATTGGCAAAGCTTATCATCGATTGTTGCATGATTTTTCATCAAAAATCGAATTTTTTGGACCATTTTGTGCTTGATTTCCATGTTTCTTGCGTGCTCTACACTTTAGTTCATTCATGGAGCATTGTGTGTTGTTGATGGATGCATTGGTTTACTTGGGTTGTGTTTTTAGAGTTGGGAATGATGGTGGTTGGAAAGTGAATAGGTTTTATTGGTGATGTTTTGTTCAGATTGGGTTCATGTATTAAACCCCTGTTTAATGGTGTCAGGTTGTTGATTGAGAGTGTGCATTTATGTTGTGTGCTTGGTTTGACATTGCATGGTGACATCACAAACCTGCATCTAGGCATTACGGCACGTGTCATGTATTTACGTTCCTTACTGTTGACATATGATTGATTATAACCTTAATGTTTTGATTATAACAAACAAGTCATTTTATTTACTAACATTTGATTTTGAGTGATGATAGTTCAATGTTAAACTCAATCAAGAATTGTCTAAATGAATACATCATAAATCGGACTCGAAATGAAGATCAAAGTGAAAGTTAAGGATTCAAGTCAAATCATTTGAGACAATAGCAATGTGCAAGCGGTAATTGAATTGGAACTTAAAAATTCACAAAAGACGCAAATCAAGATACAAGTATAAAGAACGACGAGTCAAGACAATTAGACATGATACATTCATATGTAAAAGTATTAACTCGTCAATTTTTAACAAATGCATAAAGCTCAAATTATTTTCATAATCCATCACTTGTACAAAAATGCATTTGATTCATAATATGATATAGATTTTGGAAAAATGAATGTTTTGATATAAAAAGCAATTTTGTAAAAAAAAAAAAAAAAAGGTCAACAATTGACTTTCGGTCAACCAAAACTCCAACGGCTACCGTTTTGGTCGACCTAAAATTACTGTTCACGCATCCGAAAGTTCCTGCAACTTGCCATGTTTCTCTATAAATATACATCTCTTCTTACATTTTTTTTCAACAACTTAAAAGAGATATTTAGAGAGCTTATTTATTGAAAATCATTGAGTTTACTTGATTTTATATTTGACTTCATTTATTACAAAGAATTTATTGATTGATCAAACTAATATTCATATATCTCGTTAAGAATTCTTTTTGCAAAGAAACTTTCTCAATATCATCCATTCTTCCTTCTTGATAGAAGTTTTCTTTGCCAACACTTTTATTAAAGTGTAAAATATTTCTTCATACTTTACTTGTATTATTTGTTAAGAGAGATCATTGGTTGACAACTTTGATACAAAGAATTTCTTAATTGATCAAAATTAGTTTCATCTATTTCATCAAGAATTCTATTCTACAAAGAAACTTCTCAATCTCATCTCTTTCAATTCTTGATAAATATTTTCTTTGCCAACACTTTTATTAAAGTATAAAATCTCTATTCATACTTAACTTGAATCATTTGTTAAGAGAGATCATTGGTTGAAAAACTTTGATACAAGATACATAGCCTGTTTGGGAGAGCTAAAAATGGATTAAAATTGAAAATATGGTCGTTATTGGGTCTCACCCATCTAATAAAAGTCAACAATAACGGCTAGTTTTTCAATTTTAATCCGATTTTAATCTCTATTGAACGGGCTCACAAAATATGTCATTATTCATCAAAGTTTACAACAAAAAATACTTGAGTTTTATTATTTGCTATCTATTGAAGTGTTTACCTAACTCTCTAGTACTTAACTTGATTATATCATTGGTTAAGAGAGTTTCTTCAATTGTAAAATTATCACTTACATTTTGAAGTTTTCGAGAGCCTTGTGAAAACTCGATTGTAAGGATATGTGCTCCTTGTTGTAAGTTATCTAAGGATAAGTGCTCCTTGTTGTAAGTCACTTAAGGGTATGTGCTCTTTGTTGTAAGTCACCTAAGGATAAATGCTCATTGTTGTAAGTCACTTAATGATTGGTACTCCTTGTTGTAAGTTACCATTATAGTGCATTTGGTCTTTCTCGTGACAGAGAGTTTGGTAACTAGGACGTAGAACACATTGTGTATCGAACCTTATTAAATTGGTTTGTTATCTTTACATTATTACACCTTACTTTACATTACCATTTATATTGTGTTATATCCATACTTGAGTTAAGTTATCGTATTTGTATAATTACTTGTTATATTACACTTTGCATTTATATCTTGTGTATTGAATATTTTTTAGACTAAGTGTCGAAAAAGTTTCAAAAATCAATTCACCCTCTCTTAGTTAGTTATTCTTGGGCTAACACTTACGTCTAGACATCACTGCATGTCATCGTTCATTCATGATAGGGCACGTTGCATGTTAACGTACTTCCCTCGTTTTGCGCACAGTCATGCATATCATGGATGTGGTTATTGCGGTATTAATGTTATTTCAATTCTTTCAGATGCCGCCTAAAAGAGCACGTACTACCATGTCCATTCTTAGTACCTCGACTTCTTACAGTAGGACTGGACTTATTTCTACTGTAGCCTATGATGTTTTTGGGTCACAGTTCTCATTGTGTCCTATTATTTTTTAGCACGAAGTCATCATGTCTGACCTATCCCCCGACCTCGCTACTATCTTTACTACTCGGGGTGGGAGCCTTTACTGATAGGATTAGTACCCCCATCAAGTCTTCTTATTCATGAGTTCTATGCTAACATCCATGTTAGTGGTTCTACATTTTAAGTGTTTCTTTGGGGTAGTGTAGTTAAGATTACCCCGAACATTGTTTCGAGTCTTATCCATATTCCTCGAGTCGTCTACCTTATGTTTCCCTATCTCATGCTCGATTATCTTCCGACAGACTCCTTAGTCCATTCGATGGTGTTTAACATACCATTGGATGGAGGTCCCGATGCTATTCACACTGGATCTCTTCCGATCGAGCATCAGATCATGTTGCGCATTGTATGCACGAATCTATGGCCTATCCACACTTCTTCTTTACCGATGGAGAAGGCTTGTTTCCTTTATGCCATTCTGCATGGCGATTTCGTTGATTTGCCTTCATTCATATGCCAACAGATCTTGAGGGCTTTTCGTACGACGGGGACGAAGGTTGGGCTGCTATATGCTTGTCTTATCTTTAGGTTAGTTACAACCTTAGGAGTCAGTTTTCCCAAGGAGGGTCCGAAGTGGGTTTCTCGGCCGATTGGCCATACCACCATTGCTCAGAGTTAGTCTCGTTCTTCTTCTGGGCCCGCATAACCTGTTGACCCGATTATGCCGGCTGATCCTATTGATGACCTGATTTCTTTTGACCCATTCGATTTACTACTTTTTCGACTGCTCATCTGTCCTGTGATATCCCTTCTACGTCTACTGCAGCTCATCCTCCGTCTGAGTCAGTTCATCCTCCTCCTCTTCCTGAGTCTACTCCTTTTGCTTTTGCTTCCATTGACCCTTCAGTCGCTCTTTTGGGACATATGACTGTGTTTATCGGGCAGTAGGCTCGTATGATGGTAGAGATCACACAGTTGCGTGCTGCAACAGATTGCCTTATTGTTGAGGTGACTATACTTCAGGGAGCTGTTGGCTATGTTCAGCGTAGACTCCGATGGATTCGACGTCACTGAGATGACGATGCTTCTTCAGAGGAGAGGACATATTCAAACGATGTTGTCGGTGCTTCATAATTCTAGGCTTACCACATGTCATTGTGTGACAAAAAGGGGGAGTAGTATTTATTTTTGTCTATATGTATTTTTGTCGATAGTAGATATCTAGATTTTGATCTTATGCTTATATGATGTACCTTGTATCAAAATTCTGGATATAATTAAATTGTTGATATATATAAAGATAAAATAGAGTTTTACATTTTATGTCTGAGGGGTCGCTGGGGTGAGACATATTTAAATTATTAAAAGTTTGCAGTAAGGGGAAGTGTGTGCATATTTAATTTCAGTTTTACTAAATTGAGTTTTTGGTGTTTTTATAGTGTCAATATTTCGTTTTGGTATATTACGTTGCATTGATACTATGTATTAGTTTAGCTTGTGATATAAAACTGAAAAATATGCTTTATGAGTTACAATTGTTTGAATGATTCTTACACTTAAACTATTTGAACTATATTTATTATTGATCCCTGTTTTCACACATTTTACACTTGTATTTGAGTTGTATATTTTAGGAAATAGGTACTGAAACATGAAATGAAGATTTCGTTTAAGACAAAATTTAGTTTAAGTTTGAATCATATTTTGAGTCTGTAATTCTCATTTAATTATTCCATTGACTTATATTGTAGTTTTGTCACAGAATGTCAAATGGGGAGTTTGTTAGGTTTTAGATTTTTGTAATTGGGGATTCTGTGAAAAAAGGATTGAAATTGATATATTGTAAAAGGTTAAGAAGTAATTTGCAAACAATTAAAAGTTAGGTGTTTAGGTTTAGGGTTTCAAGAATATGAATAGAAGAAAAACGGACCGAATTTTCACTAGACGTCGCCAATGTTTGGCTCGAGCTACAAAAGTAGAAACATCATCGCTGGACTATCGCCAGACCTTCGTTCGAGCAACAGGCTGTTGCTCGATCGTCACTGAGCTCTCGGTCGAACGATAATGTTATATAGCCCATCTGTTTTGTACCCTACCTATAGATACCAAAACTCATCTGTACGAAATTTCTTATGATTGAACAATTGAGAGAGCTTCATCCGTGAGAGATTCATTTTATTTTATCTTTCAACTCTCATCTCGTGAGATAGTTTTGGTGAGAAAAACATCATTCCATTAATTCATATACCATACCACTACTTCCTACACATCTGTTAGAGTTGCTCAAGATCAAAGGGAGTGGACAGGAGTTCCTATCTATGAAGAACGAGTTGTTCTTCTTGATCCATGGGTGATAGACGAATTCACAAAGTTAGGAGTGTTGCAGAGTAGCAGATTCTATGTAAAGCTTTGACAACGACAGCTAAGGAATGGTGCAATGGAGCACAAGATCCATGGAGAGCTGTAAGAAGTGCGGTTGGGAGATCAGATAGTATAGGTCGTCTAGTCTGGTAGACTGCAAGTTGTTAAATTCGTTTATAATGGATTGACAGGTAAAGTGTTTGGAGTTTTTCCTAGTTGGGTTTCTCCGTGATCATTCTGGTGTTGATTAATGATTTCCTTATATTGATTGATTATACAAATTGCGGTATTCAAATTTAGTATTAAATTGACTTGTATGAATAATCATTTAGAAAAGAATTAAAAAATGACTTGTTGCTGTTTAATTCATTAATAATTTTAATTCCGCATTATACACATATTCACCCTCATCTAGGTGTTGTTAGGGTCGAACTACACATTTTTCAACAATAAACCAAAATAGGATCATGCAATTCATTTAGTTCATTTAACAAGCCTTCAAGCCACAAAGACTCTTTTATAGCTTTAGTAGCAGCTACATATTCAGCTTTTGTAGTAGATAAGGCAACAATATACTGCAGTTGAGACTTCCAACTAATGCAAGTTCCACACAACGTAAACACATATGCAGTGGTTGATTTCCTATTATATTTATTACTAGCATAATCAGAATCCACATATCCTTTTAACACAGCTCCATCTTTACAAAACTTAAAATGCAAACCTAAATCTGCAGAATCTTTAAAGTATCTTAAAAACCATTTTAAAGCGGACCAATGTTTAGGACCTGTGTTTGCCATAAACATACTCAAAATGCTAATAGCATGTGCAATATCAGGTTTAGTACACATCATAGTATACATAACAGATCCAACATCATTAGCATAGGGAACCTTTTGCATATATTTGATATTAGATTCAACATGTTGATATTGTTTTTTACTCAACTTAAAGTGACGAGCAAGAGGCAAAATAACATGCTTAGAATCATGCATAGCAAATTTGGATAGCACATTTTTCACATAATCAAATTGAGTTAAAAAAAAAAAGATTGTTGTGATCTATTTCTTTTAATATCCATTCTTAAGATTCTCTTTGCATGTCCTAAATCTTTCATTTCAAATTCAGCACTTAAAGCTTTTTAATGTCATTTATATCACTTATTTTATGTCCAATCAACAACATATCATCAACATACAAAAAAAGGTAAACAATCACATCATGACTATAATTTCTTTTAAAATAAAGACAATGATCCTCGTAAAACCAATAGATGACACATAATTGTCAAATCGTATATATCATTGTCTAGGTGATTATTTCAAACCATACAAAAATTTATTTAAAAGATAAACATGATTAAGCCTTTTAGAATCAATGAAACCTTGAGGTTGAACCATATAAATTGTGTCATCCAAGTTACCATGCAAGAATGCAATTTTAACATCCATTTGTTCAAGTTCTAAATTATATTGAGCAACCAAGCAATCATGACTCTTATAGTAGTATATTTAACAACATGAGAGAAAATTTCATTGTAATCAATACTGGGTTTTTGTGTAAACCCATTTGCATCAAATCTAGCTTTAAACCTAAGAGGCTCTTTAGAAGAACTATCATCCTTAATACTATAAACCCACTTACAGTCTACTAAAGACTTATATTTAAGTTTAGGAACTAATTTCCAAGTATTATTCTTCACTAGAGACTTCATTTCTTCTTCCATAGCACCTAACCACTCATTAGATTGTTGACAACTCAAAGCCTCCTCATAAGGTTTAGACTTCTTAAAAGCTAAGTTTTGATATGACAAAACAACAAATGATTGATAATCACCCATCCTAACAAGCTCCCTATTCTCCCTCATAGTTCTATCACGAGCAAGTTGATAATCACTTAGAGGATCAACTACATCACCTACTAAGTCATGTTCACTACCTTCAATAGGTTCATGAGAATCAGTAACACATTCAATCTCCTCACCAGCTTCATTCTCAACTTGTTCCTCCTCAACAAGTCCATAAGAGTCACCTAATTTCACTTGCATTCTAGTCTCCTCATCCTTATCACTCTTAGGACCATCACTAGAGACTTTCTTACTCAAACAAGGCATATCAACTTCATTAAAAGTTACATTTCTACTGGTTATCATTTTAAAATATTTCTCATCTCTAGCCTAAAGTCTGTATTCTTTCACTCATTCAAGATACCCCATGAAAGCACATTTCTAATATCTAGACTCCAACTTCCCTAAACTTTAATGAGAATATGCAGCACACCCAAAGGTCCTCAAAATAGTATAATCAGACAACTTCTCTGACCATACCTCTTCAAGTGTTTTACCATCTAAAACACTAGAATGAGTTTTATTCACAATATATATAGCTGTCATAACGACCTCACCCCAAAGAACTTTAGAAACTCCTGAACTAATCATCATGCATATAACCTTATCCAATATAGTCATATTCATTCTTTCAGCAACTCTATTTTGTTGAGGAGTATAATGTACAATTTTGTGCTTGAGGATCCCATCATCTTTACAAAGTTGATCAAATTCAGAATTACAAAATTCCAGACCATTGTCTGTCCTTAAAACTTTGATCTTTTTATCCATTTGATTTTCAATTGTAGTCTTCCAATTCTTAAACTTTTCAAAAGTATTTAATAATTCTTTCAAAAGATAAATCCTAAATTTTCTTGAAAAATCATCAATCAGTGATAAAAAAATATTTGTTTCCACATTTAGTGGTAGTAGATGATGGGCCCCACATGTCAGAATAAATATACTCAAGGATAGATGCAGTCCTATGCTGACCAATATTAAAATGAAGCATATGTTATTTTCCTAAGGTACAATACTCACATAATGGAACCTTAGAAATTACATTTTTATCAAATGCTCATCTCTTATTCAAAATATGCAAGTCCTTTTCACTCACATGTGCTAACCTATTGTGTCATTTCAAGGTAGCATCAATCTTAGCACTAGATGACTCAACAGTGTGACTCTGAACTATACGGCTCTATGTCAATCCAGCCTTACATGCATATGTCATCTAGATTACCCATAGAAATCAAGTTCCTATTCAAATCACGAACATACCTTACTCTTTCTAAAGCAAAGGTATATTCATTTTCAAATTATAAAGTCACACTACCAATTTATTTAATACTACAAGCTACGTTGTTACCCATAACCACATTTCTACCATCAAGATCCTTAAAGTTTTCTAACCAAGGTCTTCTAGAAGTCATATGGAAAGCACAACCTAAATCCAAAATCCATTCACTATTTTAATCACCCTTATTTACATAATTGGCCGTATTCAAATTAAAAGTGGATTCTGTCACCACATACACATCAGCAGTCCCCTCCCCTAAGGGTTCAACTACATTCCCCTCATCCACTCTCTTCTCTTTCAGTTCATTCTTCTTTTTATAACAATCTTTTATAAAATGTCATATCTTTCCACACTCATAGCACTTCATATTTCCACTCCTAAACTTAGATCTAGATCTCCCATTTACTTTCTTCTTAGAATTGTTATGATTATTCCCTTGATAACTCTAACCATTAACTTGCCTAGACATAGGTCTACCCTTCACAAACAAACTCTCAATTTCCTTCCGAGTCCTATCAACCTTAAGCTCTAATTCTTTACTTCTTAAAGAATTAATCACAATTTCAGGAGTTAAGGTATCTCTACCATACTTAATAGCAAACTTAACATCCTTGTATACATCAGGTATAACATTCAAAATGATAACAACATTATATTTCTCAGAAACTTTCTCCCCAGGATTAGTGATATCTTGAACTAATTTATTAAAAGTATCAAGATTATCATCTAAATTTTTAGACATATCAATCTTAAAGTTAAAAAACCTCTCTAAACGGAAGAGTTTATTATGCAGACTCTTAAACATATATTGTTCTTCTAATTTTTCCCACAAAGCCTGAGCATTATCTTGTTTTCCTATTTTTTTCAACACTTGATCAGACAAATGAATGATTATAGAAGTATATGCAAGTTCATCAGATTCATGCTTTTGGTCATCAGTGATAGTAGTAGGGAAATCACCAGTTATAGCCTTAGCCACTTTTTGTTGAACTAAGACCCCTTTCATTTTTTGTTGCCAAATGAAAAAATCTCATTTTCATTAAAAATCCAAGTTTAAATGTTGCCATTGTCATTTGAAGTTCTAATCAATACAGAAGAGTTTTTTAGGTCACATTTTAACAGAAAAGTAGAAAATAGATATTTCAATAAACCAATTTAATATCACACAAATCTCATTATACCACAAAACAGGAATGAAAAATATCAAATTAAAAAAACAGACTAATAACATAGTGAACAAATTACCAGTGATAGTAAGCAGTTTAATAGACACAGTGAACCACAAGGTCAGCAGTAAGATTAAACAGGCCAACAATCATAGCAATTCACAAAGAATTATGGTACAGTATATTAAACAAGTTAATAGCTAGAATTCCAACAATTACAGATGTTAGAATTCACCAGGATTACGTGAGGTTCACGACCCAGGTCAAAGCTCAATTCTAACACAAGGGAACACAGATCACATGGAAAATTAACATTGTTCAAGATGTAGTAACAAGAAAATAAAAGGGAAAATGAGGAGATTTAGGAAGGTTTCACCAAGAAAGGTTCGAAAGAACCAAACACCAACCAGGTTCGAGCAGCTAGCAACAAGCAGCTCGAGGTCCAAACTCCAAGCAAGTTCACCAAGAATGAGTTCCCTCACAAGGACACAAACAGAGAGCAAAAGATTAGTAGGCAAATCAAGAAAAAGAAAAAAAAAATTAGGATTTCTACAATTTAGATCAACAAATGAATGTCAACTGAAAATTGATTTTCAGTGACAAACACTCGATCGAAAGTCCCTCACAGACTCACAAACACTCTGATACCACTTGTAGAGAAAAACCTCAACAGAAGAAGAAAATAGATTCACCAAGAATATAAAAAATTCAATAACACCAAGGAATATATTTTCACAAGGAGCTCAGAATACACAAAGATATTGTACCTGTCTGTACAAAGGAACTAGCCACAAAGACCCCAAACCCTAACAAAAATGCACAAAGCAACTACTCAAATGGTTCTAGACAATACAACTAATCTAAACCCTCTAAAAGCTCAATAGAAGAATTACTGACTCAAATCACCAAAACTTGTGATTAAAACCTCTGGTTTTAATCAAGACCACAAATAATCGACATATACGACAGAGAGTACACGAACAGAGAATCCAAAAGCTTCTCTCACACTCAGCAAAAGAATCGAATGAAAAATCACGAAAGAAAATGGCCATTCAGCTCCTTTTATAGGCAACACCATCACCGTAGATTAGGCTGAAGATCAATGGGCCAGAACAACACACATGGCGTTTAATTTTAGGCCAGGTTTTGGGCTAACTTCCTTTGAGTTATTGGGTAATGGTTTAATTGAAAATTATTTTCAGTAGCTTTAGGCAAAGCCTGTTTTCATCATTGCCCCATTAGTTGAAATTTAAATAACCAAAATGGCATCACAAACCAACATTGAACTACATGGCAGACTATGTTGATCATTTATCTCCTATTATCAGACCATTGCAAAATATGTTAAAGAAAAACGCACCACCACGATCTTTAGAACAAATAGAGACAATTCGAGAAATTAAGAAAAAGGTCCAAGGACTACCAGCTTTGTCTATTCATACTGATGGAAGGAGAATTTTACAGATTGATGCACTGGGCAGCAATTGTCCTGGAAGAGAGATGGAAAAAGAAACATATGTAGATATAAGAGTGGATCATTCTCAAAAGCAGAAAAACATTATCATTCCACTTTTAAAGAAATTTTAGCAATCAAACGTGGCATTGAAAAGTTTAAGTTTCATCTTATTGGACACAAGTCTTTGGTTGAAATTGATATGTCAGCATTTCCCAAAATGCTCTCATTCAAACAAAAGCAAATTCTAAATTCTCAACTACTATGGGCAGAATGGTTTTTAAATTTTGATTTTGATGTCATAATCATCATCGAAATTAGATTCTAGCACAAAAACAGTTGTAAGGGACTGTTATATCTTCTTCAGAAAACATTGATTTAAGATCTGCTTCATTATCATTTTTTGTTGTTGCATAAATCTAGTGCAATATTTTTCCCTTCTTTTGGTGTATACAATTTTTTTCCAAAGTGACCATTGTAGCCACAAATAAAGCATCCGTCTCCTTTCTTCTTTGTGAACTTCTTCTTGAAATATCTTTTTCTCTGAGGAAAACTTTTGGAAATTTTTTTGTTGATTTTGAATTTTCACTTGTGATATTTCTTCTTTCATGGGCAATCACAACTCCTGTTGTTATGTCGACATTTGAATTTCAAATCTAGCTGGTCGCAAGCCTTTTCAAGCTTCTGTCATGTTGTACTGATATCCTTTACAAACTCTCTTTGATTACAGAGTTTTTTCAAAGCTCTTTTTACCCAATTATGAAGTTCTCCAAATAAAGTGGTTTCCAATGATTGTCCTTTTATATCAATCATTCTGAGTGTCTCCTGGCCAAGAGACTGTGGTATGGATTTTAGGTAAGCTTGCTTTATGTTGGTATCATCTATTCCATCAATAAGATAATACCTCCTGACAGCATTATGAAAATATTTGTCCAAATCTTTAGGATTGTAAGAACAACGTTGTGAGAATCTACACAATATTCTCGGATTAATAGGTTGTTTATAGAGAGATATGTGGTTGGCTGTATTCATGGTAAAAAGTAAGATTTGTATCTACGACCATTTGGAAGAAGAATAACACTATTTGCCCACAACTACTGAATAATGTAAAAACCAATTACAATATCCTTCCATGGTAAAGACGAACCAAATAACTTGTGTGAAACATTGCGTTCTAGCGAAAACTGAATTGTGATCGACTTGCTGACCAACTCTGTTGAAAAATATTCATTTTTGCCACCTGAAAAATTTGTTTGTGTTCTTTCCACAAATTTTGAGGGAAAATAGTTGGATTTAAAATTGAACAAGCTGCTCCAGTATCAAACAATCCTGCAACAATTATTAGCCTTTCATATTTCCATGGAAATATGTTAACCTCAACCATTGGTACCGGTACTCAGGTACGATCATTTAATTAGGGGTTATTCATGTAGATCCTCTTCAAACAGGGGGTGATGTGGCGCCCTTGATCATTTAATTAGGGGTTATTCTTGTTGAACAAGCCACGTAGGTCCTCTTCAAACAGTGGGGCGACGTGACATCCCCTATAGGTGGGATTCTTGTTTACTTGAATAAGTTAGGATTCCTACGATAAATATTGTCACACTTTCAATCATGCTACATGTATATCATTTTTATATTATTTTTTACATTATGTCACGTGCCAACTAGAGGTGGCAATGAGCCGAACTGAGTCGGGCCAAGTAGACACGCGAGCTTGACTCGTGCTCGTGCTCGTGCTCGTCATTTGACGAGCTTAAGCCGCACACGAGCCGACTTTTCACTAGCCAACGAGCTGCTCGGGCCGTTTGCCACCACTAGTGGCAACACACTATTAAACAGTTTAAATTTTTGACAATCTTTTTAATTAAATCAACACTTTCTAACACTTGTCAGGTCAACATTAATGTCAACCAAATAATGTAGAGTGGTATTTTCCTATTATCAATAACTCCTTATTTTACACCGACTTTCTATTCACACTCTGTTTCTTTATGTCATATCGTTTTAATGTTTATAATGCTATCATTGTGTTAAAATCATTCTACAATATTAATCTCGTTAAGAATTGTGTTGGATGAAAATTCAATGAGACAAAATATCAAAAGAATTAAAAAAGAATACAAATATTTTTGGAGTACTAAAAAATATTGACTAAATCTTTCCGGGAAAACCAATGGATAAAACTTAAACGAATAAAAAAGAGTACAATTACTTTTCTCCATGACGACCATCGAAGATTTTGAGTCAACATATTCCTAACTCGTGCACCAATTTGTTGAATGTAGACGTCAGCAATACTTTTATGAATAAGCTTGTCACATTATTACTTGAGTGAACATCGATATCATCCATCTTCAAAAGCTAAAAAATTTGGAGAAATATAATTTGTCATGTCTTTTTTCATGTACATTCTTTGATTTATGCCATACCAACTCCATCGTCTTCATACAATATTGTTGAACTATCTTTTATCGAAACTAATTCGTATGATATTGGGATATGAAGTGTCATGTTCCTAAATAATACACATTCTCAACTTACTTAATGGATGACAATAATTTTAGAATAATTTAAAGATTTTATTGTTATATTTGCTTTACACATCTTCATGTTTCTCAATCATACACATTTTTTTACAATGCTTTTGTGAATAATGCCAACACGAGTTCATTCTTTTCATTTTATTTTGTCCTTCCTCACTCCTCGCATGTTTACTCTAAATGTCTTCATCTTCTACCATCTATCCCTTTCTATATAGTTTAACCTAACACTCTTCTACTCTTATTGGTCTATTTCATTCTTTAACACGATTAAAATTAAAAAGAGAATAAGTGTTAGGAAATCATTAATTAAGGTCACCGCTGAACAACCTTGGAATGAAAAAACATGAGAAAATCAACATAATTATCTTGATTAACATAATTACTAGGAATAAGCAAGAGCATATCCAACTCTCATCTTCAATTAAAACAAATTGTCCACGTTAGGTTGATTGTGTAGAAAAATATGCGGTTTTGACAATCTACGATAACGACCCTTGTCGAGTTGGACCAACCACCAAGCTTTTAGTGTCAAGTATAAATTGTATTAATTTATTATTTGCAACATACTAACCACTCAATCAAAGAGAAAAATACGAATGGTTATACTATTGTATTCAATTACGCTTAAAACATGTAGTTTTCTATTTGACTTTAATGGTTGGCTCCATTACTTTAGTTAATTGTTTACGAAACTTACGAGTTTGATTGATTTTAAGGAAAATTATTTAAAAAATGGACAAAGACTATTCTTTCGCCATTTATTAATTATTTTGACACGAGTAATATTATTTAGCAATAATAATGTTACAATATTAGTTTAGATGACACTAAATGATAGACATAATTAAAAAGATCCCATATTTTTACATGTAATTTAGCCTATCATTCTTTTTGACACTCAAATAACTTTAAAACAATGCGTAATTGCTAGGCAATCGTTCCATTATACTTATGCCCATGTTTGTCTCCCTTTAGAATAAAACTTTTTAATTTTCATGCTAATTTTCAATCACGCACTTATACAATAAAATATTTTACACGTAAATTCAAAATTTTCCCTACCTTTTTAACCACACATTTGTAATAAAATTGTTATATTTACTGCCATCTTTTTGGAAAATTTTCTCGCTTTAAATCTTAGAGAGAGAATATAGAATGTTAGTGGATATTTGATAATTGTGTACAATAATTTTCATGTTCCGTGTACCGTTGTTTCACAACATAAGGTGACAATGAAATCTGGTGTCATAGAATATCAATTTTGTTTATATGATTTAAGTTGCTAATGATGTGAAAGGGGATTATAATAATGAGAAATTTACGTAATACCTTACCTCAAAAAATATAATATATATATGGACAATGTAGTTCGAGCTTGAATAATTCCCACCTCATGTCAACAAATAAATAAATTATACAAAAATATATAACTCGATAGAGTAGGATACTCGAGGGTAAATACTGGCTGTAATGCTTAACCATGGTTGTGAAATCTAAATGAGATGGACTGATTTTAGAAACCAATGAAACGGGCCACAAATTGGTTGGTTTAACTTGGTAGTGAACCAATTTGTCGATTCGAAAAATTCTTTGATATCTTGACGCCAACATACAAAATGTAACCTTAATTTGCAATGGTATGTAGTCAAGTTAGATGCTATACTATAGTTGGTAAGAGAGTATTTAGTATATGCAGATGGAATAAAAAGATATCGACTATTTTATTATTATCTTCATATTAATTTCAAATCCTTTTCAATTTACCCCTATGAAAAACTAAAATTATTATATTAATTATAGTGCATCTTTTATATAAATTCTTAAAGAGTAATCGGCTTACAAATAAAAGAAACTTTATCTCTGTGGTCACAGTTAAAGGCAAGAATGATATATAAACATAAACACGACAAAAATATAACAATTAATAAGCATATACTATTCGAATATTAAAGCTATTTTTGGTACATAATATGAAAGTACTAACACTTAGGTTTTAAACCTTCGATGGAAACATGTAAAATAAAGAATAATTCTGTCTAAGTAGAGGTGAAACTATTGCTATATTCTTCAATGTATAAAAATATATCCCAATTGTTGGGTTTATGGATACCACATATCTCCACAATGATATGATATTGTCCACTTTGGACTTAAACCCTCATGAATTTACTTTTTAGGTTTTACCCCAAAATGCCTCATACCAATGGAGATATTCTCAATGCTTATAAACTCATAATCTTTCCCATTTCTAACCAATGTGGGACTTTGAGGGCACTCCCAACAATCTTCCTCTCGAAAAAGTACCATCGAGTCTCCCCTCAAACGATCATCCATCCATCCACTCTCTACCAACTAGGATTCTCCACTTTCCTCTTCACCGTGTTGAGGTCATGACACGTTCGTGAAGCATTCCGAGAGCACTACCTGAATCGAGAGCTTGCTCTATTCAGGTCAACTCCTCTTCATTGTGTTGGGTCAAGACACGTTTGTGAAGCATTTGGAGCACACCGCCTGTCCAATAGAGCTCATCCACGGATCCCATCGCGAGCAAACCGAGGTTCACCACCTTCTTTCGGCATTTCTAGGAATTCATCCACATGGCTAAGTCTAGGTTTGGCTCTGATACCATTTGTGGTATTATTGTCCTCCAAACACTCCAAGAATCGAGAACAAACGACAACCTCCAAAACCAATACCAAAACCGGTTGCTCTTGGTAGCCCACAAAGAGCTTGGTGTAGAAGATGTTGTAGCCTCAAAGGTTCAACCACAAAGGTTAGACAAGAAGGAGAAGACAAGGTACGGTCTAGCACAAAGCAAGAGCCGAGAAGCACAAAGCAAGACCTTTCTCTCTTTCTCACAGCTACCAACAATTTCACACACCCAAATACAAGAAACATGAGTTACTAAAATATTCCACATAAGTGGGATTTTAGGTCAAAGATAAGTCTCCCAATAAGTACCAATTGATGGGCTTCCAACCCTAAGAGTTGTCCAAGGTAAGTGGGCCAGACCATGAGTAACACTAATGAGATTATGCTACTTCAAATGGCCCACTTAGGTTGTCGGAGTGGTTTGTTCATTGTGGTGTCGATATTTCGCTTCAATCATCGGCCGATACTTATGAAGTCTAATCCAAACTATAAAATCGGTTTAACATCATCACCCGAATTTATTGGGTATCAAAATCCAACAAAAAAATTTGATGGGTGTCGAATCCAACAAATAATAAATGCTTGCTCTCTTAAAATATAAACTGCAGTAAGGGTGAGCAAGATCGTATCCACAGGGATTGGTTAGATTTAATTCTTCAAATATTAAGATAATAAAAAGGGGGGAGGGGGGGGGGGGTTTGGATTGTTCTAAACAAATTAAATTTAAGCAATTTTTTTCTAGAATGCAAATTAAAGAGAAGATCAATATTAGTCAAATATCCAGCCCAAAGTATAATCTCAGAATTGATTCGGAAAATCGATCATTGATGCAAAAATAAAATCATTTATTCTTTCACCAAATTGGCTATGGTTATTGATATGATCTAATAATCTCTATTTCCTTACTATCTCGATAATCAAGAGACACTCTTTGACTATTTCTCTTGTCCATAAACAATCATAGATATGATTTTAGGATTTAATTTACCAACAGCATTAATCTCTAGAGAAACTACCAATTCTAACTAACAAATACACAAGCGTGATTTATTTAAGCTAGATTATATATCTCCATAACATAAATTGAAAACCCTATTTGTAATCAACTATGTTATTTTTCCACTAATATTAGAATATCTAAGCAATTACGAATTTAGATTTCGAATTGGCGATATATCGTTTTAACAATCAAACAACGTGCACTTTGTATAATCAATCAAAACAATAATTTCAAGAAACGCAGAAGATATGTATATAGAGAAAGAATAAAAGAACAATGAAAATTAATTCGATCTCACAATTCTTGAAAAATCAAAACTTCAATTATCCTTGTGCTGGAATAGAAAGTTAGCAATCCATGAAAATTCTGAAAAACAAAACAATATTTTTTCTAACCTTGTCTTTAAAAAACGTGCAGCCCTCTCTCTTAAAGGAGACTAAGTCTTTTCTCCTTTTTTGGAATCATTATCTCTAAGGAAAGATAATATTTTTTGTTTCGTATTTCTACTCTAATTCTAATCATCCTCAAATTTATCAAAATCCTCTAATTACATACGGGGCTCTTTAAGATATTAAATTCTCCTTCCTTTTGGAAAATAGGTGTAATCTTCCAAACCAGCCTTCAGAAATATCCCGCCTTTTAGTTTCTGGCCGCTCGGAATAGTAAGGCGTGCCCACGCCTTAAGTAAAGTTCGCTTCAACATCGTGCACTTTTTCTTTTTCTTTTTCTTTTGAGCTTCAATTTTGCTTCCCAAAACTTGTGAATTTGAGTCCAATTTGATCCAACACCTTCATATAACCCTTGAAACACAAAATGCAACCAAAATTAGAAACTTGAGCGATTGTAATCATCAAAATAGGAGGAGATATAACAAATTAAATAGCTATTATGCATTCAATCAATCTCCACCTCGATTCCCAATAAATCTGCAAGTAACCAAAACACACGGTTTATACTTGTACAATTAAGATAACCAATAAAATTGGTATCATAGACCTTATCTCGTGTTTCAAACTCGGAACACATACCATACCTGCTACATGTACTCACCAGTGCTAAGATCAAGAACACCCAAGTAGAAGCAGATAATCACAGCAATCAATCAAGAGCAAATAAACATGCGACGGAGATATCATATATGATAACATAGATCTTATCAAACACGTTCACACAGAACAATAGATTAACACCAAGTCAATCAACAAGTCAATACATACGCAACAAATACATAAATGGCCTCACGAAGAAGATCTCACCACACTTATCATATCTCATTCCGTGTTGCTCACACATCAGAACACATATCTTACCTCATGCCCACCATGCTCACTAGACTAGTCACTTAAAAAAAAGTCTAACTGGTAAGTCACAATAGATCCTAAGTTCTCGGGATAATTTTCTATCACCACATCACTTCTCCAAACCTAAGTGGATAATAGGTCTTCACCTAACAGAAGTGATAGAAGTTGTGTACTAAAAAGTGTGCATAGCATGATGAAAACGCTTCGTCTTGAGCCTAAGAGGAAATTAAGCGGTCAACGTTGTTGTTGACCGCTCAATTCTCGCTTAGATTTTCCTAGGCGTTCCTAGGCACGCCTAGCCTAAGCAAAAATTAAGCGGTCAACGTTGTCGTTAATCACTTAATGCTCGTCTAGGCGCGCCTCATGCCCAGATTTTAAGGAGACCTAATTTTTTCCTTTTTTAAAAAAATAAAACTTACAGTATAGATTCAATATATCACTATCTCTTCAAACTTCAAAAACTAAAGACTTCAGAGAACTGAGAAGATGGAGGAATGGAAAAAAAAAGATAATACTTTAAAATGAATTGGAATCCGATAAAGACTTAGATTAGATAAAATTTAAGCTACAAGTTATCTATGTTATGTAATTATGATTTTGAAACTTATCTTTATGTATGAATTATTAAGTAGATACAGTATTTTATAATTTTAGATGTTTGGTATGTATTATTGAATTACTGAATTTTTTTTTACAATGATTAAAAATTAAAATTAAAAGAACACTTGTTTATGCCTAAGCTTCGCATAGGCTTGCCTAAACTTATAAAGCTTGAAGTTTGGTCTCCACGCCTAGCCACACTTTATGTTTTTTAGAACACTGTGGAATTGTCTCAGTCACACTCTACATAATCAGGGTCTCTTACAGATAGAAGATTCCAAACATTTGATCACCTCTATACCGTGATCCAAATGTCACACTCCACTCCCCACGGTACAAACCACCAATGTACCCCTAGACATCTATATTCCACCTTACCAAAAGACATACAATAACACTGCAAATGCATCTTAAACCCACTATGCATGCAAATAATTACACAAAGTAATAAGATCACCCCAATTTATGCCAATGCACATATCAAACACATTGAAAATCCGCATCTAATCAAGCAACCGAATTAAGCAATCACACACATGCATAAAGGATAACATATGAATGCACATGCAGTTATTAGGGTTACACTTAATAAGGCTCACAAGGGTCATCACTCGACCCCGTAGCCAAATTCGCATCACCACTCGTCTTACCCTTCATCTTAGGACAATCCCTAATGAAGTGTTCAGACTTACCACAACTGTAACACCGTCTACCACCGGACTTGTCACAACTCTTGTTCTTCTTCTTACCACCATCATCACTCGAGTCACTACTTGAATCACCACAGTCTTGAGCTCTACCCCAACTCATTTACTTAAATTTCATTCTACACTTCATCATATGCAACTCATCATTTCTCTTATCTCTCTTTTTTCAGTCTTAATCTCCATTATCTTACTTCTAAGGGAATCGATGACAATCTCGGTGGTTAAGGTGTCCCTACCATATTTAATTACATTCTTGACCTCTCTATATGACCCAACATAGAATTAAGCAAAATAATGACCTTATAGGTTTCAAACACATTCTCATCACAATTAACGACGTCTTGAACCAACTTGTTAAAAATATTCAAATTGTCATCAAAATCCTTTGAAGGATCCAATTTAAAGCTAAAAGACATTTCAAGCAAGTACAACTTATTATGATTAGATTTAAGTAAATATAAATCCTCCAAATTTTTTCAAAATTCTTTGGTAGAATTGAGTTTTTCAAATTTTCTCAAAATAGTGCGAGACATGTGTAAAATGATAGAAGTGTATGCAAGTTCATCATATTCTTCTTTTTGTGCTTTTGTAAAATTTTCGAAAATTTGCCATCAATTGCCTTTGAAACTTTTTGTTGGATCAGAATACCATTCATCTTTTGTTGCCAAATTGAAAAACCACATTTCCATTGAAAACTCCAAATTCGAAATGTGAAGACATTTTGATGAAGACATTTTGAAAAAACAGGACAACCAAGAATGCACAATAGGTCACACAAAGTAATCATAAGGCAACAATATATACCGTTCTAGATTCTCAAGGTTTCGTGAGACTTAAAATTTCAGATCAAGGAAACGTTTGAACGGGTCCAGTCCAAGTGTTCTAACATAATAATCAATGCAACACAAAGATATATAAACAAAAAGTTCAAAATTCCAAGCAATTCAGTCTCACATGGTGACTAAACAACAGTTACGACACAAAAGCAACTACCGACTTGCAATTAAATTCAACACTTCAACTAAAGCAAATAATTCCTAAAATTCTAGCATAAGTAATGGTTACCACTTAACGGTAACTCCAATCCTAATTTCACTTCACACGATGACGCGCTAATGTTGAAATTTAAACGGGATAAGCCAATTTACCATAACGAATCTATTTGAGTCCGTAAATTACGAGATATGCGAATTTACTGCTTTAGGATCACAATTTATGGCCTAAAGTAATTCAGTAAATATTTTGCAATTTCGACCGTCTATAGGGATGGGCAAAACCCAAACCATCCTGAAAAATCGACTGACCCGACCCAAATTTGGGTCAGTTTTTTGAAATTTTTGGGTGGGTTTCGGGTTGAGTAATCGGGTCGGGTTGGGTCGTGTCATGGGTTAGCAACCCAAACCCGATGGACTCGACCCGAAACCAAAAAAGAAAAAGAAGAAAAAAAAACATCTTCAACTAAAACCTAAAGCCTAAAGAATTAAAACATCTTCACTTACATTACACTCCACTTCCAAGTTTCAGTGTAGCCATTGAACTCTCCATCCTCTTCCTTCTCCTACTTTGCACCAGACTCCACAATCCCATCACCCCAAAAATCTAATCTCGTTATCGCTCTTTACTTTTTCTTCGTGTTCGTTTTCTCTATTTTCGCTACTGACTCAATTACTGACTGCACCTTCCAGCCAACCCGGATTTGCTCTCTCGCCAATCGCCAGCGATCTGCTCTCTCCGTCTTCTGTGGTTTTTCATTTTCTTTTATTAACTTGATTTTGTTGACAAACTAAATTTTTGCTAAGTTCTTCCTAACACAAACATTAAATGCTATTTTCTATCTGATATTGGTGATTTCTTATTTTGTTTATTTATGAAATGAGTTTTTGGTGCTTCTATATCTGAAAATTATGTCGATTTATTTTTCTGTGCTTTTAGTTAGTTGATATACTTTTATTTTGCGTCAAGTCCTCGTATATTTCTTTTGTGTACGAAAACTGACTTATGAACCACCCATGTTGTGATTCTATATTTCTGTTGATAATATGAAGTAAATGTAGAAAATTGTAACCTGGGAAAATATCGGATCTTTCTTCAAATTTTATTTTTGTACAGTTCTACTTTATTTTTGGGTATTGGGTGGAATTTGTTGCTAAGTCAATTTGGACACGATAATTTGATTATGTAAAAGAATTTAAATTTTTATCAAAACTTATACTTGACAAATGGCCCCAAAATGAAAAGAAAATGTCAATGAATATATCGATTCTAACAGGATTCAGGAATGACTTTATATTTTTCTTTGAATCTGTATTTCCTTTTCGTTTGCTTTCCGTTAATCGTTTTTGTTTAATTATTTTGATGAATATTTGATGGATTGTACTATTTTATTTTTCAAGTTTATTGACATTGGATAGCCAATGGCTATATTAATATTATTTTACATCAAAAAATTGGATGATTTTAATTTTTGTGCAATAAATTTTTCTCAAACTGACCGACGCATAATTTGGTTGGGTTGGATTAGATTTCTAACAAACTGATAATGTTAGGTTGGGTTTGGGTTTGGGCAAAAACCGACCCAACCCTACCCACGCTTACCCCTAACCGTCGAACCCACAAAGGGCAAAATCATCCAAATTTTTCTACAAAGCCTGAAACACGAAACAAAAATTATCAGTACATTCAGGAAATCAAAATAAACAAACTGCTTGAAGAAAGTTTCGCCAGAAAAGCCTCAACGCGTCGCCACTCTCCTCTACGCGTGGGCCTCACGGCCGTTGCCACGCGCCCTCACCGTCCACAGGCACCGACCATGCAGCAGCTCCTCGACATGCTGAGTCTAGTAGTGGTCACCGTTTCACCAAAAGCTTCCTAGATTCGCCGAAAATCGAGCTCAAGTGTGGTTTTTTGGGAAAAAATTGGGCAAAATTTTTCTTCAGTTTCTGCTGTGTTTTCTGGTTGTTCCTGGTGATTTTATGGCCTGAAAATCACTCCAACTGACTCTGAAAATATTTGTTTGTTATTTTCTTCTATTGCTCCAAGATCCAACCGATTTTGATGAAAGAACCGAGAGCTTCTCCTTCTCGAGCACGCCTCCTCTTTTTCGATTTTCACAGGATTTCACACTACCAGCGCTCTGATACCACTTGTTGGGTTTATAGACACCACATATCTTCACAATG
Source organism: Fraxinus excelsior (assembly GCA_019097785.1). Lineage (NCBI taxonomy): Eukaryota > Viridiplantae > Streptophyta > Magnoliopsida > Lamiales > Oleaceae > Fraxinus > Fraxinus excelsior. The sequence goes on along the minus strand of CM032624.1, from coordinate 12,269,628 downwards.
ATATGATATTGTTTACTTTGGACCTAAGCCCTCATAGATTTACCTTTTGAATTTTACCTCAAAAGGCCTCATACCAATGGAGATATTATCCATGCTTATAAACTCATAATCTTTCCCATTTATAACTAATGTGAGACTTTGAACGCACGCCCTACAATAATAATATGATATTAACAAATTGAGTAAAATTAATGTTAAATACCACTACTCAAATTTAAAATAATAGAATGAACTTCGAAACGTATGTAGTGATTGTTTGTGCCTTATTTTTTGGGAGAATATGTTTTGTAATAGTAATTTTTTTGATGGAATATGTAGTTAAAAGTATGATTTTTTTTTTTATTTTTTTTTTTAGTTTACGTATAAAATAATTTAATTGGGCGAATATGTGATTGAAAATGAGTTTGATTAAATGCGTTTTTATATAATGAAACTCAAACGGATAAAATATGAGTAAACATCACCTACTAATCCTAAGTACACTAATGGACTAATGGAATTCCTCGTTTGATTTAGATAAAAAATAAATTTTTAGTACAACTTGATGAGAATTGGTGAAATATATGGTTAAAAACTTGATAAAAATTGTAAATCTCATGAAATTTATGACTAAAATTAAATTTGATAAAAATAAAATTAAAAAATAGATACCAAACATTGGCGAAATAAAGTTTTCTCGGGTCACTTTCCTGATCCATATCCTAAGCCTCACACGACAACCGTGGAGCCATGAAGGCTTCGTTTGCTCCACGTTATAGAGTGAGCACCCAAGAGGACAATTTTAGCATGCATTTATTGCAAGGAGCTTAATATTATTAAAGAAGATAATATTTTCACACCGTTATTTTTTTTCCGTATTTAATTATGTTGGTTGGACGCATTCATAACAACAAAATTAAGGATAAAACTACTTGTACATCCACATATGTAAACTTTTGTTGACATCTCCTACGTGTCAAAAATTTAACCATTGATTGAAAAGGATATTGTTAAGATCAATGTACAAAAATCCGTCAATTCACAAGGATGTAAACCAACTATTTATACAACGAATAATGTATTATTATTACAAAATTGAAGAGTATGGTTTCGCTGTATGTGACTGAATGAGGTAATGCTATTCACCAACAATGGTTGCGAACAATTGTGTGGCAGTTGGAAGTAGCGTAATAATGCTCGATTTCAGTAGTTTCATAGGTTAGCTAACAAGATTTTTTCAAATGATGCAATAATACTTAAAAATTTTATTAAATGAACTAATTTATCCTAGTCAAATTAAAAGCATAAAATGAATCTTTTCGACACAATTCCACTTATCTTTACATTTCGCTCCATAATTCTCGAAACCCAATCCAAATGAACCCACAAAATATTTCTAACTCGGTCACCCATTTCATACCATAAACCCAAAATTTATTCCAATATTAGCTTATTTTCTCTAAATGTACGTATCAAATATCATATATAAAAAATAGCATTTTTGTGTTTTGAAAAGGGCATCACGTCAAATACACGAACAGAGCTATCATAGCTATGCACATATGAATTAATCGTATTTATGTATTGTAATGACAAGAATATCTGAGTTCGTGAAGTACGTATTAGAAATGAGACAAGATTGACACAAAAGTTAGATGATTAATGAATAAATATAGGAGTTGGTAGAATTTATATGTTAATTTTTCACAACCATTTCTATTCACAGCATATTTGAATTAAATTTTTACTTTACAAAAAAAAAAAAAAAAACGACCTCAAATCTCAGTGGGGGCATGAGACCTAATGGCCCCACCTCCCTCAGCCACCAACTGTATATATTGTCTAATAAAATTATATGTACTTTTATTAATTGAATAATCACTAAATGCAGAAAAATTCAGATTTCTTTATAACCTTACCTTTCAAAAGAAATGAAGATATTAACCGTACAAAAGTCAGCCATATTGGAATGAGCCGAGAACATCGCCAGCTAGCTACCAAAGAGTTAAGCCATTTACAAGCTAAAGGTCTCATTGAACCAACTACTTCTCAACGGGCGTGTAAGCCTTTTATGTAACTTAAAAAAGTGAACAAATTCGTGGAAAAATGAGACTTGTGATTAAAACCGTTGAATCACCTCCTTGCTGATGACAAATTTACTCTTTCAAATAAAAGGAGTTTATTTCAGTTTATCTCAAGCGAAAATCTTTTCAAAGTTTGATCTAAAAGCAGGATTTTGACAACTGGGAATTAAGGAAGAAGAAAGATACAAGACATGATTCTGTATCCCAAACCATCATTACCAGTGGACAGTTATGCCGTTTGGTCTTAAATCAGCTCCTTCATTGTTTCAAAAGGCTATAACAAGAATTTATCATCCAATATTGGAGTCAACATTAATCTACATTGATGATATTCTCTTGTTCTCAAAGGATGCAGAAACAAATTATTAGTTGTTGTCCAGTTTGCTGATTTGACAAAGCAATTTGGAATTATGCTTTCCTAGAAGAAAATGGTCATTGGAGTTTCTAAAATTGATTTCTTAAGAATGCATATTAAAGATGGTCAGTATTCTTTGCAGCCACACGTTGGTCAAAAATTATTAAAGTTTGTAGATACAGATCTCTCTAAAAAAGAAGTTCAACAGTTCCTTGGAATTGTGAACTACATAGCAGACTTAGTTGATCATTTATCTCCTATTATCATACCATTGCAGAATATGTTAAATAAAAACGCACCACCATGATCTTCGGAACAAATAGAGGCAGTTCGAGAAATTAAGAAAAAGGTCCAAGGATTACCAGCTTTGTCTATTCCTACTAATGGAAGGAGAATTTTACAAACTGATGCAAGTGACCTATACTGAGCAGTAGTTCTCTTGGAAGAGAGATGGAAAAAGAAACATATGTGGATATAAGAGTGGATCATTCTCAGAAGCAAAAAAAACATTGTTATTCCACTTTAAAAGAAATTTTAGCAATCAAACCTGGCATTGAAAAGTTTCAGTTTCATCTTATTGGACACAAGTTTTTGGTTAAAATTGACATGTCATCATTTCCCAAAATGCACTCATTCAAACAAAAGCAAATTCCAAATTCTCAATTGCTCAGATGGGTATAATGGTTTTCAAGTTTTGACTTTGATGTCATAATCATCATCATCAGAATCAAATTCTAGCACAAAAATAGTTTCAGGGGACTTTTCATCTTCTTCAGAAAACACTGATTCAAGATCTGTTCCATCATCAATTTCTGTTGCTGCATAAATCTGATGCAGTATTTTTTCCTTCTTCTAGTGTGTTTTTTTTTTTTTTTGCAAAGTGACCATTATTGTTACAAATAAAGCACATGTTTCCTTTCTTTTTTGTGAACTTCTTCTTGAAATACCTTCGTCTCCGAGGAAAAGTTTTGGAAATTTTTTTGTTGAATTTGAATTTTCGCTTGTGATATTTCTTCTTTCCTGGGCAATCACAACTCCTGTTGTTATGTCAACATTTGATTTTCAAATCTGGCTGGTCGCAAGCCTTTTCAAGCTTTTGACATGTTGTACTGATATCCTTTAAAAGCTTTCTTTGATTACAGAGTTTTTTCAAGGTTCTATTTACCTATGAAGTTCTCCAAACGAAGTAGTTCCCAATGATTGTCCTTTTATTTCAATCATTCTGAGTGTCTCCTGGCCAAGAGGATGTGGTATGGATTTCAGGTAAGCTTGCTTTATATTGGTATCATCCATTCCACCAATAAGATAATACCGTCGGCAGCATTATGAAAATATTTGTCCAAATCTTTAGGATTGTAAGAACAATGTTGTGAGAATCTACACAACATTCTCGGATTAATAGGTTGGTTATATCATCAAGGTTGATTATAGTGAAATATGTGGTTCGCTGTATTTATGGTAAAAAGTAAGATTTGTATCTACGACCATTTGGAAGAAGAATAACACTATTTGCCCACAACTGCTGAATAATGTAAAAACCAATTACAATATCATTCCATGGTAAAGATTAACCAAGTAACTTGTGTGAAACACTGCGTTCTGGTAAAAAATGAATTGTGATCGGCTTGCTGATCAACTCTGTTGAAAAATATTCATAATTGGCCGCCATAAAAATTTGCTGGTATTCTTTCCACAAATTTTGAGGAAAAATAGCTGGATTTGAAATCGAACAACCTGCTCCAATATCAAACATCATGCAATAATTATTGGCCTTTCATATTTCCCTAGAAATCCATTGTAATTGGTACTCAGGTACGTTCATTTAATTAGGGGTTATTTACGTGGATCCTATTTAAATAGGGGGCAGTGTGGTTATTCTTGTTAGACAGGACACTTAGGTCCTCTTCAAACAGAGGGGCGACGTGACGACCCATATAGGTGGGGCGCCTAATTACTTGAATAAGTTAGGATTCCTATGACAGATATTGTCACACTTTCAATCATTCTACATTTATATTATTTTTTACATTATGTCACGTGGCAACTAGAGGTGGTAATGGGTCGAACCGACTCGGTTCGACCCAAGCACACGAGCTCAGCTCTTGGCTCGTGGCTCGTTTATAACGAGCCGAGCAGAAGCTCGGCTCGTTACTTGTGGGCTGAGCTCGGATTGGCCCGTGAGCTCGTGGTTCGTGGGCAAAGCCAAGCTTCAGCCCGCGAGCTTGTCTTTTTTTATTTTTTAAATAAACTTTTAAAAATAAAAAAGGATGTACCTCTCGCCTTGGACAAGCCCACGAGCCGCTTGCCTGTGGTCGAGCAGAGTAGGGTCGGCACATGCTCGTCATTTGACGGCCCAAGCCGCCCACGAGCTGACTTTTCACGAGCCAATAAGCCGCTCGGCCCGTTTGCCATCACTAATGGCAACACACTATTAAACAATTTAAATTTTTGACAATCTTTTAATTCAATCCACACTTTCCAACACTTGTCATGTCAACATTAATGTCAACCAAAAAATGTACGAGTGACATTTTCCTATTATCAATAACTCCTTATTTTACACCGACTTTCTATTCACACTCCGTTTCTTTATGTCATATTGTTTTAATGTTTATAATGCTATCAATGTGATAAAATTATTCTACAATATTAATCTTCTGAAGAATTGTATTGGATGAAAATTCAATTAAACAAAATATCAAAAGAATACATATATTTTTGGAGTACTAAAAAATATTGACTAAATCTTTCCGGGAAAACCAATGGATAAAACTTAAACGAATGAAAAAGAGTACAATTACTTTTCTCCTGACGATCATCGAAGATTTTGAGTCAACATATTCCTAACTCGTGTACCAATTTGTTGAATGTAGATGTCAACAATACTTTCATGAATAAGCTTGTCACATTATTACTTGAGTGAACATCGATATCATCCACCTTCAAAAGCTGAAAATTTTAGAGAAATGTAATTTGTCATGTACATTCTTTGATTTATGCCATAACAACTTCATCGTCTTCATACAATATTGTTAAACTATCTTTTAGTGAATCTAATTCATATGATATTTGGATATGATGTGTCATGTTCCTAAATCATACACATTCTCGACTTACATAATGGATGACAATAGTTTTAGAATAATTTGAAGATTTTGTTCTCATATTTACTTTACACATCTCTATGTGAAAATTAAGGCCCACAACACACGATATTAAAACAAGATTCCACAAACCATAAACAGAACAAAAAAGAAATTTGTAGAAAATTAAAGATTGAGCATAAAGAATTATTTCGGCCTAAACCCCGGAGGTTCGGCGACCGGATCTAACGCCTACATCCCCCGTTGAGCATCCAAATAAGGGATATTCGCTCGATTGCACTAATAAGCTCAAAGTGGAAACAAGTTACAAATAGTTCTTCCAAATACAAGAGAAAAGCACATAATACTTATCTATCCCACACCGAACTACAAATCTAAAAAGAATCACACAAGAAACCCTTCAACAACCAACTGAAAATCGCAACCGCAAGAAAACCCTTATTCTCACATGGGATAACTCAAATAAACAGATTACAGAAGCTAACAACTAATATAATCTCAGTTCACAAGTTCATCATGAGAGATGAAGAACACGAAGGACCAAACCCTAATATAAAGAAAAATGTGCACTCTCAGAAGAACTTAGAAGACGAAGAACTCAAAAGGCAGAACCAAGTGAAAAATATATGCAAAGTATCCACTTAAGAAAAAACGGGTTCAGCAGAAACGCGATTTAAAACCAATTTTAGGAGCACATCATAGATCAAAGGTTCGAGCCTCAACACCATGTTTCTCAATCATACACATTTTTTACAATGCTTTTGTGAATAATGCCAACACGGGTTCAATCTTTTCATTTTATTTTGTCCTTCTTCACTCCTCGCATGTTTGTTTACTCTAAATGTCTTTATCTACTACCATCTATCCCTTTCTATATGGTTTAACCTAACACTCTTCTACTCTTATTGGTCTATTTCATTCTTTAATACGATAAGAATGCAGGAGACAAAATTAAAAAGAGAATAAGTGTTAGGAAATCATTAATTAAGGTAACCGCTGAACAACCTTTGAAATGAAAAAACACGAGAAAATCAACATAATTATCTTGATTAACATAATTACTAGGAATATTAAGCAAGAGCATATCCAACTCTCATCTTCAATTAAAACAAATTGTTCATGTTAGGTTGATTGTGTAGAAAAATATGCAGTTTTGCACAATCTACGATAACGACCGTTGTCGAGTTGGACCAACCACCAAACTTTTAGTCAAGTACAAATTGTATTAACTGATTATTTGCAACATTCTAACCACTCCATCAAAGAAAAAAATACGAATGGTTATATTATTGTATTCAATTATGCTTAAAACATGTAGTTTTCTATTTGACTCCATTCCTTTAGTTAATTGCTTACGAAACTTACAGGTTTAATTTGATTGATTTAAAGGGAAATTATTTAAAAAATGGACAAAGACTGTTCTTTCGCCATTTATTAGTTATTTTGACATGAGTAATATTATTTAACAACAATAATGTTACAGTTAAAGGCAAGAATGATATATAAAACTAAACACGACAAAAATATAACAATTAATAAGCATATACTACTTGATTATTAAAGCTATTTATGGTACAGAATATTAAAGTACTAACACTTAGGTTTTAAACCTTCGATGGAAACATGTAAAATAAAGAATAATTATGTCTAATCAACGGTGAAACTATTGCTACATTGTTCAATGTATAAAAATATATCTCAATAGTGATTGAAAATGATCAATTTGATGAAATGTGTTTTTATAGAATAAAACTCAAAGGGATAAGATACAAGTAAACCTCACCTACTAATCCTAAGTACACGGATGCGCTAATGGAATTCCTCGTTTGGTTTAGATTAAAATTAAATTTTTAGTAGAACTTGATAGAATTAGTGAAATATATGGTTAAAAACTTGATAAAAATTGAAGGCTTGGTTTGCTCCGCGTTATAGGGTGAGCACCCATGAGGACAATTTTAGCATACATTTATTGCAAGGAGCTTAATATTATTGAAGAAGATTATGTTTTCACACCATTATTTTTTTCGTATTTAATTATTTTGGTTGGGCACATTCATAACAACAAAATTAATAGGTTCCTTCCTAATTTAAGCTTTTATACAAAATAGTTCGCGAATTTGTATATCTCGTTTTGTTCTCTTTTTTTTTTTTTTTTTTTTCAGTGTTTATAAGTAGTGAGTTATACTGAATTCTTGTTTGATGACAATTATTTGAAATTTTTTTTATACACATACTTATTTTCAATCGCACATTTACACAATAAAATGTTCTGCATGTTAACCCAAATTTTTTTCTTACTTTTTGACTGCGCTTTCTCCTAAAAATCAATATTTAAAATATTGTTTTTGCCAAATAATGACAATCAAACTTGGGCTAAATGTGGATAATAAGTTCATGTTTGGTGTAGATTAGAATTAATTTTCCTAGTAGATTTTTATAAAAATTGATGAAATATGTAGATAAAAAGCTGTGGATCATATAAATGGTGTGATTAAAATTAATTATTGAATTTGCTACTTAAAATTGATGAAATGTATGTAATAAGTTGTAGGTGTTATGAAAAATACGTTGGATTAATACAACTCGTGAACCCAGAACCCCCTTGTAAAACCCACCATTTCCCCTTATACCGTGGGCAAAACTGTCAGGCATTTAATCCAGGAAAATTTCTGCGTGTACAGAAATTATTTTGTCAGAATTTGTATGTCCTAAAAAAATGGGGTCCACTCTCGTGTTTGAGTTTTGTGATATTTCTTGTAAAATAACTTATGTAAGGGTCTATTTGATTTCAAACGTGGAAAATTGGTATAAAAAAAATGTTTTATTAGAAATTAAATTTTTTAAAATTTGTTTTACTGAAAATTATAATTAATTTTGTTTGATTGGTATAATTTTTCACTTGAAAAATATTGAAAGTGGTGTCCGTTTGATTTTTTTTTCATGAAAAATGTCCATTTAAGTGATAATTTTTTTACTATTGAGTTTAGAATTTGTTCCAATTGCAAAACAAAAACTAAAACTAAAAAATTAAAAAAAAATTAACTTATCAAATATCATTCGTTTGGCTTCGTTTTTAGTAAAATTTGTCCATTAAAGGGAAATTTTTTTTTTACAATTGTCCATTAAATTTGTTTCTATTGCCAAAAAAATAAAAAAATAAAGAAAGATGGAAAACAAAAAACCAGCACAACCTTTGGAAAACAAATTCATTGAAAACTAAGAAAAGGTGGCGCGTGACTTAGAAGTAAAAAAAGAAATTGTCTAGAAAATTTTGCAAATCAAACAGAGATAAAGTTGGAAAAGGAAAAAAAAATTTCTTACTTTTCGAGAAAACTTTGCAAATCAAACTGGGTTATAAATAGGCTACACGTACATAATTCAGGCTGTCGGCCAAACTATCAGGCAATTAATCCAATCCAGTGGTGATCCCAACAATTTGAAAAAGTCTACTTGTACATCAACTTTTGTACTTGGGATATACACCCCCCCTCACATGAGGGGTGGAACTCACTGTATAAAATATTTTTTTATTTAAGCGGGTCTCATCCTCATGTGAGGGGGGTGTACACCTCGATGTACATCCCGATGTACCGTAGCAAAACCGCAACAATTTTGTCCAGTTTCTGATTACTCAATTTACTCATATATCTTATTACAAGTCTCAGTCCCCCCATTTTTCTTCCACATCAAACGTCTCCTATCTCTGCACTTAAACAAAAAGATGGACTGTAATTTAGCCTCTGAACCTCTGATTCATCTCTTACTGGTTTCATTTCCCGGCCAAGGACATGTAAATCCGCTGCTTCGCCTTAGCAAGCGCCTTGCATCAAAGGGTCTTCTTGTTACTTTTTCTGCACCTGAATTCATCGGCAAAGATATGCGAAAAGCCAATGAAATTACCGATGAACCCACCCCGGTTGGTGATGGAATGATCAGATTCGAGTTCTTTGATGATGGATTGGCTGATGATGATCCAACACATTATGATCTCGACACGTACTTGCCGATTCTTGAGCTCGTCGGCAAAGAAAAAATTCTAAGTATGATAAAAAAACATGCAGATAAAGGAGTTCCAGTTTCTTGTTTGATCAACAATCCCTTTATTCCGTGGGTTTCTGATGTGGCTGAGAGCGTTGGAATTCCCAGTGCAATGCTTTGGGTTCAATCTTGTGCGAGTTTTAATGTTTATTACCATTATTATCATAATTTAGTGCCTTTTCCCAGTGAAATTGAACCAGAAATTGATGTTCAGTTGCCTCGTATGCCTCTGTTGAAATATGATGAAGTGCCCAGTTTCTTACATCCTACTACTCCCTACCCTTTTCTTAGGAGGGCAATTTTAGGACAGTATAAAAATCTTTCGAAACCCTTTTGTATACTGATGGACACTTTTCAAGAACTTGAAGAGGAGATCATTGATTACATGTCCAAGATTTGCCCCATAAAGACTGTTGGACCCCTTTTTAAAGACCCTAAAACTTCAGGCTTAAATGTTCGTGGTGACTTCGTTGCCGTCGATAATTGTATAGATTGGCTTGACTCCAAACCGCCGTCTTCCGTTGTGTACATTTCGTTTGGCAGTGTTGTTAATTTGAAACAAGGACAAATTGATGAAATAGCATACGGGATTTTAAATTCAGAAGTTCCATTTTTGTGGGTCATGAAGCCGCCGCCGGAAAAATTAGGTCTCCCTGTAGTTGTTTTGCCGGAAAAGTTTTTGGAAAAAGCTGGCGATAAAGGTAACACGAATCATCTCATCTTAAAGTTTATGCATATAGTCAGTCAAGATTATTTTTTTTGGATCAAGTGTCTTAACTTTTGCCTTCAACAGGCAAGATAGTGCAGTGGAGTCCACAAGAACAGGTTCTGAACCATTCATCTGTTGCCTGTTTCGTGAGCCACTGCGGGTGGAACTCCACCATGGAGGCGCTCACCAGCGGCGTTCCGGTGGTGGCGTTTCCTCAATGGGGTGATCAAGTAACTGATGCAAAATACATAGTGGATGTGTTCAAAGTTGGGATTAGAATGTGCAGAGGTGAAGCTGAGAACAGAATAATTCCTCGAAATGAGATTGAGAAATGTTTGCGTGAGGCCACAAGCGGCCCGACGGCGGAGGAAATCAAAGCAAATGCACTCAAGTGGAAAAAAGCGGCGGACGCAGCGGTGGAAGCCGGTGGGTTCTCCCATAAGAATATGCAAGATTTTGTGGACGAGATTGTAAGGATGCGTGGCTGATCTTTCACGGCCACAACAATAATTTGTCGAGATATGATATTTGTACACTGGACACCAGGGACGTCAACTCCGGTGTACAGCCCACCCCCACCCTCTCATGTGAGGTGCTGCACATTGAGGTGTCAATGTCAGCGTACAAGTAGCATGATCACAATTTATTTTCTTAATTCGTGGCAGCGAAACTAGAGACGTACGGAATTGTTTCATGTACTACGTAATTGGCACAAATTTGAAAACTATCCAAAGTGGCTTTTCCGTGACATACGCGTCGTGACAAAATTTGCGTACTTTTCGTTTGAACTTTTTTCAGTATTAGATATTTTTACTTTTAAAAATATATATATTAGAACTCGTACTTTGATCTAGGGATGGCAAAAAAGCTCGTCGGCTCGGACGGCTCGGGCTCGGCTCGGAAAAAGCTCGAGCTTGGCCCGGCTCGGGCTCGGTTACAACGAGCCGGCTCGGGCCGAGCCTCATTTTTTTTGTCAGGCTTTGCTCAGCTCGGCTCGGGCAAAAAAAAGCTCGGTACAAAAAAACTCGAGTTGAGCCCAAGCTTTTTTCTTTAATTTATAATACGTATAAACCATACAAATTTTAAATTTTTTAAGTAAAAAATGTAGATTTGACATTAAAAAAAATAAAAAAATCGAACCGGCCCAGGCTTGGTTCGACTCGACCCGCTAAGGCTTGGACCAAAAGCTCGGATCGAGCCTTATTTTTTTTGACCAGGCTCGGCTCGACTCGGTCCAAAAAAAGCTCGGACCAAAAAGCTCGAGCCGAGCCCGGGCTTTTTTTTTGGGCTCGAGCTCGGCTCATTGACATCCCTACTTTGATCATAGTTAAAGTCATTTAAAATGATGAATTTTCCTTCTTTAAATGGACACAAGTAATAATAAAATAAATGAAAAATAGAAGCATGAGCTCAAATTTTTTTTAAAAATAAAAATATATCGCAATTTTAAAAAAAATTATTATACAAATTATAAAACAAAGAAAAAGTTTTCTTCTTTAACCTCTCCACCCAATCCAACCCCACCATCCATCACCATAACAAAATATCTTACCAATCGCTAGGGATGGCAGCTCGATTAGGTTCATATAAACACAAGCTCGACCCAAATGTGAAGTTCGGTCCGAGTTGAGCGGGTCCATGAGCCGCTCATCAAAAATAATTGCTTTGTTAAAAAATACTTTTTGAAAATTCTCCTATTTTTGGGGCTTAACACAAGTTGAAAAAGAATGAATATTTTTATAGCTACAAATGGAAAAAGAATTTAATATATAAGTTATTAAATCGTATTTCATGCTAATGGAAAAATGTAAAGTCAGAAGTAATCAATGTATCATTGATTTGCCTCATTTTTTTATAAGGGTGACGTGGACAATAGATATTGTGATCCATTCGTATCCACGCAAACAAATTTAAACACGTTTCGATCAGAGACTGGGCAAAAAGGATGATATATATAAACGTGTGAGATGTTTTATGACGTGAGACAAAATGTTTGGATACTGACAATATGATCAAAAGTGATTGCTTATTAATAAACAATCATAACCAAATAAATAACTCAACCAAAGCAAAATAATCTAAATTCAAACAAACAAGGTTGAAATAAGTAAGACAGAATAAACAGCGTGGCTTTAAGTGTAAATAGTTGCATTAGATTCAAATGTTACAAGAATTGTTATTTATAGAGTTATGGCCGAAGTTGTAATCGTTAGATAAGAATCACGTGGCCTAATCTCCCAAGCCAAAACTTCACATCACTAGCCGCTACGCATTTAATGCGTTGATAAAGGGTCAACCACCCTACATACTAGGTTGATATTCCTAACATTTATTATTACAAACATGAAACATTACATCAATCATTTTTAGAGATTGCTTACATATTTTCTAAAAGCCAGAAAGGGCTCGGCTAAAGGGAGTTTCGGAGTGGAGGACTTCGGCATGAAGAGTTTCAAGACGGAGAGCTTCGATTCTTCTTTGACTTTTTACTTCGACCAATTGGGGTCTTTGTTGACTATGTCAGCTTTAACTCATATCTCCACGTAAACTATTACATGATTTTCACTTGGAATCTCGGTGGTGAAACGTAACAAGTTTCATTGTAAAGATCATGTTTGGTTTTGCAGCAAATCTCCACCAATGAATAGATAAAGATAGCTGAGAAACAAATACAGACTTCACCATTTTTTTGTATGATTTCAAAAAGGAATAATTCCAATTTGATTTAATTAAATATTCGAATTTATACTAACCTAAATAGCATATACATTCATAGCGGTTGTCTAGTGGAGATGAAAATCAGATTTTTAGTAGATTTTGATATAAGTTGATGAAATGTGGGATTGAAAAAGCTGTGGATTTTATGTTGTTAAAATTAGTTGTTAACTTTAATTTCTACCAAATTTGGGCATAATTTGATAGATTGGATATTAAATTACAAGTGATTTTTAACAAATTGTTTGCAAAAATGACTTAAAGATAACTTTTGAGAAGAAAACTATACGACAACGACAATTCTATACATATCCACACTGGAATTTTGACTGTTTATACCATTATTCATAGAAATTGAATTTATTAAAACTTTACATTTTATATTTTATCTCTTTTTTAGATACTACGCCTGAACTTATGTGGAAAAATCGAATGTTATTTATCGTATTTGAACTGCAAAGTTGTGCTTTACTATGTCTTTAGATTAAAATAGCCTCGATAGCAATCATCTTTTAATATAAAAGCGGATTGCTAAAGAAAATATGATACATAAGAAAAAATATATATAATGCTGAAAAAAAATTTCTTCACTCTAATCTGACACGAACTCTATCAAGTAGACGAGGCGAAGGAAAAAAAAAAAAAAAAAAAAAAGATATGAAGCCAACTCAACAATATTTCTACTTTGTTATCACTTTATAGAATGCAATGAAAATCAATTTCATGCACAAATGCTGCGTAGACTTGAAGTCTTTTGATTTTCGTGTCAACACTTGGTAAAACGTATTGAAAATGATCTAAGGAAAAGAAAAAAAATCATCGAGATTTTGATCTTAGATTACCTATTAGCTTTTTCAATATCTTAGCTTAAGAAATGCACATGGTGGATAGATATGCGTCACCAAAGTTGCTTTTATAAAATAAAAAAATAAAGAATTAATGTACACTAAAGTGAGAAGAGGGCGGTGGGCAAGATAAAACTATGTCGTTTTGATCGACGAAAGTGCCTCTTTTAGATGTGTTAGGATATAGAAGTACTAAAACCTTAAACTATCCGGTTCTAGTGTCACTATAAAATATGTCAACTATTCAATAAGTTCTAGCTACGTCCAACTTCAGCCTGTATTTAAATTTGGCCCACTTTAATTACCCAATTCTGGCCCACTTCATAGGCAGGTCGGGTTACTATTTGATTTTTTTTCTTTTCTTTGTCTATTTTTAATAAATTTGCATTTCTACATTTGTATCTTTCAAAAATTATAGTTTATGTCATTATGTGAGAAGTACACGACTTTTTACAATTAAATATACAAAAATTATCCACAAAAACAACAAATGCAACAAAAAATAAGTGGACGATCCAAAGTGCTCTATCATGCCTGTGAATTTTCTCTCTAAGTTAAAAATATCAATTATTTCCAATTTGAATATACTTAATAAAATTAACAAGTCCGAACCCTAATGATGATAACTCCTCTTTAGAGCTGTCAAAATATTGTTGGGGAAAAAAAAAAAAAAACCAGACATATTTTTCTTTTTGTAAAGTAACATATAATGGAAAACTCGAAAAAAAAAACTAAAATCCCGTTTGTCATGTTTTGCTCTAGACCTTTGACTATCGAAATTGACTTGTTTTACACCTGTAAACTTTTTTATGTATTAAGTGCAATATTTCTATTTGTAAGACGAGAAGGCCAAGAGGGCGATACATGTTAGTATTATATTTAAGTGGATAAATACCTTATTAGCAACTTATCAAAACAACAGAGCAAATAATTTTATTAAATGCAACAAAATAATAGAACACATAATTTAAATTGCAGTAAAAGAAATCTCAAATCGAGGCCTGCGCGAACATAATTTCCTTAAAACAGATTCGTCCCCTCACTTTACGTGTTTGATGTTTAATTTGAGCGTCTGCTTCCCAGGATACTAAAGTCTGAGCACCATAGATTTTACTACGACGAACTGATTTAGTATCCGAACAATATCACCACCAAGAAAGTCGAAACCAGAAAAATTCGATAGGGGTACGTATTGTAAACGATGACGCGGTATGCAAAGCAGTGATTTTTTCCCCTTCCTTTTCCTATATCTGAATTGTGGAAAACGATTCTCGTATACGGACTTTTAACTCCCAGAAATCTATCCATTAACTCATAGGTAATAACCACAAGAGTTTCAAACGTTTTTGGAGTTTCAGAAACCAAAAGTCAATTCTAGAAAGCAAATAAATTAAAAAAAAAAATTCAAAACGTAGGCTCTTCTAAGGGGTCAATTTTTGGTCAATACAGTATGATATTCATGTGCACAAGTCGTACTCGCATACGAGTTCAAGGTCCAAAACCTATTCGGTCCGTGATTTGTACTCCTCTACGCACGCACGTGGAGAGAGCCTATGTGCTACACATGATCACAAATCACACCATTCCAAAGTGTAATCCTATATAAAGTGATTTTTGCTTTCTTCATTTTCCTATGTGAGACAACTATTAATTGGTTTCCTTCCAACACATAGATTTATTTCAATTGGTACACTTTGAGTTCCATATTTCATTCACCCGAACATCATTTTTGGCAAGTAAATATATGATTTTAATATTCTCACGGAGAAGAACATAAATCAACTTTCATATTCAAAAAATGAACAATCGAGTCCTACTAAAATTTAGCTCCAACGTTAGCCATAAACCCATTTTCCAACAATACATAACATATAAAAGCCAATAAACTTTTAAAGTGACCTTTTTTTTTTTAATAAGAAGTAATTCTTTAAATGGTCAAAGATGAAATAAAATAATTTTGAACCAATTTTGTAACTAAAGTTAATGTTACACGATTGATCACTCTATTAGTGAGTTAATCTCTAACCTCACATGATGCAGGAGTGATAAATACAAGTTTCCAGTTGAAACTGATTGGGTTTAAATTTGTTGCAAAAGCTCGCTCCAAAATCTTCGAAACGATTATAACCACAATAATCAATCAAAAACAAATAAACATGTGATGAATATATAATGTAGGATAACATAGATCTTTTCAAAAAAAAAAAACGTTCAATAAAAACCACAAATTAACACCAAATTAATCAGTCAAATGGTCAAACACATATGTAACAAATGTATAAATGACTCCACGAAAAGATCTTATGACATTTATCATATCTTGAGAACGCATATCTCATCTCATCACCCACTAGGTTCCCTAGATTGATCACTCAATCATGTCTAATTGGTAAATCACAATAGATACTAAGTCTATGAGATAATCCTCTATCACCACCTTACTTCTTCCAACCTAAGTGGATAATGAGTCTTCACCTAATAGAAGTGATAGAAGCATCTCTCACACACTCTACCTGATCAATGTCTTTACAGATAAAATGATTCCAACATTTAATCACCTCTCTGCTCATGGTCCAAATGTCACACTCCACATCCCCAGTACATACCACCATTGTACCCTTTGGCACTATACTCCACGTTACCAAAAGGTACACAACACACTTACTATCCTTAGGCACTATACTCCACGTTACCAAAAGGCACACAACACACTTACTACTATTGCATTCCAACCCGCTACGCATGCAAACACATTACACCAAGTAAGCAAATTACTCTCAAACTCGTGTAAATGCACACATCAAACATATTAAAATGCAACATGTAACCATGCAACATAATTAAGTAATCACACACATGCATAAAAGATTACACACAGAGTACACATGCAATAACTAAGTTTACTCTCAATAGGGTCATCACTTGACCCTATAGCCACATTCGTCTAGCCTCTCATCTTACCCTTCTACTTATCTTTCTTCTTGGGACAATCTCTTACAAAATGTCAAGACTTACCACAGCTGTAACATCATTTATCACCGGACTTGTCCCAACCCTTTTCATTTTTCTTACCACCCTCATTACTTGAGTCGCTACTATCTTGAGCTGTACCAAAAATTCATTTGTTTAAACTTCATTCCATTCCTCATCGTGTATATATATATATATATATATATAGATGAATCTTACAACTACTGTTATCATCTTTGTCAGCCTTAAACTTCATCTCCTTATTCCTAAGAGAGTCAATGACAATCTCGAGTGTTAACGTGTCCTTACCATACTTAATCACATTCTTAACCTCCCTATATGAGTCAGACATACAATTCAACAAAGTAATGACCTATATGTTTCACACATTTTCATCATAGTTAAAAATGTTTTAAACAAGTTTGTTAAAAATATCCAAATTGTAATCAAGATCTTTTGAATGGTACATTTAAAATTGAAAAAAAAAAAAATTCAACAAGTACAACTTATTAGGATTAGACTTCAACAAATATAAGTACTCCAACTTTTTCCAAATTTAGATGTAAAATAATTGAAGTATAAACAATTTCATCATATTCTTCATTTTGTACTTCTGTCAAATTTACGAAAAATTTGCTATTTATGATTTTTGAAACTTTTTGTTGAACAAAAATCTCATTTATCTTTTGTTGTCAACTGAAAAATCTCATTTTTCATTGAACATTCCAACTTTGAAATGTGAAGACATTTTGAAAAATAGAATAATCAAAGTGCGCAAATATGTTACACAAAGTAATTCTAATGCAGTAATAAACACTGTTCTAGATCCTCAGGATTTCGTGAAATTTACAATCTCAATATCAAAAGAATGATCAAATGGGTCAAGTCTAGGTGTTCTAATAGAATAATTAATGCAACACAAAAATATGTTAACAAAAATCAATTTCTCACATAATGCAGTCAATTAAACACAGAGGCAATTATCAACTTGTAGTTAAATCCATCACTTTAAATAGAGCAAGCAATGCCTAGATTTTTAACACAAGTAATGGTTACCCCACATGGTATTCCTCAATCCTAATGTCACCCCCACACGATACTTGTTAATGCTGAAATTAAACGGGATAAGTCAATAGACCAGAGCGGGCCAATTTTAGTTCGTAAATAATGAGAGGTGCAAATTTATCATCAAACTTTAGGGTCACCGCTATTCACCCTAGAGCTCCAACAACTACAACAATTAATCAAACATGATCGAACCCCAAACGCGCAAAGGCAAAATCATCCAGATTTCACTGTATCTTGAAAAGTATTCACCCTGGAGCTTAGGTCTAATCTTTTAAAAGTTAACTGACAAGTTAATTGTTAATGCGCCTGTTGTAAAGATACCATATCATTCAATCATAAACATATCTTGTAAAAAAGATTTTTCGAAAGATGTGAGGTGAGAAATGATTCATATCAACAAAGAGGATAATCGCTTTGAATCCCTTCTACAGCAGGTCATAATACCTTGCCTCAGTCATGAAGGCTCAACATATTCATGACACTTTGATGGAGGCTATGCATCAATTCTGGAAGGGGATAGCTAGTTGCTGGTTTGGCTCCATTGAACTCTTTAAGCAGCGAGACATGGAAGGTAGGATGGATCCGACTTCTTGGTGGTAACTCTAAAGTGTGAGCGATAGGTGCTGCACGAGTAATGATCTAAAATGGTCTGAAGTAATGGTGATAAATCTTGGAATTCAGATGCCTTTCTATGGTCGATTACCGGTACGGTTGCAGCTTAACCAATACTAAATCTCCCACACGGTTTAGCACCTATGTTTGCCCATCGGTTTGGGGATGGCATGCGGAACTCATCTTCAGCCGAGTGCCCATCATCTCAAATAACTTTTTCCAAAACTGGCTGGTAAAAATATGGTCTTTGTCCGAGACAATAGTGCGAGGAAGCCCGTGCAATTTAATGACTATCCCACAGAGCTCCGCAACTTTGGTGGCTGTATAATCAGTCGATAGAACCCTAAATGGGCATATTTTGTGAGTCTATCAACTACCACTAGAATAGCAGTTTTTCCATTCAAGTTTGGTAATCCTACAATAAAATCAAAGGCCAAATCTTCCCATACACGTTTAAGAACTTCTAATGGCTGCAACAACCCACTAGGGGCTGAGGTTGAGTATTTGATGGTTTGACACGTCACACACTTCTCAACAAAGTTCTTGACTTCCTTTTACATTTCGTCCCAATAAAAATTTGCACTCAGCCGCATAAAAGTTCTCTCCACCCCTGCGTGACCTCCTGTAGGGGACTCGTGAAACTCCCTTAGCATCATGTCCTTCAATTTGGAACACTTGCTGAGATACAACCTGCCCTTGTGAAACAACATGCCATCTTTACAAGAAAAAACAGAGTCGGTCGGCTTCCATTCTGCTATTTGTTTTCGCAACTCCTGAAAATCATCACACGTTTCATTCTCGCTGCGCAACTCCTCCAGAAAATTAAATTCCTTCATACATATAGTTGCCCTAAATAGGGTGTTGAGTTGCTCGTGTCGTCATGATAAAGCATCAGTAGCCAAATTTTTAGAGTCGGGCTTGTACTCAATTGTAAATTGATACCACATTAACTTTCAAAGATAGTGCTGCTGATCAGGAGTTTGAATGACCTACGATAGAAGATCCCGCAGACTTTTGTGATCAGTTCGAACAATAAAATGACGTCCCAAGAGGTATTGTCTCCACTTGGTCACCGCCTCGACAACTGCTCGCAATTCTCGCAAATAAGCTGAAGCCCCCATCATTCTTGGACCAAGTTTCTTACTGAAATATGCCACGGGGTGTCCATCCTGCATTAACACCCCCCAATTCCCACATTAGATGCACCCGTCTCTACGATAAAAGTCTTGGAGAAATTCGAAAGGCAAAGCACATGGGTCTCCATCATCGTTTGTTTAAGCTTCTCAAAGGCAGCAGTGGCCACCTCACCTTAATGGAAACTATCCTTTTTGAGTAATTCTGTGAGTGGATCGACAATGGTTGCATAATGGGCCACAAATCGCCTGTAGTGGCATGTTAGTCCCAAAAACCCTCTCAACTGCTTCAGATTTTTCGGTTATGGCCAGCTGATCATTACCTCAACCTTGGATGGGTCGGCTCGAACCCCTTCCCATGATAGAATATGACCGAGGTAGTCTATGGTACTCCAGAAGAACTTGCATTTGCTTTTCTTGGCGTAGAATCCATTTCCCAATAAGCACTACCTATGTTCCTCTAAGCTCTTGCTGTACACCAATATGTCATCAAAAAATACAATAACGAATCGACGAAGATAGTGCTTAAAAATCTGGTTCATAGCTGCCTGAAATGTGGATGGTGCATTCGACAAGCCAAATGGCATCACTGTGAACTCATATTGACCTTCATGAGTGCAGAAATCAGTCTTGTGGATGTCCCTATTGTCCATTCGGATTTGGTGGTAACTGGCGCGAAGGTCCAACTTGGAAAATACCGCCGCTCCACTAAGTTCACGTAACAGTTCATCGATTGTTGGTATCGAAAATCTATCATTGACGGTGAGGGCATTTAAGGCGCGGTAATCTACGTAGAATCTCCAAGTCCCGTCTTTTTTCTTCACCAACAAAATCGGGGAAAAGTAAGGGCTGGTACTGCGGCGATTGAATCCACACTCCATCATTTCCTTGATGAGCCTATCCATCACATCCTTTTGAAAATAAGGGTACCTATAAAGCCTCACATTCACCGATGAAGATCCGTGCAGCAAGTGGATTCAATGATCAACATTGCGAATGGGGGGCAATTGCTTTGGCTCCTCAAAAACTGTCTGATACTGCTTAAGTATTCATTTCCCCTCCACTAGTAGGTTCTGCTCTAACCTTTCTATTTCACTAACTACTGTGGACTTAGCCATGTCGTCTTCGATAACTGCTACCAGAGTGAACACACTCTCACCATGTCATCTTGAACCATTGCATTCAATTGTGAGAAAGTAACCTGACATGGTGATATGTGTGTATTGCCGACTAACTTTACACTCTTGCCCCGCCACTGGAATTTTATAGTCAAAGCATCATGATCATGTACATAAAGGCCCAACGTCCTCAACCACTGCATTCCCAATACCACATCCAATCCCCAAATTGGTAGCACATATAGGTCAACCTCGAAACGTGTTCCTTGAAGGATAAGCTCAACCCCCACACATCTCTTATCACATACTAGGAACTGTCCATTTCCCATATAAACTTTGAACCTCTTGGCTTTTTCACAATACAATTCAAGTTTTTTCCACTTGTGCTTCTTGTATGAAGTTATTGTTGCTTCCAGTATCAATCAAAACTTCCAGGTCCTCAGTTTCATGCTTGGCCATAATTCGAAATATTCGGAGATTAGTGGAATTAGAGAATGTATTAAGACTTACTTCCAAATCATCATCCGCTGGCTCCTCTGTGTTTTGCTGCTCTGCCTCTGGCTGATCATCCTCCTTTTTTTCACCTAACATGAGCAAGACCCGATTTTTACACTTGTGATTGACATGGTATTTCTCGTCACAGCTAAATTACAGCCCTTTTTCCCGCTTTTCTTGTATCTCAACTCGCGTTAAACGCTTGATAGGCAGCTTGGTTTCCCCTTGTGATTGTAACCCCCGTGACGGAACCATAGTGGTTACACTTCCCTGAATTCCCTGCCGCAGCGCTATAAGAATTCTTGGTTGCCCAGCTCTGTTTGAACTTCCTTCTATTGCACGATACCCTTCCCATCTTTACCGACCACCAGATCACCATTCCTCTCTTCAAAAAGTTGGGCCTTAGCCTTTGCTTCAGCAAAAGTAAGAGGCCTATGCATCATAATTTCTCTTTGAATTTCAAACTTCAAGCCCCAAACGAAGAAATTAAGGAACATGGGTTTAGATGCCCCTATTATACGCATCATAAGGCCTTTAAATTCCGTTCGAAATTGGGCAACGGTTTCGGTTTGCACCAATTTTGATATCTTGCCCAACGGGTCATCGTAAATCGAGGCCCCAAATCGTTTCCGCAATTCATAGATAAATACTTTACAACTGGGCAAAGCTGCGGCCTTCTCCATCCACTGAAACCAAGTATACGTCTCTCCGTCAAGATGGAAGGAGACAACGGTTAGCCTCATCGTTGGTTCTACCTTATGCAGCGCAAAAAATTTGTCTATCCTGTAGATCCAATTTTCGACATTGTTTCCGTTGAAGTGTGGCACATCCACTCGGAAAGTTTTCAATAGAGAATGAAGGTCAGTTTGGGAGGCCTCCGAGATGAGTCTTCCTCCGCCAACCTGGCTACTCTCAGCTTCAACCACTGGTGGGTTCACGATTCATCTATGGAAGCTAGGACAAACGGAACTCTGTGCTAGCCATGTGTTGCTCTAGTAACGACGACAATTTTGTGAGTTGGTCATCGGCATGTTGCTTGAAACTCGCCTCCATTTCCTTCATAATTTCTGCAATCTCTTCGTTCTTATCAACGAGAGCACCAGTGATACAGTAATGAGGGATAATGCACTCTTTGAGTTAGTGCTAAACTCCACCAAAGAAACTTCAATTCTCAGCATAAAAAATCTATTACAAATGATCTCCTCTTATATACCCATTTGCTTACAAGATAAATCTCAACACAGAAAATTAAACACAAAAAAGAAAAAACAACTCCCATAACATAATCATCCTAACTGTCCGGAATTTTCGCTTCACTCAACGTTTTCCATTCAGCTCAAAATCTTTAAGCCAACCCGAAATCCTACGCGCTCTGGCTTCACGTCCTTCACTAGATCCTTTTTCTACATTCTTTTACTGCTCCATTTTTTTTGTCCCCAATACCAAAACGACCCTCAACTGTGGTCGTTTTATCCTCGTTGTTCTCTTCTTGGGCTTCAGCCTTGGCCCACTCCTTAAGCTGCTCTTGAATTATGATATCAGTCAATTCTAGTTCGACCCAACTATCAGTCTATTAAAGTGATAATTTTTCTACCATTGGGTTTAGAATTTGTTACAATTGCCAAAAAAAAAAAATTATCATACCGAATATCATTCGTTTGACTTTATTTTGCATAGAAATTGTCAATAAAAGTGATAAATCTTTTTACCGTTATGTCTAGAATTTTTCCCAATTTAAAAAAAAATGAAAAATGAAAACCCACCTAAAAGGTTGGAAAACACTTTCCCAAAATTCATGGAAAATGTGCACGTGTGGATGTAAGAGGGAAAAAGTTTTCCATTTTTTCCATCAAACAAGCCAAAAACTAGAAAATGAAAAACAAATTTCCTACTTCCATGAAAAATGAGGGTTATCAAACGGACCCTAAAAGAAAAATGAGAATAGAGAGTATGCCAAGTGACTTATAAAGATAAACTCTAAAATTACTTATTTTAATTATGAGCGGATTATCTTAAACCTAAGTCACTAATGTTTATCTCTAAGATAAGCAAACCCAAGCATGCACGGAGTGAAATAATGGCATTTTTGTGGAACCTTTCGCTGGGAATTCTTAAGGCGGTTTTTTTTTTTTTTCCATTTTTTTTTTAGTTTATGCATTGATTTTCTATACAAAACAGTAAACTCAAGTAAGAGTAGGGACGGAGCTAGAAATTTATTTTAGTGCGGGCATAACTTAATTAAGAAAAAAGAATTAAACGAGATAATATAGCATGTTCTGTTTTAACTAAAACTTAAATTACTTTTAAGATGTATATCTTTCTATATTTAAAAAGTAACTATTAAACGGAATATGTTGGTTTAACGGAAAAACTAACGGAATTTCTTGATTTAACGGAAAAACTAACGGAATTTCTTGTCTTAACGGAAATTTTTTTTTTCACCACCCCTTACTTTCAAAATTATAATTAAATAATAATAAAAATAAATTAGCTTTTGATAATTCCTTCAAATTAAAATATCTTGGAGCTAACTTATTCGAATCAACTTTTTCTGGAATCTGATTTATGTATCTAATTACGATTTATCCAATGAAACCAATATTCATATATTTACGATAATTCCATCAATATCTAAATATTTGACACAAATAAAATATAATTTGATAAATGTATCATTTAGTCTCTAACTTTCAAAATATTAAAATATAGTATATAACAATTGAGTTATATTTTATGAAAATTTTCGGGGTATTACATTCTCACCCCCTTAAAATATTTTCGTCCTCGAAAATTTACCCGTCACTTATCAATACTAAGTCTAACACATGATATACATATATTATCGTAATACATATCATACTTTAGCGATAAAATGAATTGCATTATTACTTAAAAAGAGTAAAGACTTAAGACATGCAAAAAGTTTAAGCATCCGTTTGTTTCTCATTAAAAACTCATAAAAATGAAAAATATAACTTTTTATCCATCACATCAATCTATCAATTTTGAATTTCTATCTCTTGTGTGGGGTCCAATAACGGCTATATTTTTCATTCTCATTCTACATTAATGAAAATCAAACGAAGCCTAAGTAAACTCATCTTTTTACCCCTTAACATACCTTGAGTTTTCTATTTGTGATTTTGGGTTGGAGATGACAAAGAGAAACACTTTATTTAATTATTTATCAATTACATAAACATTACATCATTAATTATTTAATTAACCAAAAAAATTACATCTTTATTAATAACAAATTAATTCTTAAACAAAACTATTAAATATAAACTAAGCAAACGTGCATTGCACGTTGCTTGCACCTAGTATAAACAAAAAGTCAAAAATACTCTTGATGGGTAAACAGTCGGTCGACGATTTAACAGCCGATTGATTGTTAACGGTCACGGCTAACTCTTAACAATGAAATCCTACTTTTCAAGATTCATATTAAAAAATCAGGTGAGAAGTTTAATTTTTAAAAAATCAGGTGTTTTAATTAATATATTATTAAATTCAATTAATTTAGAAGTCAACCCGACCTCCCTCCACTCATCTCATTTCTCCCAAACTCGTTCTCTTTCTACCTCTTCTCTCTCTCTCTCTCTCTTCTCTCCTCTCTACCTCTCTCCAATTTACTCGAGGAGTGCGTCATTGCCCAGAGTGTAGAGAGGGAGGAGGAGGGGCTAACCCAGGTGGCCCGCCACCATGGTTTGGCCGGACGGCGCCTGAATTGACAAAAGTCAGGTTCTGTGTTCGCGAGTTCGCCCCGTCGAGAATTTCATAATCAAATTCAGGTTGCTCGAAGTCAAATTGATGGAGACCCATTACTAGGGTAGGTACGCTAGGTGAGGGCGAACCTAACCTATATGGTCCACCTCCATGAGTGCAGCTGACGGCGCTGAAATTGGGTTTTTTCACAGGCGAAATTGCGAGCTTCACGACTGGACGATTTTCCAGCTTCAATTCAATTTGCTTGGGAGTTGTTAGGGATGAATTGCCAACAAGGAAAGACTCGTCTAGGTGTGGGAAAGTGGCCAGCAGGTGTCTCCGACCGTGGGTCTCGCCGGACGACGCTATTCCGACAGTTTTTACATTTTCAAGCAGTTTTTTGAATGTTGATTTCTCCCTCATTTTTGGATGAAATTGAATGATGTTTGGTGGTAATAGAAGCGGATGTTATAACTCATACTTGTTTTTTATATAACCAGCTTACTCAACATTAGCTCATACTTGAAAGCCATTGTCAAATTGAGTTGAATGTGGTAGTGGAGGTGCATTGAAGGTGATGGTGGTGATGATTGGTGGTGTTTTGTGGTGCTTGTTCATGGTGTAAGTGGATTTGTTTGTATTGACCATTTTGTGACAAAATATGTGTGTACTGTGACTGGTTGTGATCAATTTTGTGTTAATTATGATCGATTGTGACTTGATCATATACAGTCACAATTAAAATTCAATTGGTTACAGACAGTCACGCTGAACATAAATTTGGTCACATTGAATACAAACTTGGTCACAATTAATCACAGACAATCACACTGCACAAATTTCTTTTCAGTAATTTTTTAGGAGGTAGAGACAGGAATGGGGTGGTGTTATGTGGATCCATGGGGTAGGGTGTGATTTCCAAATTTTTAATTTTCTGGAAATTTTTAAGTCATCGGATCGGCCGCCGGAACTATCGTCGGAGCGATCGATGGGAGTGATCGCTGAAACTATTGCCGGAATGATCGTCGAAATAGTCACCGGGACCAGTTTCCGGAGTAAATAGCCGTCTCCGATGGAGAGAGAAGGGGTAGGGAGAGGATAGAGAGTAGAGAGAAAGAGAATGATTTGGATTTAAAATTTAATAAATTGGGGTAATTTCGTAATTGTATTATGTTATAATTAAAAATATTTAATAAATTGATTTAACACCTGATTTTTGAAAGAAAAAAAAATTGGAGTTTGTTATTTTTGAAATGTAATTCTTAAATATAGGATTTATGTATTGTTCTCATTAACAATCAACCATGACTGTTAACAGTCCGCATGTGGCTGTTAATGGGGCCGACTATGACAATCGGCCCAATCATTTTTTTATACTTTTTTTAATTATTTAATTTTTCAATAATAAATAATTTTTTTCTTTATTTAATGTTGTTTTATAGTAATTTTTTGATTAATTTAATTAAATAAGATTTATACTCTTTATTTAATTTTAATAATTTCCTTTTGTTTGAAGTTTTTATATATATAATTAAATAAAGTATTTGAAATTGATAATTACAAAAATGAAATATTATTTTGTAACGAATTAACAAATTCTTTTTTTCCTTTTCCTTTTTTAATTAAATATTCATTATAAACAAATATTTAATTATTTCAAATTTAATTAAAACATATTTATATTCTTTATTTAATTTTAATAATTTCTTCTTTTTTTTGGATTATTTTATATATATAATTAAATAAAAAATTGAAATTGATAATTACTAAAGTGAAGTATTTTTTTTTACGGATTAGCAAAAAAGAATTCTTTTCATTTTTTTAATTAAATATTCATTGTAAACAAATCTTTAATTTTTGCAAATTTAATTAAATAATGTTTATATTCTTTATTTAATTTTAATAATTTCCCTTTGTTTGAATTGTTTATATATATAATTAAATAAAGAGTTTGAAATCGATAATTACTAAAATGAAATATTCTTTTTTAACGAATTAGCAAATTCTTTTTTCCTTTTAATTTTTTATCTTAAAATTTTTTAATTAAATATTAATTATAAACAAATCTTTAAATTTTTCAAATTTAATTAAATAATATTTATATTCTTTATTTAATTTTAATAATTTCTCTTTGTTTGAATTGTTTATATATATAATTAAATAAAGAGTTTGAAATCGATGCACAACTTCTTGCAAATTTTTCTTTGTTTCAAATAGTTGCTTGACATAAAAATCTTCATCATTGAAAACCATACACAAAGAATTAGATGACGGGTCACTCGTTCTAGCCCCTGCGCCCCCACCCCACTCATGTCCCCGGTGGGATAAATCAATCAAATCCTCATTTGTAAATTCATTGTCGTTCTCATTGTCGTGAACTACCGACGAAATTCTGTGTGTAACAGTGAGATTACGATGAAAAACAAATGACTTGTGAATAACCACATCATCCTCACGAGTTATCTCCACTGTGTCTCGAAAATCATTGGTATTGTGATCTCCTTCAACTGAATCTACGTGCCTACCTTCGACGACATCCTTCCGCACTAAACTCACCTAAAGAGGAGTCGTGTACATTTTGCTCAATTCAAATAGATGATTCACTTCTTCATTACAAGTAACCATCATAGATGGAATCGAAATATATGAATCATCATTGAATCGAAATTTGATTTCCATATCGTACTGAGAGGGATTGGCGATCGGCTTGTTTTATAAATCATGGTACATTCTCACATATGTTATACTCTCTGTTATGAAAATTGGAATACCAACATGCTTATCACTTGTCCATCTTCATACCCATTAATCTTTCTCATTCAATTCAAAGTCAAACTTACATTACAACCATATTTGCAAGACGAAATAGATTTTTCTTTTTAATTTTAAGAAAATACATAGTCATTCGGCTCGACTAGGACAACAAAAATTTGAAAAAAATAATATTGAACAACCTGAAAACAGTCGGCAACCGGCTGTTAAACAGTCTTAACAGCCGGCTGTCCGGCTATTTATCGATTAAAAATTTTAATCGATAAATTTTCCCGACAGTTAAACTAAAAAAAATCAACAGTTTTTATTGATTAAAACATATAAAAATTTAACAAAAAATGAAATAAAACATGCATAAATATACTTATCGATTCGAAGTGATTGATATTTAAAAAATATTTCATTCTTTAGCGTTAGATAAATATTAGAGATTTTGAGGTTGAAGTAGACGAAAGTTAAGAGCGTTTTTATTTATGTTGGAATATATAGATAATAAAAGTTAAGTGGTTTTGAAATTTTAACTAGAAACATTTGATTTTCAATTGTTAACTAAAATGGTAAAATAGTATTTTAAACAAAACAATATGTTGTAATTGTATAACTTGTTTAAGGACCTTTTTATCTTTTAATCTCTAATAGGCCCATTTGAAAATATAGTATAGTTGAAAAGTCAAAGTGGCAAACGGGCTTGTTGATTAGGCCAAACTTAAAAGTACCCGTATTCGTTGTTCTCTTAACATATATGGGCCAATATTGTAGGGGGCAAGTAGGGAAATTATAAAAAATCAGGTGTATAATTTACACTAATTCAAAAATCAGGTTAAAAATTTAATTATTCAAAAATCAGGTATTTTATGTTAAATATCAAACCCTAAATCTATCCAAACCATAATCCATCTCTCAACTCTCTCTCTCTATCTTCACCATTTCTCTCCATCCTCTCCACCGGCCACTGTCGCGCCTCCACCCTTCCCCTTCTCCTCTCATCCCCTCTCTTCTCCCTCCCTAGCAACGTTGAGCAGCGTCCGTTCAGGACGCTGCTGTGAATCGCAGCAGCGATGTGAATTGATGCTGCGATTCACAGCAGCAGTCGTAATAGCGCCTCACGGCACTGCTATTATGAATATGGTGACGGTGGTGGATTTGATGTGGGAATATTGCAATAGTTGATGATGTTGGATTTGATGTGGTGGGGGTGGCGGTGGTCGTAGTGTTGGTGGGGGATCTGGCGATTAGGGGTGGGTTTGGATATTTTTCTGTGTGGTGGTGGTGGTGGTGTTTGTGTGGTGGCTGTTTTGTGTTGGTGGTAGTGATGGTGTTTGTGTGGTGGCTATTTTTTGTTGGTGGTGGTGATGATGTTTACATGGTATGTGACCAAATATTTGGTAATTTGTGACCAATTAGTCAACTGTGACCTACAAAATTTAATAATATGTGACCAATCAATTTAAAGATATGTGACCGACAAATAAATTGTGACTAATTAATTTAATAATATGTGACCTATAAATTTTGATATGTGACCAACTAATTAATTGTAACCTATAAAAATTTTGAACTGTGACCGCCGGAATAATTGTCGGAATTGGAGCAGCCACCGGAATAGTCATCGGAAGATTGCCATAGAAGAGTGGTGGTAGGAACTGTCGCCGAAATAGTCCTCGAAACGGTAGGGGGTGGTGGAGGTTGGGTGAGTTAATTATATTATTTAATAATTAATTAATAAAAATAATTTTAATTAATAAATAAATACCTGAATTTTGCATTTTAAAACTTGATACTTGAAAATTGAATTGTATCAAAGTTAGCACCTGAATTTTGAATTCTTCCCAGGCAAGTCTATCAAATAAGGGCCGGCCCAGATAAACTTCAGTTTAGGGGTTCCAAAAGATCATTAAACCTAGACGAATTCAACTCATATGTTTTAATAAATTTTATTAAAATTTAGGGGTCCTCGACTCAAATTTTTATAGATTTCATTAAAATATAAGTGTCTTGAATAATTAGTATATTATTAAAAAATTCGTTAATTGGAAGATTCGAATAGATTTTACTGATTTTCGAGTCTATAAATATATACATAATGAAGTCCTTCGAAATTTTAGCCCAATTTTTTAGTAGGTATCAAGTTCACAAGTATAAAGTCAGAATTATTTATAAAAAATAAAATAAGAAATATAAAAATAAAAATAGTATAAAATATCTCATTTTCAATTCTCATTCTCATGGGAAAGAGATAAAAATGTAGAATCGGGTCTTCTTTTATAATATAAATTGGATCGAATTTATGTTTTAAGCATCTAAGAAAAAAAATTTAATTACTTTTAAAACTCTATCCACATACTAAATGTCTTTAATCCTAAAATATTTAGTGCATATTTTGTATACACTATAATGAACATGATTTTTATTTTTACATCAAACTCGTGTTCAAATTGTTGATATGTATTTGCTAGACTTTAGTAGGTTGTAATTTTATTTTATTTTTAAATGAAATAGAATTGAATTTTAATTTGTTGATATTTATAAGTTTGATTTTTAGATTGATGAAATTAGTTATTTTGAAAGAAAGAGTTATGAATTTTATGTAGAATTCTATTAAAATCTTATGAAAATCATTAAAATATATAAAATTCTATTAGAATCTTATGAAATATGTGAAATTCTATTTAAGTCGATGAAATTAATAAGAATCCATAAATTTTAATAAATTTATTAGAATCTGAATTGAGGACACCCCGTTAATGATCCTATTAAGATTTCTAGGAACATTATAGGAAATGAAGTAGAGAAAATTAGTCTTAGATAGTATAACTTAGGCCCCACCCAATTAGTACCAAATGCATGAAGCCAAATGGCAGTGGCATTCCTTCTCTGGAACCCATTATCCAACGAACCTCGTTCACCTTACTTTGAGTATAAAAGACCACACTTGACGCCAGTTGGAGGTAATGCAAGTTTATACACTTAAAGTGAACCTTGATCTTCTCTACTTTACTTCTTACGCTGACCTCATTTTTATCAACCAAATAATCACATTACGACTTGTTAAACACTTCGAATCATTCTCTTCATTAATTTATCAATATAATTAGCAATTTGATTTGAGTACATTGAGATTTGGTTTACAAAGATGTGAATTTCTATTTTTCTGTTGACCAAGTCAGTGGTCCATTTTTTGGGGTCAACAATGACCACATAACGTACAAAAAGTTCGTATGACCTATAATAGTATGTTGCGATTAATATGTGTTGTTATTAGTGCAAGGAAGTCAATTGTGACCTATGTTGTGTATTTGTGACCATATATGTATCGTGGACTAATGTTGCCACCTCATTTATGAAATTCTGCAAAGAGCGCATTCATTATTATCCCTCCCGCTCAAATAATTTAAAATATGAAAAGACAATATATCTAAATGTAAATGCCAAATTATTGTATAAACTCACTAAGGAACTCATATGTAAGCATTCTGTGAGATGACATACTTCCTTAACCTACCTAAACTTGTATAGAGCCTCCCAACCTCTTAAAAAATTGTTTGAATAACTTTATTTTTTTTAATTTTTTTTATACATACTTACATACTATTTCCTTGATGTAAGAATTATACTTTACAAACTATTGATGGAAAATCTTAGGGGTGGACGTGGTTCCATTTGGCTCTGGTTCCAAGAGAACCAAATCGAATCATGAACCAACAATTTTTATTTTTATTTTTTATAATGAAACCAAATAGTTTTTTTTAAAGATGCGGAATCGAACCAAACCGAACCATTTGGTTTTGGTTCAGTTTGGTCTGATTTTAGTACTTAAATTTTCAAATTTGCATCATATCAATAAGTTACTATACTTACTTAAATAAAAAAAATATAAGAATAAAACATTTAGTAAGTTCAAATTATCAACAATCAAGATCGTGAAAGTTCAAACAAACAAACAAAATATAAACGAATGAGTCATTGCGAGAAGTTAATAATATCGAATTCCATTTTCATCATCCGTCCAATCAATTCTTTTACATGAAGCCATTAGACTTACATGAAAAAAAAAAGAAATATAAAACTGAAATATAAAGTTAAAACTTGAAACTAATATGTAGGAGTGGTGACAAAATGACCAAGCCAAGCAACTTAGCCCTTACCATCAGATAACCATTAACCGTTTCATACTTCATTACTTATGTTGTAACTTTGAGAAACTCTACAAACATAATTCAAAATACACAATTAAAAAAACAAAAATAAATTAAAACAATTTACAATTAATAAAATGTAATGTAATAATATTTTATAAAATAAATTTTACCAAATTCAATTTCTTCATAGAACTCTGTCTCCTCAATACAAATTCTGGAGTTACTCTCATTCGATAACTTTGTGAAATGTACCCTCTAACCTCTCTTTATGTTGCTTTACAACTTCTTCTACATCAGAATCCATATAAATTACCAAATAGAGAAGACAAAATTTCAATTAGCATTTAACAATACTAATACGAGTAAGAAAAATAAAAGTAGAAACAAAAGTTTTATATTGAATAAATGTGAGATTGACCCATCTTGATAACGTACGCCGTACTGTACTAAATTCCAAAAAAATGATATAATATTGAATAATAAGAAAATATTTGTAGTCTACTTTAACTTTAACTTTTTTTTTTTTTTTTTTCAAATTGACTTAGATCACAATTTAATAAAAATATTGTCTAACTAGAATCTTTGACTAATATGCATAAAGCTGCACAAAAAAACTATGAAAAAAAAGAAAGATGTCCAATAAATTATGATATTTTTTACTATACATTACCCTAAATAGTTTGGAGGAACAGTAAATTGGTGGCGACAAAGTTGGAGTTTCTACACAGAAAAACATCGTTGTTGAGGTTTTTGTTTAATATAAACTCATTATTTTTTTACATAAACACATAATCAGAATCAATAATCCTACGGAATATAGTTCTAAAACCAAGAAATCTAGAACTGATACAATAATAAACTATATCATATACTAAAAAATCAAAAGAACGGTAATCAATGAAGAAACATATACTAAAAGCACAAGAAAGTGCATAGATCGATGAAAACTCGGATAAAAATCAACGCCAATCGAAATCACACCGTTTCTATTTTTGTAAGTTCCAAGTGATGTGCCGTTCGAAATGTCTTTACTTCCGAGCAAAACAACACTTTGCCCTTTAAATTCCGCCCTCAACGAATTGGTACTTTTATGGCCTTGGTAAAATGGTTGCAATTGAACACTATCAAATCTCAGGCCCTTGCTCCGATTCGATCGTAGTAAATTCCAATTCACTTGTTAGGGATTTAGAAGGCCTCCATGGATTTGAGGGTTTGAATTTGAAATAATGCATTAAAGTGATGTTTAAACACAAATATCGAATACAATTAAAATTAATGGGCTAAACACGTTTTATGAGCTGTACCAAAATAATGGATATTGGGCTAGCTTCAATTATCATAAAATCAAATTTATACAAACAATAAAATTATAAATTAAGTTTGGTTCTCGATTTGGTTCTTGGTTCTAGAATCAGAACCGAACTAAAACTATAACCAAATGATTTTTTGTTCGAATAACCAAAACTATTAATTTTTATTTTTTTTGTAGAAACGAATCGAACCGCTTATTTTGGTTTAGTTTGGATAGTTTGCTCACCCCTAGAAAATCTTAAAGATTTGTTGTATCTAGAAGATAACACATCCTTAATATTAACTGTGCAATATTACTTTTAGAAAAATTGAAAATTCGGCTCAAGTTGAGTTCTTTTCAAACATAAGAGCTTAGCACATGTTTGTATCCCTTTAAAACAAAATTCTTTAAATTTCACTCATTTTTAACCACATATCCATACAATAAAGTATTTTTACATATAAACTCAAAACTTTTTCCTACCTTTTTGTAACCACGAATTATCTAAAAAAATCAATATTCAAAACATCTTTTTTGAAAAATAATGATTATCAAATACGGGCTAATTGAGACAAATAAATCTTTTTTTTCCCTCCAAAAATGCATTTTGTAATAGTGTTATGATAGAAAATGTTTGGTTAAAAGATTTTAAAAAAAAATTTTGAATTTACGTGTAATATTATTTTATTAAATTTTCTTGATTGAAATGAGGTCAAAACACTATTTGAAAATACATTTTGATGAGAAAAATGGGATCAGACAAGGGCTTAAGACTATTATATTATGCAGTTTATGACTTTCTTCACGAGAGAAGCTTCTCGCAGACATTGACTTCAACAATATAAACAATCAAAAAGTAAAATCTTGTTAATTAGATGACATGAACGTGATTACTGCATTTGTATATCAAATTAAACAAAAAGATGTCATTAGTAAGATAATTAATTCTAATTCTACATACACGCCGTCTCTTTTTAGGATCACCTAATTAGAGCCTTACTATCCCAACCAAGTAAACCTGACTGAGAGCGGAGCCATAGAGCTGGAGGGAAAATTTCATAACTAAGAGATTAAATTTCACTAATTTCAAATTTAAGAGATAAGGTTTAAAATTTCAAAACTCATTTTTTTTTAAAAATTTTATTTATAAATTAATTGATTAAACATATATTTTATTAATTAAATATATTAAAGTCACATTTTCATATAATTTGGTCACAAATTATTTTATAGTCACAATTCAAAAATTTTATAAGTCACAATTTGTTCATCGGTCACAAATAAAAAAATTGAAACTTCGAAAATTCTACGTCACAGTTTATTTATCAGTCACAAATCAAAAATTTTATAAATCACAAATTATTTTACGGTCATAAATCAGAAATTTTATAAGTCACAAATTATTTTACGATCATAATTCAGAAATTTTATAATTCACAATTTATTCATCGATCACAAATAAACAAGTTGAAAAGTCACAACTTATTCATCGGTCACAAATCACAAACATTATAAGTCACAAGTTGTCAAGTTATCAGTCACAAATTATTTTTGTTCACAATTTATATTTTTCATTGGTCACATATTATTTATCGGTCACAAATTAATAAATTGAATGATCACAAAAGACCAAATAATCTGTGACCACCATCAATATTTACGACACTACCTCACCATCGCCTCAGCAACACCATCGCTACCGTAGCCGCCAGAATCACCACCACCTCCCGACCAAAACATATCACAAATCTGCTTCGCTTGCAAATCTCAAAGACCACCACCACTACACAGACAATCTGAGCTCATCGTGACCACACCCAACCACTGCACAACTACCACCGCACATAGAACCCCAACCACACAACTGCACCCAATGATAGAACACAACACCATCGAACCTAACAACCGCACCGCACATCACCATTGCACCTAACACCACACATCACCACCTTACCACCGTCAATAGTGCCAAATCTACCACCTTACCAGCGCTGGGTCCACCACGAACAATGCCAGATCTACCTGTACCACCGCCAACAAAAGATCACCCAAAGAAGTTTGGTCACGCCACGCACCAGATCGCTACCCAAAACTCCAACCCAATTAGATCGTACCAGATCGTAGCAGCGCATCAAAAAACTCTGGAAGAAAAAGGGTGGTTAGGATGCTGGTTCTGTATTGTCTTTAACTTGTCCCCACTTGACACAACTCTTTCTCTCTCACCGTCAATCTCACTCGCTCTCACGCACACATACAGAGTGCAAACAACAATCTCAAGTCCAAAAGGGGGGAATAGCACATTAGCCTCTTTTGCCTTTTGATTCAATTTTTTCTATCATGTTGTCCATGTCTGCTCAGAACTGCAAAATGGGGAAGAATCATACTTTGAATTTCTTGTTATCGTTTGATGCTCTCCGTCTTCTTCTCATGGATCGGATATGCCTATATCTGATCCGATTCGATAATCCAACAAATATTTAATTGTTAAATTCATACCCATTTTTCTGTGTTATCGGATATCCGATCCGAAATTTAGAAAATTAGGGAAAAACAATCAATGTTGGAATCAACTTCTTTTATTTATTTATTATTTTTTTTCCAATTTTTTCCAATTTTAAACGGGTTTAATAATTAAAAATTTCTCCTCAACTTTTTTATATTTTGAATTTGATGACTTTTTTATTCTAAATTTATTTATTTTAGTGACAAATAACATGTCATAAAAATATTTTACCGATTCAATTATTTATAACAAATCGGATCGGATTGTTATCTGATCAAATTGACCGATATACATATTTGATCTATTTAATTAACGGATTATTGGATTCGGATTTTGATTGGGTTATCCGACCGAGACCCTAAATTCACCTCCGGCTAATTTCACCGGAATCGGATCGGATTCGAATCAAAATACAATCAATTGACAGCCCTACGCATATGTCATCCACTAGACTTGATTTTCTGTCTCATTAGAAGTCAAGGATACAAAGGTATTTGGAAATTCGTTTGTTTATTCGAATTAGTTAAGGTCTAACATTGAATAACCTAATATTAATTGAGTTCCTCTAGTTGAAGTAACTCTTGGAACTTTCTATGACTCTAGAAGGCGAGAAGACTAATGGAAATATAATGTAAACAAACGTAGAAAACATGTTCATGCATATTGATTGAGACCTCCCATGAAATTTCTCTAAGGTGGATCCAACCACCAACACGATTGCTTTTTCTAGAATATTGAGAATTTTTTACACTTTCGTTTAACATCTATACGTAAAATTGGAGAAGGTCAACTGTAGAATATTTCTAAAGATTGAAATATTTTTCTATATGGTTATGAACAAAAAGATTGATAAATTGTTTGTTAACATTAATCTTGAGATTTTAGTGCTTGTTTAAGCTCTCATACTACATGTTGTCGTGTTTGAACCAGGTGACATAAGATAACACCGTCGACAATAATTATTTAATAAGGTATTCGTGGTTAAGATTCGCCTTTGTTCACATGGACAGTTACGTTTGGCAGCTCATGAGTTAGGTAAGAGAAGATGGTTGAAAGAAGATTCATGCTTTCTAGAACAAGATTGTTCACATGGACAGAACTTTCATGCTTTCTAATGGTGAATTTCTCAAAGAGGAAATTTCTCAAAAGAGTGTTTAAATTCAAGAGAACACGAAAGTGTCAAAGTGTTTAGAACTCTTTAGTCTTTACAATGATTTTTACACGTTAGAAATTATTAAAATTTCATTTCTTCAATTATGAAAGTTCTAATCATCGCAATATTGACCAATTCTTGATGTTGATTGGGATAAAACGAGCCTCCACTCTTATCATGTGATCCATATAGAAACAGAGAGAGAGAGAGAGAGAGAGAGAGAGAGAGATTTTTTTTTTAAAGGGGGGCCTTAAGCTATACTATTAATGTAAAGGTAATGTTGATATGTCGAAAAAGACTTAAAAAGCCCAACTACATCTGTATTAGAATGATCTAACACTTGCATTGGGCATCATTTGATAATATTTTTACTTAAACCATTTTTTTTTCACAGAAACCAATAATAGTTTTATTAATAGGTCTGGACTGGTGTACAAAGAAGAATATGGTATTCTGGATCAATGATGTACAAAGTGAAAACAAAATTTGAGACGAAGTTACACTTGAATCCAATAGGTTAAGGACCAATCATGCAAATTTCCATTTAGAAGAATAGGGATGTCAACGAGTCGAGCAAGCTCGCGAGTCGAAACTCGAGGCTCGAGTAAAAATGATTTGTGCTTTTTTTTTAGCCTGAGCCTAACCGAGCTTTTGCTTGACCAAAAAGTTTAGGCTCGACCAGATCTTTCGGCTCGAGACTTATCGAGTAGAGTTGGTTCATAATTTTTCTTTCTTAAAAAGCAACTACTTAGCTGCTTGGGTAGTTGCTTTGTAGGCAGCGAGTTATAGGCAAATACACACGTCCTGCAACACGATGCCTCTTTCTGTAACATGCAAGCAGCAATAGCTAAGTAACTGCATGTGTAGCTGCCTTGCTTACAGGCAGTGTCTACTTGTTACAGGCAACTACACGTTGCCTGTGCAATAGTAAGTAGCTTTTTTTATTTTATTTTATTTTTCTATTTTTTATTTTTATTTTTTTTAAGACTCGACTTGTTACGGGTCAAAAATGGCCTATGATACGAGTAGGCCAGTTAAGGTTGGAGCCGAGCCCCTTTTAGGGTGTCGACCCGAGCTTTGGTTCAGTTCTATCCAGTTACGAGTGGGCCTTAAGTCACAAGCCACCCTAACCGACGAGCCAAATGACACCCCTACGTTGCGGTGCAATGTGCCCCTCCAGTTAAATTGTTACATGATGCACTTTTATTTGGAATTTAGTTTAAAGAAAATTCCAATTAGTTTATTTTTATATTAAATGTATGAATTTTTTGCTTTCTATTAGGGTGGTGCTATACTTTTGTCACTGTAGTTCACTTCTATACTTTTAAGTAGAAGTATTTTGAGAGCAATTAGTATTAAGATTTGAACTTAAGGCGTGACATATTTTATTGAACGGTGTTATCTAATATCAGTGGTGTTGAATATCAATCTATATCTTTCTATATATAAAAAGTGGCTATTAAACGGAATTTGTTGATTTAACGGAAAAACTAATGGAATTTCTTAATTTAACGAAAAAATTAACGGAATTTCTTATTTTAAGGGAATATCTTTTTTCACCACACCTTACTTTCAAAATTATAATTAAATAATAATAAAAATAAATTAGCTTTTGATAATTCCTTCAAACTAAAATATCTTGGAGCTAACTTATTCGAATCAACTTTTTCTGGAATCTGATTTATGTATCTAATTACGATTTATCCAATGAAACCAATATTCATATATTTACGATAATTCCATCAATATCTAAATATTTGACACAAATAAAATATAATTTGATAAATGTATCATTTAGTCTCTAACTTTCAAAATATTAAAATATAGTATATAACAATTGAGTTATATTTTATGAAAATTTTCGGGGTATTACATTCTCACCCCCTTAAAATATTTTCGTCCTCGAAAATTTACCCGTCACTTACCAATACTAAGTCTAACACATGATATACATATATTATCGTAATACATATCATACTTTAACGATAAAATGAATTGCATTATTACTTAAAAAAGAATAAAGACTTAAGCCATGCAAAAAGTTTAAGCCTCCATTTGTTTCTCATTAAAAACCCATAAAAATAAAAAATATGACCGTTATCCATCACATCAATCTATCAATTTTGAATTTCCATCTCTTGTGTGGGGTCCAATAACGGCTATATTTCTCATTCTCATTCTATATTAATGAGAATCAAACGGAGCCTAAGTAAACTCATCTTCTTACCCCTTAACATACCTTGAGTTTTCTGTTTGTGATTTTGGATTGGAAATGACAGAGAGAAGCACTTTATTTAATTATTTATCAATACATAAACATTACATCATTAATTATTTAATTAACAAAAAAAATTACATCTTTATTAATAACAAATTAATTCTTAAACAAAACTATTAAATATAAACTAAGCAAACGTGTATTGCACGTTGCTTGCACCTAGTTATCCTAATATGTTTAGATAACTTATTTGTTTTTTCTAAAGTAAATATAATTTCTTTTTATAAGTATCAACTATACTTATTTTCAATTTTTATCAACAAAAAAATATTTATTTGAAACTTAAACAAGAATTTTTTTTAAGACTAGTTCAAGTACAAGGTATATGTGATGATCTCACCATTGCTTCTTCCGTTTGTAGTAGGCTATTTTTTTCATAGTTATTAGACCCGACTCGGACATCAACCCGAACAAGGTACTGAGTCTCGAATTAATGGTTGAACCGGTGGGTCATTACATAAAAATTTATAAAAAAATTAAGTATAAAATATTTTTAGGCAAAATTATATTTTTTCAAATTATTTTTCACTTATTATTTAAATCAATAAAATAAAGTAAAAGATTTGACCAAAGTTTTTATAAAAATACTTTTAGAAAACATATATATGATTCATTAGATACATGTAAATTATTGTACAAATATATATTGAAATACTTTATAACTCCAATGGTGAGGAATTAATTGTTTTACTTGGAGGTTCAAGGTTCAATTCTTTGGGACCCCCAAAACTTTAAAAGGCAATTTTGAAAATCGATAAACCGATTAGGTTAACTCAGTCAAAACCGTTGGTTAATACGGTCAAAGTCGATTTTTGACCGAGTTATGTGTATTCCTATTAAATTAATCTATCCAACCCAGGATACTGGTTTTATAACTATGCTTTTTTCTATTGTCTTCGTCAATCAGGTTACTCTTTTTTTAAGTTTAAGAATGAAGAACACTTTTTGAAATTATCATTCTTCATCGTTGAGCTTCTCCAATTTGGGCTCCATATGAACAATAACATGGGAGAAGTTAATTTCCAAATTAAAGAACAGCTACACTCACAGCTTGCATTTAGAAGTTAAGTATTTATGCATCGTTGTAAATGCAAGCTGTGAGTGTAGTCGTTCTTTAATTTGGAAATTAACTTCTCCCATGTTATTGTTCATATGGAGCCCAAACTGGAGAAGCTCAACGATGAAGAATGATAACCCAAAAAAAATCGAGTCTTGATTGTGTTACTTTTCTAGTCTTATAACCTTTTTGTTTTTTTGTTTTTTTTTTTTTTGCTTTTTTTTTTTTTAAAAAAAAACTGATATTTTACTAAATTGGTGTAAACTTACTTTCTTGGGCTCAAAGTTCAGTGCAGGCACTAGCCATAAGGTAGCTCCGCCCCCTGAGTGAGAGGATTAATTTTATCCGGTTGAAAAAACCGTATAAGTTATCCACATTAATTTAATCCTTATTATTGAATAAATTTTATTCATTAAACTGTGATTTGAGTTTAATTGGATCTACCAAATCCCCCTTGTTGTATACTGTTTAAACTTGTAATAAGTTAGATCCCTTTTTAAAGATAATCGAAAAATAATTAATTTAGTAAATAAGTAAAAAGGCATAAAGTCACACAAGGAATTTGACATTGTTCAACAACTCCCTCTATTCATGTTCACGTCCAGTTATTGAATAATGCATTAAGTTAAAACATATGACCACAAAATGGGGCTTAAACAAATAGAGACTCACCCTTTAACATTGACGACATTTTGTAAAGTCAATTCTCGGACTGGTTGTTCAACTAGCACCGATTATTTTGTTGATTTGAAATTTACAAAAATGCTATTTGTACACACTTGGTATACAACTCTCTCACATGTGTGTGTAGCGCACATTATGGGATTCACACGCACATGTGAGAGGGTTGTGTATCAAGTGTGTAAGTGTAGCAAAGTTGTGAAATTTAACTCCCTCCAAAAGTGCTAATCTTGTTTTTGGAGAACATCATGACTTTTCTTGAAGATCCCAAAACATGTTGAGATTTGCTGTTCATTTTTGCTGTCTATTTTACCGTGCATCCAATTGCAAATTGACAAATCATGAAAAATTAAAGTTGCCATCGATTTTAATTTTCCAACCTTAACATCAATTTTAATTTTTCATAATGGTCTCCAAGCACTTAAAATATTTTCAAGTTCAAAATCAAGAACCCTAAACCAATTAGGTTTTCTTGAAGCTATTAGAATTTTTGCTTACAAGGATGGATGAATAGTTTAGAAAAACATGAATGAATTTCCATGAAACTTGATAATCTCTATCCTCACTAGAAGGAAGGATATAAGATAAGAATAAATGAAAGAAGCCTCGAATTTTTTACAAGACTAATTTTTGAACACGGTCATATTACAACTTATGTTGCAACGTGACACACGTCTTCGAAAAGGAGACAAAACCTTCTCACCTAATGCACTCAAGTCAAAATTACATTTTTATAGAAAAATATTTTTGTAAAGCTACAAAAGATATTATTTAAAAGATTACTTATCGTTAATGCCTCGCTGCCAAAACTCCAATTGAGTACCACGTCATAGTTCACATGGTGATGTGAGTCCAATCTGACTAAGTCAACAAAGATCCAATTGGTCAAAATAAATAAGTCAAAGAAGAAGTTGTTGATCTTTGTTCTGAAGCACCCTTTGGCCGAAACCCTTACTCCATCTAAAGCTCCATTTGACAAAGTTCTTATTGTCTTTTAAAAGATCATAATGCAATCTTTATGAATGATTGGTGTAATGTTAGTAATGATAAATGTCAGGGTTGTCAGTCTAGGGTATACGATGGTTGACATATTATCAAAGTATTAAATGCATATCAAACTGAGTGATGTGAGGATTCAGTCT
This sequence comes from Fraxinus excelsior, assembly GCA_019097785.1. Lineage (NCBI taxonomy): Eukaryota > Viridiplantae > Streptophyta > Magnoliopsida > Lamiales > Oleaceae > Fraxinus > Fraxinus excelsior. The sequence goes on along the minus strand of CM032624.1, from coordinate 12,227,679 downwards.
GGAAGATTAGGTCACGTGGTTCTTCTCCAATGGCTACCACGTCGGTCAGAACTCTATAAATAAACAACTCTTGTAATATTTGTTCCTAATACAACTCTTGATACTAAAAATCACATTTGATTCGCTCTTGCTTATTTCATATTTATATACTTGAGTTGAGATCATTTTTATTTTAGTTGAGTTTTATGTGATTGTTTGTTTTAATGCAATTATCTTTGATCATGTTGTTAGTGCTTGAACATTTTTGTCTCGTATCATAAAATATATCTCTCATGCCCATAAACTCCATCATTTTTCGTTTGAATCTCTGATCAAAACGTGTTGAAATTTGCTTATGTGGACGCGAGTGTGCTCGGCATTTATTGTCCACGTAACCATTATAAAAAACGGGATCAACACTTATCTTCTAAGTATTCAACTGTATATTTTGTGGTCTCCACTTTCTTATCTATAATAGAACTCTTTCATTATATGCAATTGAATTTCTTGACATCTTGAAATATCTTCATTGAAAATCTTGACATCTTGAAATATCTTCATTCTTGATCTTGATCTTAAATATTAACCTACATTGACTCTTGTATTATAATCTATTGCAACATATTGAATTGCTCGATTTATATGAACTTTTGGACTCAATATTAGGCTTAAATTTATAATTGTCATTTTCACAAATGAGCACAATTTCCATGGCTGGATGTTGACACTTTGATGTCATCACAGTAATTCTAACATAATATTCTCTCTGGAATTCCAATTTTAAAAGCAACTGGAAGCCTTATGATGATATTAACCAAAATGTCAAACTTTATTTATTAACTGAAAACCTATTTAATTATTTATAATATGATATTGCCTGCCGTAAATATAACAATAATATAAGATACATGTAAAAGAATAAATTGCAGCAGCGACCCCTAATCTTTTGAATTTTTACAAACTTTATACCCTAACATTCAGTTTGTACCAGTAGAGATCTCAAACTTTTGAAAAATTAGCAAGGGGGTCCAAATGGATGGATCCATTTGACCGTTAATTGACTAAAAATAATAGAATCTAACCAGATTAAAAGAGTAAGATGGTAACTTTGCATTTATCCTCATTTATCCCTTAAAATAATTAAAAAAAAAACTAAATGTTCATCCATCTCTTCACTCCTCGACCCCTCACCCCCATGCCAACCTACCCACCCAAAACCAAAAATCAAAAATCACCCACCCCACCCCCAACCAGTCCAAAACACACCCTACCCACGATTGTCTGCCTTAGTCACCCGCCACGACTTGTGCCACCACCACGCTTCCAATTCCATGTGTGAACACTTATATCTTCACCACTCACTTTTTCCCCCAATTTCTATGATTTTCACAACTTATTGACCATCTAAACAATGAACAAAATGAAAATCATGAATGAAAAATTGGGGTTGGCACAAATATGTGTTAGTGAAGCCAATATGCATAATTAAGCAGTCATGATGGAACCAATTTTGGTTTTAACAATCAATAGTCATTTTCTTCTTGTTGTTGTTGAGCTAGATAGAAGGTTTGATGGAAGATTTAGAATTGTCAAATTGGCCCAATAATTGAAGCTCCGATGGAATATGACCGACCAATGAGTTGGACAAGAGGTCCAGAGCCTCTAAATTTGTGCAATCGACAAATAAGGTGAGATTGTGCCTTTGAGGGCCATATTGGAGAGTGATAACTTGTAGATACATCCATTGTTGCAAGTAGCACCCTATAGGTAGGAGGTGAATCCTTGGCAAGGTTAGGGAAGGTCACCTTAGTTTAGTTCTACAAATTCTTGAATGGGTTTTATAACGAGTAGCTCAGATAAGCCAGACACCTCACGTCGTTCAAACTTGCGATGAAGAATGGAGTTGGAGAGGGAGCCGACAAGTGGTAGTGATATTCAGTGAGGGTGGGTAGGGATGGCAACGGGACCGTGCAACCTCACCCACCCCACCCCGTCCCGACCTTGCCACGCCCTGTTTCCCATTTAAGGTAGGGTTGGCTCTTGCCCCATTTTTATTTTTTAAAAAAGTTTTTGATAATTCACTTTATTGTCCTTATTCATTAGACAAAGAAAATAATATATTTTTTGATCTTTACTTATTTTTAAAAGTTAATTTATTCAAATATATTTGGTAAACTAAGACTTTTATTATTTGTTATATTTTTTAAATAATTTTAGTTGTCATTTTCTATTAGAATTAATGAAATTTCATGAAACTTTTCATTTAAAGTATTGAATTCTAAAAAAAAATAAACAGGGCGGGTAACGAGCGTCCCCACCCCGGGGCAAAGTTACCCGCCTATCGAATTTTTTTGCTATCCCTAATGGTGGGAAAGGGGGTGGATTTGTGAAGAGTCGGATAGTGGCCCTTTTATTTCTTTTCTTTTTCTTTTCATTATTTTAGGTTAATTTGTAGACTTACCAATTTGCCCTTCTTATATCTGGATAAAAATTAAAATTAATTTTTTGGTTCACTAACAGTCAAATGGACGTTTCCATCCATTTGGACCTCAACTGCTAAGTATTCAAAAGTTTGGAATGTCTGCTGGCACAAATTGAAGGTTGTGGTAAAATATGCAAAAATTCAAAATGTTAGGAACCACTGCTACAATTTTCCCTGAATGTAATGAATATATTTAGCTTTGTTTATATAACAGTAAATAATATATATATTACTATTCATTATTATTCAAACCTAAAATCCACTACTATTTCTCTTCACACATCATTTATAAATTTGCCCCTCGTTCCAAAAGTCCCACGCATAGCTTTAAGAGCATATTCCCTATATATTATGTCGGCACAAGGGGTTAGGCAGTCCAACTTCAACCATTGGAGGTATTCATGAAAGAGATTTTCTATTTATATGCAGAAGAATAAATTATAAATTTAAAATGGTAGTTGATTTTTGTACTTTCGTAAGATTAATTCTATCAAGAGGTACAATAACAAATGTCCACAGACCACAAGAATTTGTGTGGTTTGCATCATTAAAGAAAGCGTGCGCGATTGCATGAATCTTGAACTTTTACTTCATCTTTTTTTTTTTTCTTTGTGTTATTTTATGAACGAGGTTGGAACCCCATTTTAGTTAAGCATTAAGAAGATTTGTAATAAGTGCAATGTACGAACGAGTAAGTCCTATAAAACGTATAATCATTTAGTTATATTGAAAATTGTGAAGCCTATTAGGAGTGTTTTCCCAAATGGTAAAAATATAGCATCTCATTCATTGTCGTCAGTTTCTATTTATATAAATTCTGTGAAGGTCAAAAAATTCTCAACAAGGCAAAAATCAAAAAGGTATCGTTATATAAGATATATAATTTCCTCCATTTCCTCTCTCTGCTACTTTTACATGAAATCCCTCGTGCACATGCCACCAGCGTTCACTCTAAGTTATATGATCGAACTCCCATAAAATTCATAATTGAATTACTTACAACTTCTTTGTTTGTAGTGATACGGAATTCAGAATTATCTCTTACTTCAAGGCATAACTTGTATTCATACGCTTCATACTCATTTGGAGTATTCTCTCATAAATATTGCCATCCCTCCCCCTCACATCAATCCCACGAGTCTCTCATAATTATTTTATTTAATAATTCTTTTTTATTTTTTTTAGAGGATGGGAGGAGGCTTAGGTTTGGATCCTCCCTATTTGGTCGTCCAATTGTATTAATTTGTCTACTGCAGGAGCAAAGGGGAGTGGATAAGCGGGCCCTTTTCAGTCTTGATTTGTCTACTCTAGCCATTCCCAACGAAGGAAGGAATGGAGTTCTGGTTTTGGAGTGGTCACACTAAAATAAATAAATAATGCTTGGGGATTCCTTAAATTTTTTAAAACTTATATTAGCTCAAATCCATCACCCGCCGGCCGCAATAAACGCACCATATCCTTTCAGTCTAGAATCCATTGTGTTCCATTACACACGCATCAAACTAGTATATATAAAACCTCGTAGACAAGACTCCAAAAGTACATTTTCTAGATTCAGCACCCTTCATTTCTTCTCAATCAAAGGATGAAACATATCTTCTCTCACAAATTTTGTGATTATATTTTTCACAATTTTTTAATACAAACCAGAAATGTAGAGAAATATTTCAAGTATACTATTTTCTTTATTAAAACAATTTAATACATTGGAAATCACAGTAGTGCACTATTAGCAAGGGCTTGAGATTATTCTTTATTGAAACAGATTATTCTCTTTATAATTACTGGCAATTGAATGCTCGTTTAGATTAGTATTCCTCTTAATTAGGATATTTTGCTTTGTAGTCCATCCAGAGCTGATCTACTGTCTTTCCCAGAAGATCAACAAAGTAGTTGTTATTGTAACCATCTCTCATTTTCTTGTTAAGTTCTGCAACAAATCCACCTCTGAGACTATCGCAATAATCCAAGAATCGTGCAGTCACATCGTAACTTTGATCCCACCTATCTCCTTGCCCGGGTTTCACCCAATGACTTGGTGCATAACCAGCCTTTAGCCTCACATAATCAGCTATACCTGTTATAGTCATAAAGTTTAACTATTAGACAAGGTGGTTCAATCATCAAAGAGATGTCACGGTAAGAATTGCGAAAATAGGTTTGCCTTGCACACGTGAGTGAAGACAGAATTTAAGTAGATAAACACTATCTAATTATTGACGGTTTAAACTTTTAGATGAAATGATTTTAGAATACCGTCTATAAGACCTCCGGGAGCTTGACCATTTCCGTTCCATTGCCAGACGTGAGTCATTTCATGATACAAAACTCCAGTGATCTCCGTCTTCACATCACCAGAGTAACCTTGTATGTATCTTGCACTTACGTGAATCTCATTGTTGCTGGCTTTCGCAACTTCGTCTATATCATCGATGAATAAACTCACTTTCTGGACATTTTTCCTGTCGGCTGGATTCGTGTCTTGTTGGAAGATTCTCCATATGAAATTCGTAGCTGCATCCAGCGTTTGGATGCTGTATTGTTCCCCAATCTCATTAGTGAATCTAACACCTCCAGGAGTGTTTGCTGCAGTGTTTGTAAATGCATAGTCCACTGCATGGATTCCTTGAATGGCTGCTAGAATTGCCAAGGAAGAGAAACACAGACACAATATTATTGAGTTAGCCATGTTTATAAGGTTTTATGGGTGTTGTGCTGCAGTTAGGTGTACTACGATTCATATATATAGATGAATGGACCTTGTTAATGTTGAAATGCACGTAGTGTGAACGAAGAAATTGGTGTCTTCGTTCCTTTTATGAGGAAGAAAAGTAAACAAAGACAAATTTGTAATTTTTCTTCGTTCCATCGTATGGCAAATCTACTAGTCCCACATAATTAAAGTGACAATGACGCCTCAATAAATATTATAGAAATTATCCGTGATGGTAAGATAAAGTATTGTCACATCAATGATAAAATATACAATTTTTTATAGTTTAATGTTAAATTGTAAAAAATTGTAGACCCCACATTAGTGGTGGGCAAGATAAATGCTATCTACTATGAGTAGGACATCATTTCTAATAAATATTAACCTTTTGAATTTTGATACGTTCCTGGTAAGAACTCTGCTACTTGGCCAGGGTTATAAACATATTCAAAAACAGGGAAGCCACTTGGCGTCCCTCTATTGCAGGGTGGGCTGTCGGTGGGGTTTTTTCTCATGATAATATGCAAAGAAGACCTTGACTTGGACTTTAAGAATGATGTGACCTAATTCTGGCCAAGAAAAACTGTACTCCTTTTACCGATTCAAACTATATGCGGGCCGTGTGCGGGTGTGCCTCGTTGCCAAGTCAGATATCTAATTATAACTAACGTTTGCTATATAGAATCTATGTGATTTGAACTTTACGATAAATGTGAGAATTAGGTATGGCTCATCTCAATTCAAATTTGATGAGAACCAAATTGAATCGAGACTGAATCTGAAACGATTTTGAACCAATAGGTTTTGCTTCGATCAGTTATGATTCTTTTTATGCCTCGTAACGAAATTTTAAGACATAGAGTCTTGTTTAAATTTTCAGAATTTAATTTTGTATTTTTTTATTTTAAGTAAAAGAGTTAATCATTTAAAGTACGTTAATATAATAAATTTTAGAAACGAATTAAAAAATTGAGACATAAGATTGAAGATCATTTAAATTATATTTAGAACCAAGTTAAACCGGCCAGTTTGTATTATGCGTGGAGTAGTTCTGAGAAAAATAAAAAATGTAAATCACAATGTTTTTTTATTATTAAAGCTGTCGTTATTAAAGTAAAGTCATCTTATCTTAAAAGATTGGCACTGTTCTTGGCGACGACATTGCCGATTGAAGAAGACTACTCAAGGATGGGGGCAGCAATTGACTCGAGTTGACTTCCATGGAATTTGATGAGATATACTTGGCCTTGTTTGGTTTCATGATTTTCAAAATGAAAAGACATTTCCCTTTCACTTATTTTTAACCACGCATTGTTTAATAAAATAATATTACACGTAAATTCAAAAAAAATCCTTATTTTTTAACCAAGTATTCTGTCATCAAAAAATAGAAAATAAAGGAAGAAGACAAATATAAAATTCGGCAAATGCTTGAACACGAAGAATATATCGTTATTTTCAAACGATATTTACCTACTCTCTTATGTATTTTAAATTATTCAAATAGCAAATAGTTTGCAAGATTTAACAAGCATTAAAGAACACCAAAAGCAAAGTAATTTTTCAAATGAACAAATGAAAAACTAAGGGGTCGTTCTCTTTGTATTTCAATTTTGTGTTTTGAGTTTTGATTTCATTTTGTGTTTTGTGTTTTGTGTTTTGAGTGTCTGTTTTGAAATTGTTGAAAATGTGTTCTTTTTGTCATTCTGAAAAACAGTTTCTCAAAACAGAAAAATGAAAAATGCGTTTACTTTAAAATTTTGAGAAATTTTTTATAATGTTTTATTCAAGAAATCCGGATTATTCAATAAATTTTAATAATTTAATATTCATATAGTATTAAATAATATATAAAATTTGAAGTTGGTGAATCTTAAAATATTTTTTTCCTGATATAAAAAATAAAACCTAAATTAAATTTCGCAAGTCCTTATTTTTGTCCTTGTGCGTAACTTATGACAAGAATTACTCGTGCCAATGACAAAAATCCACACAAACATGTTCTCTCTATTTTCTTCCTATGAAATGGCTACCTCATTTATTGGTCTTTCTACTTTGTGTGTTAGCACTACATTGGCTTTGTAAAGATGGAAATAAATCACAGTCATGGTCCGTAACAAGTTCCAATAATTAACGTTCGTTCGAATTTATATCACTCTACGTGGAAAATCAGATAAATACAATCATTTATAAGGATGGACGGGTTGTCTTGTCCCCACTTATAATATTTTGAACAATTTATTAAGAAGATTGGTTTGCAAGATGATTCAGATGCAACCACTTAAATCTCAAACTCCATGACAAACTTGCAAACCAAAATTTGGTGTAGTGTGAAACATGTAAAAATAACCAGCAGCTTACTGGAACTCATTATATCATCAACCGGTGCAAGATGCCGACATTGAAAACAAAATCAAATTACAAAAATCTGCTCACAGAAGACAGTTGCGTGAACTATTAAAACTAACAAAAATTCAGAGGCCGAAAATCGTTCATTTCCAGCTCTCAGATGATGCAAAAGATGGACCTAGGTGTTAGTGGCCCTAGTGTATATCTACTGGCTAGAATGAGCTGACATCATTGTGATCAAACCTCTACCCATCAGTTCTCTGATGGCCTTTCTAGCAAGTGATCCATTGATCTGTAAATAAATACATAATCAAATTCAGTATCGATGCTAAGCCAAACATTATTATACCAGCATCCTATAAAATAAAAAGAGATAATCAAGTATGGCAAACGAAGATAACGTTGCAACCATCTAATGATGATGGTCATAGAGTTGAGATAGCCCAACAACTCTTAGAACATGGCAGCAATGGACTATTTTCAGTTAACATTATAGAAACATTACATACAGATGACAAGTATTTTCAAAAACACAACCGTTAACTTTGTTTTCAATAACAAGAACTATATCAACCAACAATTCAGCATTCCATAGTCTGATTGTAGGAGTGAACAAAATAAACATAATGGCCAACATATTACTATTTTTAGTCAGACGATAGCATCAATTGTTCTAGCCATTAGATAAAAAAACAGTATACTTCTGAATTAAAACTATTTGCATAAAATATACAGCTTTTATGCTGCCACCACAAAGAAGAATCCAGTCATAATTTAACATTCAAGCAAATAGTCAATATTTAAATTTATACAAAAAGGGAAAGTGATAAACCTTACACAAATTTACACCTCAGTTTTGAATGTTGAGGCAATATTGGAAGACTTAAAGCTGTATTATAAATATCAAATACAAAATCCATACGGAAAGTCTTCGGATTAGCACCTACTCTGGTTGACAATATAATTTATGTTCATTTGTTAAAATTTATAAAATTTTACTAAAACAACAAATAGAAATTATAAACATCTTTCTCCTTTACTTTTCTTGAATTTTCAGATGATTATTCGTATACTTTTATGAATACTGTGAGTGATAATTTGAATAAGAAGTTAAGAACAAAATGCCTGAGAAATCTAGAAGAAAAGGTTATTACATTTAAGTAGTTTTAAGCTTAACCAAAAAAAATAAAAGATAATCAAACAGTAGTAACCAATTAAATCACATAATTATTCTTCAAGAAGCCAGAAACATCAAGAACACAGTGTTACCGAAACAGATCAAATGAACCCAGCAAAAATTCGAAGAAAAAACATGCCAATAAGGTAAAAAAAAATACTCAAATATACCACTTTTTTTCACATGGGCAGCTGAAGTTTGTCATTTTGGTTCTAAAATTTATCAAATTTTGGCTTCTTCACTTCTATGAAATCGAAGAAAACAAATGTATGGCAGAGAAGTTACGAAGAAGAAGAAGTTATTAAAAAACAAGATATAAAATGGGTACTTGAGATCGGAAATGGAAAATCAGTGGAAGCTTTGGATTGTGGGTTTGTGAGATGAGGAGTGAAAAACCAGTGTGAGCCGTATGTGACGAGAGAGAGAGAGAGAGAGAGAGAGAGAGAGAGAGATGATAAGGCTGTTTCCCGTGTTTTGTGAAAATAACCTTGTTTTCTGAAAATAACCGTGAAGCCACTTCAAAATTCACAAAACATGATTTTGCACGTTTTCAGTTTCCAGCGCAAAATTTTTTTCATTTTCAGAAACGCGTTTTGGAAAACGAAAAAGAGAACGCGTTTTCACTGTTTTAAAAAATCGAAAACAGAAAACGGTCCGAAAACGGCAAAGAGAACAGGGCCAAGGGTCCGTTCTCTTTATGATTTTCAAATCGTTTTCTGTTTCGATTTTCCAAAATACTAAAAACGCGTTCTTTTTCCTATTTTCGAAAACGGTTTTTGAAAACAAGTTGAAAATTTAAAAAGAAAACTCAAAACGACAAATTTGTCGTTTTGAGTTTTCTTTGTAAAATTTTAACTTATTTTGTCGTTTTGGGTGTTTTCAGTTATAATCAAGTCAAAAATTTTAAAATAATTTTTGGGTGTTTTCAAAATGTCAAAAAGAACACATTTTCAATAATCTCAAAATAGATACTCAAAACAAAAAAACCAAAAATGAATTCAAAACACAAAACTGAAATACAAATAAAACAATCCCTAAGGCTTTGAATATGTGAAGAATAAAAAAAATAAAGTTTTGGATGAATTATAGAATGGTTTTTTCTCATTCATGGTATGTTTTAGGGATGATTACTATCATGTATATATAGTTTTCAATCATGTCTACACGAACTAGTTCCATCTCATCATGAAAAGTTGCATTGATTCACCAAAAGAACTACCAGAAAATTCAGAAAAAACCTAGCCAATGGCTATTTTTTTGTAACCATGTGACCGCATAGGCTATAGCCATGTGGTCACATGGCTAAAATGTTGGCCGCCACATTTGGCCCCGGAAGGTCACGTGCGAACGCAAGCATCTACATAAGCCATAAATATGTCGTAAATTTATTTTTTTTCTTAAATTCATCCAAATTGATTTTGAACAACAAAATTACAATAATTCCCTATTTGTTCAAAATCAATATTAATCACATAATCAAATATCAACACTCATGCATAAGGATTAAATATTTTTCGATTTGAATTTAACCATAGTATAAATCTCATAAAGCACTTATCGAAATTCCAAGTAGCTAAAAAGATTTGAACCAGTTATCATTGTGACAATATCAATGAAATCTCACACACAAGTTTTCACAAGTTCTTCTACCCGCTTAATGGTAATATAGCCTTGCACTTATCCTTTTTCTTTGAACTTTTAAAGAGAAAACTCCAACTCTTTAATGAGGCGGCACCATCTCAAAGTTCACATAGGTGAAGATCTTCTAGTATCTTTGTTACTTTTAGAGATAAGTGTATCTCGTACTGAACTTCATTAGGAGTTTTAAATTATAATTCATCCATCCAACAGTAACTAACAACACTTTTAAAAGAAATATAACTTGTGAGATTAGAAATAGATTTTTCAAAAAGAAAAGTTTTAATAGGAAAAAAAAATCCTAAACCTACAAAGTACATAATTGACCTTAAATAAGTTAAGCTACAAGAAATAATAAAGAAAATAAAACTAAATAAATAATGAAATAAATATGTTATAAACTAGAGAGAATAGAGAAGGGAATAGAAAGAAGATAATAGACTTTTACGTGTGTTTTATTCAAAACCAAAGTCCCATATTTATAGGGAAACAATAGTAATAATTTTTAGGGTTGTAGGAATACAATTGTCATTCACTAATAGACTTACCATTTACAATAGTTCCCCTTGAATGACACATTACAAAATTTATGTTCGTTAAAATCTTATCAATAAAATCCAATGGGACAAAAAATTAGTTAAGGAAAAAAGAGTACAACTACTCCTCCAATTTCAATTCTTATATCAATTCATCATTGTCTTGTACATCAATGTATTCAATATTGCAATTTTTTATAAAGTATATCTCATGTCGTCTTGTGTAACTTCAAATGACATCGTCTTCATATGAGATACTTATCAACCTTTGATAACTATAATAATATGATGATTCCGTCTTATCGATCTCTTCGGTGGTGCCTCCGGCTCCAAGTCGACGTCTTCCTCGGAAGATGGTAGTGGAGGGCATTTTTCAGTCTTCTTCATTATTTTGCCTCGTTGGGAGCTTGCCATAGCTATACTGGAGTAGAATACCTCGAGTGCTGCACACGGGTTTTTGATGAAATTGCCCAAAAGTTCAAAAATTGAATTAAAATATACAATTTTGAGAGTGTAGTGGTAGGAAAAACGAGATCCTAATGGTTTGTGTGACGATCTTGAGAAGGGGATTCGAGATTTAGGGTTCACGTGAAGAAGGGTTTTGAAGGAGGGGAGAAGAAGGCAATTTTGGAGTGGGTTTTGAGAAAAACGGGTAGTTTTGGGTAAGAATCTTGTGATTTTGTAATGAAAAATAAGAGTTGAGAGAATGGAAGTGAGATTAGAGTGTAGAGGAGCAATCGTAAAGAGAGAAATTGTGAAAATGAGGAAGAAGATGTGAAGAGAAGGGGCTGAAATGAGATAGAAATCCCCTCAGATCCGACGATCCGGACGTCCGGATGACAGAACTATGAAAAGTTCTGTCAATCCGAACAGAGTAGTCCAGACGTCCGGATGAACCTTGGTTTCGTCCGATTCGCGATTTTTGTTCAAATGTGCATACAACTTTCATCAACAATGCATAATTCTCTTCTAATATATGAGAGTCGATCTAGAGCGAGAGGTTTAGTGAAAATATCGGCCAATTGATTTTCCGTATCAATGAATTTAAGCGAAATATCCCATTTTTGAACATGATCTCGAAGAAAGTGATGTCGTATTTCAATATGCTTAGTTTGAGAATGTAAAACGGGATTTTTGGACAAGTTTATAGCACTAGTATTATCACACATAATAGGAACATGATCATAGAATAGGTGATAGTCATTCAAAGTTTGTTTCATCCAAAGTACTTGTGCACAACAACTTGCCGCCGAGATATATTCGGCCTCGGCCGTAGATAATGCTACCGAGTTTTGTTTCTTACTAAATCAAGATACTAGAACAAAGCCTAGAGAGTGACATGTCCCACTAGTGCTTTTACGATCAATTTGACATCCGGCCCAATCGGCATCCGAAAAACTAAGTAAATCAATATGAGTGTTTTCGGATACCAAAGTCCCAAGGTTCGAGTCCCACTAAGATATCGAAAAATTCTTTTCACAGCTGTAAGATGAGATTCCTTAGGATTAGATTGAAAACGAACACATAAGCATACACTAAACATAATATCGGGTCTACTTATGGTTAAATAAAGAAGGGATCCAATCATACATCGGTACTTAGTGACGTCGAAGGAAGTACCTTGTTCATCCTTGTCAAGTTTTATGGAAGTGCTCATTGGAGTACTCAGTGGTTTGAGATCATTCATCTCGAACATCTTTAGCATATCCAAGATGTACTTACTTTGATTTATAAAAATGTCATCACACGTTTGTTTGATTTGAAGTCCAAAAAAGAATTTGAGTTCACCCATCATGCTCAGTTCAAATTCAATGCTCATGTTTTTAGAAAATTCTTCACAAAGTTTAATATTTGTTGCACCAAAAATAATATCATCAACATAAATTTGAATAATGAGCATGTCTTGTTTTTGAGTTTTGATAAAGAGAGTGGTATCAACTTTTTCAATAGAGAAATCATTTGAAAGTAAGAACTTGCTTAAACGTTCATACCAAACTCTAGGAGCTTGTTTAAGGCCGTAAATAGTTTTTCTAAGTTTGAACACATGGTTTGGAAATTTATGATTTGCAAATCCGGGTGGTTGCTCAACGTAGACTTCTTCTTGGATAAATCCATTTAAAAAAGCACTTTTAACATATATTTGATAAAGAGTGAAATTTTTGTGACATGCAAATGCAAGAAGCATGCGAATGGATTCTAATCGAGCTACCGATGCAAATGTTTCCTCATAGTCAATTCCTTCTTCTTGATTGTAACCTTGGGCCACTAATCGAGTCTTGTTACGCACGATGATTCCATTTTCATCTCTTTTATTTCGAAAAACTCATTTAGTGTCAATAATGGTTTGATTTGTTAGTCAAGCAACCAAGTTCCACACATGGTTTCTTTCAAATTGATTCAGTTCATCTTGCATTGCTAGAATCCAAAACTCATCAAAATTCACTTCTTTGAAATTTTGGGTTCAATTTGTGAAATAAATGCACAACTACCTAGATGATTTCTAAGAGAGGTTCTAGTGGTGATACATTTTGATGGATCTCCGATGATTAGCTCTTTAGGGTAAGACGAGACAAACTTCCATTCTTTTGGTAGTGTGGAGTCACCTTGAGTTTCGGTTGGTGTTTCTCGTTTTTCTTGATCATTGATTTCCTTTGATTGCTCCTCTTTTGGCACTTCTTTGTCTTGAATATTCATTTGTTTGAGACGAGTCTTCAAACCTACATCATCATCAATACCTCCCTCTCAATCAAGTAGATTAGTTTCATCAAAGGTAACATGCATTGATTCTTCAACGACTAAAGTTTTTTTGTTGAAAATTCTATATGCTTTACTAGTCGATGAATAACCAAGAAAATTTCGATATCGGATTTTGAGTCGAATTTTTCCAAATTGTCCTTTGTGTTTAAGATAAAACATTTGCAACCAAACACTTTGAAATAACTAATGTTGGGAATTCTATTTTTCCAAAACGCATATGGAGTTTTGGTTTTCTTGCACTAACCATAACTCTATTTATGATATAGCATGCGGTATTGACAGCTTCGGCCCAAAAATATTTTGGTAAATTATTTTCATTTAGCATGGTCTGAGCCATTTCTTGTAATGTGCGATTCTTCCTTTCTACTACACCATTTTGTTGAGAAGTTCTAGGAGCCGAAAAATTATATTTATATCCATTATTATTACAAAAATCATCAAATGCAAGATTGTCAAATTCTCCACCATGATCACTTCTAATAGTAGTAATAGTATGATATTTTTCATTTTTCACTTTCTTACAAAAAAGTTTGAAAGTCTTTAAGGTTTCATCTTTTGCATTTAAAAATATCACCCATGTGAATCTAGAAAAATTATCAACGATAACAAAAGCATAGCATTTACCACCTATGCTAACCGTCCTTGATGGTCCAAAAGATCCATGTGGAGAAGTTGCAATGGTTTCATAGTAGATGAAAATGTTTTTAGTTTGAAAGAATTTTTTACTTGCTTTCCAAGTTGACATGTATCACAAACCTTGTCTTTTTCAAATTTCAAGTTTGACAAACCTTTTACAAAACAATTTTTAGAAATTTTTGAAATAAGATTCATATTTTCATGATCAAGTCTTCTATGCCAAAGCCAAGTTTCATCTTTTAAGCCAAGTAAACAATGCTCGTTGTTTTCATGCTCAATATTAATGATATAAATATCCTTGTTTCGACTTCCTATGAAAATTACCTCTTTCGATGTAGCATCCTTAATTAGGCATTTGGAAGAATCGAATTTAATATGATAACCCTTGTCACGTAGTTGACTAATGCTTAGCAAATTATGTTTAAGGTTATCAACTAACAAGACATTTTCAATAGAGGGGGATAGGTGGTTACCAATGTTGCCAATGCCAATTATTTTCCCCTTTGCATTGTCTCTAAAAGTTACATGACCTACATCCCTAGTTTTGAAATTCGAGAGTAGTGATCGCTTTCCGGTCATGTGCTTTGAACATCCACTATCCAAAAATCATTTGCTTTTGATTTTTCTTGGTACCTCGTCCTCGATAGCCATGAAGCACATGTTGGCAACTTCGTTTTGATCATCTCTTTCATTTTGCTCTTCATCGTCACTCTCATCACAAGTAACTTAAAATGCCTTTTTTTGAAACTCTTTCTTTTGTTTGGGCACTCTGTTCTTTTGTGATAGGGTTTGTCATATTCATAACAAATGATTTTCTTATTTTTCTCTTCTTCTTTGTCATCTCTTCTTTGAAACATTTTGTTGTTTCTAAAGCATTTCCATTTCTTGACAAGAAGTACTAGATCATCAAGCTCTTCATCGATCATGTTGCTTGTTGATGGTTCTTCATCCATTGTCGATTTTAGAGCAATTTGTCTCTTGGGAGCTTCTTTTGATTCCTCTTTGCTTTTCCTTGTCTTTTCTTTGATTTCAGCATTGTTGAGCTCATTGGTCATCAATGTCCCATATAGTTCTTCTAAAAGATATGAGTTGACATCTTTTGTGTTTTCAATGAGCATCCGCATGGGGGTCCATTCCTCTGAAAGAGACCTAAGCATTTTGCTCAAAAGTTCACCGTTAGAATACTTTCAATCAAAGTCTTTTAGGCCATTCACAATATCGGTAAAGCGAGTAGTCATATCAACAATGACTCATCTTGTTTCATAAAGAAGTTTTCAAATTCTTTAACCAACATATTTATTTTTGTTTCTTTAACCTTGTTGGTTCCAACATGAGTTACTTCAAGAGCACGCAAAATTTCATGAGCCGAATCACGTGTACTAATTCTATTAAATTCATTTTTATTTAGAGCACAATAAAACAAGTTCTTGGCTTTAGCATTTAAAGAGAATTTTCTCCTATCTTCTTCATCATGATTTTCTCTTGATTTAGGAATACTTTGATCGGGTTTGCTATCAATTTTAATAGTTTTTATGGGCACAAATAGACGAAATTCAATAATTTTCCAAACATTATAATCAATAGATTGAACATAAATCATTATTCTAGCATTCCAATAATTATAATTTGTGCCATCAAAGAAAGTGGGTCAATTTGTAGAGTATCCTTCAAGATTTTGAAAATCGGTGTTAGCTATAACTCAAGATTATGAAAACTTAAAAGAGTGAGTACTGAGCTCTGATACCAATTGAAAGCCCAAGATTGACTAACCAAGAGGGGGGTGAATTGATTTTTAAAACTTTTTCGATAACAATACAAGATTTAAAACTAAAGTTCACACAAATGATAATAGAACAATTCAAGTACAAATAGACACGTAGGTAATAGAAATAAGTTTGCATAAAGTAATATCATTAAGTGAGTTGGAGAATGCAAACGATATAATATGGAGGTTCGATCCAACGCAATGATCTACGTCCCCCATTATCAAGTTCTCCGTCACGAGCAATGCCTTTTTCACTATGTTGATTGACTTGTGGTGCAATCCAACCCTTTACAAAGCTTTCGATGACTTACAACCAAGGAGCACCGATCATTTTACAATGTTGAGTTTTTCGGGACCTCAACAAGACCTACAATTCAAAAATGAGTATACAAGTAAAAACTTCTCTTCTTGATGAATGATAGAATCAAGGTTTGATAACAAGAAGAGAAGAGGCAAACACTTCTATAGATGGCAATGAGTTTAGTTCAAAGTGTAGATATGAAAAAAAAAATTGATGAACAAAGGATTTTCACGAATTCAATCCCTCAAAAATTTCTCAAGAATTTAATGTTATTGATCTTCTTAAAGATGGAAAAATAAGGTAGTTGAGATCAATAAAAATCTCACTTTAATGCTCAAGAATCGTTTTTACAAATGAGGAATAGTGAGGTATTTATAGCACAACGGCTAAAAATTCTATCCATCCAGACAAGGGATCCAGACGTCCGGATGAGCTAGCCGTTAGAGAAGTGCAAACGTCAAATCCGGACGTCCGGTTGGCAACTTTTGCCCACTGGATCGTATTTTTCATGATGATTTAATCAATATAGGTATATTTTGAAGAATAGCCTTATCCAATCTTTTCAAGGGGAGATTTATAAGTTCATTCATTTGATAAAAGTATTTACTCCTTTGAAAACGATTTTATGCAATACATTTAATGTCTTTGAAAAAATATGATTTTCTTATGCATAAAAGATTTGTTTTGAGCTACTAAACATTTCATGGCCGAGTAACGAAGCATTTTACCTTTACATATATTTGATGTATTAAAAATTAATGTCTCTATATATGTCTTGTTTCTTCATGAGCTCTTTTGCTTCTAATGGTTTGCCAAGTTATTTACACAAGGATTGTCTATTTACAAATCTCTCGATCTTGATCTTTTGTGCCTTCATCCTTGATAGCATTCACGATTGCTCTAAACGACACTCAAATACAATTTGTTAGATTTAAAAGTGATTTGTTTGTAATAATCAAAATCTAGAAGTCAACTATAGGTCAATAGGCTAATCAACTCACATATCAAAATTGATATCCGTTTATTAAGAAATAAAAGTTTTTTTAGATGGTTTACAGAAACCTTAATTCAAGCGAAAATCCTAAAATAGACATCCACTGAATCAAAGCAATTAAAATGAAAAAATAAAAAATAACACTAAAACTTTGGTCGTCTGATAACATGCCTTAAAGTGCGAATTTGAAGTTGGAAACAACTTCAACGGGGTAAACCCAGTTGTGATTGTATGGAGCACTGAGAGACGTTCCCAAAAATATATTATAATAGAAAATTCGACACTGGTGCAAAACATTAGACCGTTTCTTCGAAACAGCTCTTCTAGCCAATTTTTTGGCCATATTCTCCTTCAAACTCTAATATCAACTCATTTTTCAGTTTTGGGGGGAAATTTCCCCCCAAAAATTTCAAAGCCCACCACTATTTAAGGGGTTGTATGGCTCTTATTCTCATTTTTTACTCTCTTGTCAACAAACTCGCCATCCTCCTCCCCTACTCTCAAGGTAATTTTCTCATCTTCCTTCTTCATTTCGCGTTTCATAATGTATAAAACCTTCATTTCCTCACCTTCTAGCGAGAGTGAGAGCGAGGGGATGAGAGGGTCGACTGACCTATCCTCGAATGGGCTGGTCGACCATCAACCAGCAAAGTTGGTCAGCCCCGTCGACCAGCGACGTTGCTAGTCGATCCCCTTCGACTGGCGCTTCAAATTCCTTTCGAGCCGAACTTTTCATGTCGTACGGTTGAATTTCAAGATTTCGAATTGGTTCCCCCAAAGCGTCATGTAGGATCTACCAAATATTTAAGTCAAAACGTAGAAATTGGGCGAGATACCGCGAGTGAGGAGGTGATTCTTGAAATTCCTAAGTGTCATAGCTTATACAACTCCCCCTCCAAGTTAGAAAAATCACTTAAGAAATATGATCGGTTTGATAATTACATCTATAGAGCCCCTAGGCCTGATGAAACACTTCCCGAAATCGACCCCCGTGAAGTCGCTGTTTAAAAAGACATCATAGACGGTGGTTCTCGCTTTCCCATACATCATTTCTTTGTCTCGATATTCAATGAGTTTCACCTTACTCTTAGCCAAATAAATCCCAATGCGTGGAGGAAAGCGCTTTATTTTCTACATGTTTGCTTTAGCAAGAAAATTCCTCTTTCACTCGATCTCTTCAAGTGCATTTTCGAGATGCACGAATTAGCCTAAAACAATACATTTTTTATTTCAATACTCGGGTCCCGTTGCGCTTAACTAAGTTTAGGAATTCCAATAGTGGGTGGAAGTCTCGATTTTTCTTTGTTTGTCCCTCCTGAGGGCCAATTTCCTTTTAACACCTATTGGAGACACCTCCTAATCTATCTATTCAATAGTGAGGTCGAGATTACCTCCCTTCTGAAAATACAAATCCAAAAGTTGACCGAAATTTCACCCATCGGGCCTAACCTGGGGTCGGTCCTAACAATGAAGAACATGTTGCTAGTTGGATTAGTCGTCCTACTGGTAGGTTTTGATACCCTGCTTTTATATATCATTTTTTATAGTATCTCTTGTGTTTTTTTCTATTCGTTGATCTTGATTAACTCGATTGCTTGTATACAGATATGGACCTTGACTTGGACGAAGTGCTGAGGTCCCTGCCTTCACCGGGGAGTGATGAGGGGTTTATTTTCACATGACTCATCCTTATTACACTTTTTGACTTGTTATCTTGTAAGCTTGATAGTCTTTATTCTATTGATACAGGCATGGACTTTAACTTAGGGAGGGCCATGGACTCCTTGGCGAAGTGCAATCACGGGAGTGATGATGATTTACTTCTCACCCCGTTGAAGAGAAAGAAAGCCCACGGTGTGGGAGCATAGTAGCTTACGGTCGAAGAGGCTTCTCAACTTTCGGACGACCCCGTCGAAATAGTCCCGCCACCAGTGGACATAGGGGGCAGCCCAGGTCATGTCGCGCTCGAGTGTGAGGGTTCTTCTCTACCAAATTTCATATTTCCTCTTTCTCGGGGTTATTCAGAAATAAGGGCGGTTAAGTCTTTGGTTGCGCCCTGGCGTATCGATTCGGTTGCTTGTCGGAGTACTGACGACATCGAGAGGGTTATGTCGATTTACACCTAGAGGGTACATTTTTTTAACATGCTCTAATTGGGTGATCCCTTGCCCCTTTCAGACGGTAGCTCTTCAGGTTGGGCTGGCCGAGTCCTACCGTCGTTTAACTTAGGAGTTGAAGATTTTTGCAAAAGAGAAAGAGAAGGAGGCTCACCGTTACAAGAAGAAACTATCTTCCTCTAGGAAGTTGGCCGAGGATTTGGAGTCTGAGGTAAATAACTTGCGCTCTACTTTGGCTCGGGCTCCTGAGGAGGCGGTGGCAAAGTATAAGGCCTCTGCGAAGTACGCTAAAGATGTAGAGACCTCGGTTGAGTGATACAAGTCATCTACTGACTTTGCCAAGGAATTGAGCTCTTATAGGGGAAAAGGTGATAGCGGCTTCCATCAAATTGACTAAGGAGTGAGTATCTACTGAGCATCCTTCCATCGATCCCACAGGCTATGATAAGTTCTTGGCAAAGCGCCAAGGTAAGGTAGGCTATGATAAGGTAAGGTAGGCTATGATAAGTTCTTGGCAAAACTGCTTCTGCTTGTCGTGGGTGGTAAAGTGGAATTGTCAGCTCTGCGATAAAATCTGCCTACACCTACACCTTGATGGCTGTTCTAGGCCTAAGCTCAATGTCGAACTCGCTCAGCTCAATCGCCCACTTCAACATCTTTCCCGATATCTCAAGCTGGTGCAAGATTTGCTTAACAGGTTGATCGGTCATGACCTGTACAGTATGGGACTGGAAGTATGGCCTTAACTTTTTGACCACTATAATCAACGCGAATACCAACTGCTCCGCCAGGGTGTATCGAGTTTTCACGCCCCTCAATACCTGGCTGACATAGTAAACATGCTTCTGCATCTTCAGGAACTCTTTCACCAGCACTGCACTGACCACATATTTTGACACTGTTAAGTATGGGCTCAACACGTCCCCTGGGCATAGGCTGGTCAAGACAAGGGCTGCTGTAACGATTGCTTCAAAGATTCCAACGACTCCTCACGCTCCTTGGTCCATTCGAAATTGGTAGAGCCCCCAATCGCCTTGAAGAAGTGATAGCACTTATCCGCCGCCCGTCTTATGAACGATTCAGTGCCGCTACCCGGCCCGTCAGCCTTTGGGCCTCCTTCCATTTTCAGGGCTCTTCATATCTAAAATGGCTCAAATTTTATCTGGATTCGCTTCAATGCCCCTCTAAGTGATCATGAAACCCAAAAACTTGCCACCTACTGTTCCAAAAACACACTTCTCTAGATTGAACTTCAGCCTGTTTTGTCGAGCGATGTTGAACACTTTCTGCAAGTCACCAACATGGTTGCTTGCCTTCACACTCTTCACGACCATGTCGTCCACATATGCCTCTATGATACCTCCGAGCAGATCTTTGAAGACCTTATTCACTATTCTCTGATAAGTTGCCCCGGCATTTTTTAGACCGAATGGCATGGCTACGCGTGCGTATGACGATTGCTGGTGCCACGTGTCCCACGTAAACATCCCCACTTCCCCCACGTTTGGGGTAGAACGGTTCCCACTCCTCAAGTGGTTGGTTTTTCCCACGTTCGCTGTTGGTTGATTTTTGTCTGACACATCGTCATTTGTACGGTTAAGCGTGGTGTTGACCTCATGCGGTAGGCATGGGGGTCGTAGCATGGCCTCGTGGTGGTAGGCGACCTCAGGGATCGACGAATCCAGGGGGTCATCGGCCTAGTGGAGGTAGACGCCCTATTCCAATTGGCGGGGCTGAGTGAATGTAGAGGACTTTATACTAGTCGACAGTCTCGTCGGGATGATGATTTCGTGACAGTAGACGTGTAGCGTATTTCTGAGAGTACTGACCTTATTTGTC
This sequence comes from Fraxinus excelsior, assembly GCA_019097785.1. Lineage (NCBI taxonomy): Eukaryota > Viridiplantae > Streptophyta > Magnoliopsida > Lamiales > Oleaceae > Fraxinus > Fraxinus excelsior. The sequence goes on along the minus strand of CM032624.1, from coordinate 12,206,396 downwards.
CGTGTGGTTAATTAACAATGTCATATTATATCAATATACATAAAATATGCATTGATGCTCGGCAAACTAGTTTTTTAATAGGTTAATATTCAAGGATCTAAATTTTCTATATACATAAAATATGCATTGATGCTCGGCAAACTAGTTTTTTAATAGGTTATATTCAAGGATCTAAATTTTCTTAGAAAAGGCCACGAGTATAAGGTATTCTTGACATAATTCTATCAATGACGTTGTGGATTGTTTTTTCTCTCTTTCCATCTTCCAATTAGTTCCTGCCATATGTTGTCTTTCAATGTTTTTTGACAAGATTTTTTATACTTATAGCATGAATTTTCTTTCCTTTTCAACAAGAGTTAAAAACCATTTTGTCAGATGATTTTACCCACCTATTTGACAAATAGTGTTGATAACAAATAATTGTGTGCATAAATTGACTATTTTTTAAAAAGTCCAATGTCAAGCAAGTGCGTAAAATATTCTATCGATGTAGCATGATTCTTGCGACAAAACTTGAAATATCAAATATATTCTCTTAATTAAAATAAGTTATTCGACTACCTCAGTCCTTCCCTCAGGTGGGTAGACTCGGCGTGTATGTTGGAAGTGTATCTTTGTGTCTCGTCCTAAATCTTTAGATATACAAATAATTCACTATGATAAAAGAAGTTGACAAGAGAAAATCGTATAACTTCTCCTCTCCAACCTCACCCATTTTTTGCTGGTAATGCAAAACCTCAATGACAGTTTCCTATTTATAAGAATAAAATTAGAGAAATTAGAATTTACAATGAAACAAATTCCTAAATAGAATTTTACGTGAACGTAGGAGGCAAGCATTCCACCCCCACAACAAATTGAGCTCGTAAGACAATCCCCATACTTTCTTCACACGGTGGCAATAATTAGACTTCACAACTTAACATGCCAATCAACTATGGATCATAGCATATATTTAGAACAAGAAAAGGTCATTTAAAATAGCAATTCGGTCAGCTCTGCACACTCCAGACTGTGTAGACTGGGTGTGCCATGCCCTGAAAGTTCTACGCTTGCTAGCTAGAAAGGGGGTCATGGTGGGCAAAGGGTGGCTTAACAAGATCCACCTTAGAACTGGTTGTATCGTTACATCATGATCCGATTGACACCTCTATATCTTAAATACATTAATCTTTTATATTAAGTAGTTCATGAATGCTAAGGGTAAAATTACACATCCTATAAAAATGTAAACATTAATCCATAAGGTTTTTAAAATGAAATCTTGATTTTTAATAATGAATAAATAATATCAAGCCCTCCGGGAGCTTGGTTATTTCCATTCCATTGCCAGACGCGAGTCATTTCATGAACAAGAACCGAAGTGATCTTTCTTTTCATATCACCAGATTAACCTTGTATGTATCTCGCACTGACTTGAATCTCGTTGTTGCTGGTGTACGCAACTCCAGCCAGCCAGCCAGAGTTATGATCTGTTGGAAGATTCGCCATATGAAACTTTTGGCTGCATACAGTATTGAACTCCAATTTCAATAGTGAATCGAGCACCACCAGAAGTGTTTGCAGCAGTGTTGGTTACTTTATAGTCCTGTGCATGGATTCCTTGGATGGCTGCTAGGATTGCCAAGAAAGAGAGAGAATGTCATTGAGTTAGCCATGAATGTGCGTAAATTATGCATGCAATGCAACTGCAGTTTATACTTCGTTATATATAGATGAGTGGGAGGAGTTGGTTTTAAGAGGCATCTATTTGCGTCTTAGTTCTTTGCACAATAGCACCCATTGGTTGTGAGAGAGAAAATGAAAGAAACAAAAACACAAAAAAGTCGCATCAATTGGAAGAGAAAATATTAGATAATGGAGTCACCACCACATTGTTTAATAAAGTTGAAAAATATACTTTTATTTATATAATGATATAGGTTTAAATAGTTAAGACGACTTCATCACATGCAATAATAACTCAGTTGAACACCTGGAGACTAGCATTCAGATCTTTAACAAATTAACACGTTGGGTCGCATTCAACATCCAATTTTAAGCCCAAGTAGTAAGACTTCAACTCAACGCATGGTTAACCTTTTAGCATTTTCCTTAGAAAATCTAGGGGAAATTGTAAAAGTGCAAACGGATCCCTAAACTCCAACTTTTGGCGCCATCCTCAACCTTTTATTTTTGTAGCGGCAGGATTCCTTATAGATGGAATCTCTCTAATTTTTCATTGAAGTGATGTTTTAAGAGTAAATGAATAAATACATTATTTCTATGAAAAAATCTTTTAAAAAAAATAAAGAGAAGGAAAAAAATAATTAAAAATGAATTTTGAGGGGAAAAAACTAGAAAGGAAAAAGGTTATCTTTTGCAAACACACTCTCCCACCCAACCCACCTCCACCCCACCCTCGAGTCACAAAAATGCAAGCGCCAACACCTCCCCCCCACCCCCTTCACTGCTGCAAGTTTCAAACATGAATGGAGAGATCTGGTGAGAACAAAGATTTCTGCCCGAAGCTTCAAAAACTTCACATTTAGGAACCAATGATTCTAGCAAGGAGTAGTCCAATGATTCCCAAATTTTATGTTCAAAGAATTCCCTACAAACACCATTCTTTTCCACTCAGAATCTTCCAACATTTTCACCCACACCCCCCCCCCCCCCCCCCCCTTCCCCAAACCTCCAGATTTCAAAAGAACCACCATGTCACGTGACTACTTGACATATTTTACACAGATTCCATCAGCTAAGATCCTGCTGCTACAGAAGTAAAAGATTGAGGATGGCGCTTCCAAAATTAAAAGGCTAGGCATCCATTTGCACTTTTAGAACTGACTAGGGACCTCTGCTGCAATTTTCCCAAAATTGTGTTGTGTAATTTTTACCAAAACAAAATGTCCATAGATAGACACATTCTTTTGATTTAACTCCATCTTTGCAAAACTACAGATAATCATCCAGGCAAGGCAAGTACAGAATATGTACCTCAAACATGTTCGACGCAGAGCTCCAAGAATTACAATAGCAGCTCCAGATTTTTTTTCGGTGCCCAACAGCTATACTATTTCAGTAGAATCCTGATTGATCTGCACAAAAATGCTCAGGCATAGGTAGCCACCCAACAATGAATATCAATCCAAAAATAATACAAGATAAATTATTAAACATTTACCGGAATTAGTATATGACAGCTATAAATCCAAATAAATTTCATGAACTTCAGAATTATCTTCATATTAGTCCTATGATCCTTAGACAATCAAATATTTTGTCCAGTTTAGAATGTGAAGAAATGTCAGAAAACATCACATCAAAGGATGGCAAGCAAAAATCTAGAATCCTGGCAGCCACTTTGGTCCAACTGCTCTGCCAGCTGTGAGCTACTACATCAGAAACCATACCAAATAAGAGGGTGTTTGGTGTAGATTAAAATCAGATTTTTTAGTAGATTGTGATAGAAGTTTTTGAAATGTGTGGTTGAAAAGTTGTGGAACCTATGAAAGATGTGATTAATATTGATTGTTTGACTTTGACTTGGATTAAAATCGGATTTTAATCATGAACAAACAAGCTCTAAATATGACTTCTCAATACTGATCCCAATCCCATAAATGCTAATACTGGGAGAACTAAAGCCTCTACCCCTCGAAGGTTTCAAACATCGCTAACCGGACCATCAGCAGAAAGCACCTTCACAGTAATGACTCACCTACAACATCAGGTGTCATGGCCAAATTCCAGTTGCTAGAAGAGAATGTAATCCACATGATCATGGTACTTTCAACTACGGGATTGTATCATAAATCCGAAGGCAATGAAATTTAGAACCATGTTAAATACACTAGTCCTTGACAGAAGAGACATTAAGTGTTCCTCCATAATTTTCACCAACAGATGCCTGAAGAATTGAATCCACAAGAATAATACAAACAAAATTAAAAATAATTCAAAGGGAGACAACAAAATATCCTCCCCATCCTCAAAAAGATAAAAACAGGATAAAGAAGGATATGGGAATAGGGGAAAGCAGGAAGACATGGGGGTTGATGATATTGGCCAAGACAAAGAAACCTGGAGATGAGGAAGTATGTTGTCACAAACTAGTCCAAAAAATTTCGACCTCTTAGTTAACCTGATAGAGAAAAAAATAAGTCATATTAATCAACCGTATCTTGGTGTATAACACCATTAAACCTTGGCAAATAAGAAAATAACACAGTTTCAAACAAAAATAAGTTTTCAAGAACACGTAAATGATAAAACAATCTTCCAGGCTATAGTACTAGAACATTAGGAAAATATAAGGTAGAGAAAACAATGTCAAAATATTGTCACACTCAATCTGGCTTGTATAACTCTGTGACACTTCCCCAGGCCAAAAGTGTTCTTTTGTCCAACACTCCATCTGGCTCGTATCTTTTTTCTTTTTTTTTTCTTTTCTTTTGACAAAAATACCTAAACAGTACATTGTTCTTTTGCTAGAAACACTAACATTAGCCTAGATTGAGATTTGGTTAGAGAAGTGAAGCAAGCTTTGACACCAATGGATCTATCAAAGCATATAGAACACAAGAACAAAAAGTAGGGGCACAAGAGGGGAGAAGTGAAGAGAAATGAAAAGAGACAGAGAAGAAAGAAGATCAAGAAGAGGAAATTTCAATAACCTTATATTCAGTTCATAGTCCACATAATAAAAAAACCATAAAACCTATTTATGCTTAAAATCTCTAGTAAAGATTTAAAATTACTCAAACTCATTATTTTGCCTAGAAATACAAGTCTATTCTTTGAGAAGCCTTCCAACATAACTTTAAGGATCTCCATCACCATGTTTAACGTGGAAAAAGTTTTTGCTTTTATAAAATAAAATGACGTTTTTGGACAATATACATCAAAATATTAACTCTCTACATATGTCCTACTTTTCCAAAACATGACAAATGGGCTAGTCACTCTTGTCTCATTCAGGTCTATATAGTGGAATCCACGTATACTATTCTCAAGAAAATGCAAACGGAGAAAATCTCACATATAAAGCAATATCATCACAAGTGCACTTCTGTAAAAATAAAAATTTGTATCATGTACATACCTTCTTAAAAGGCGGATACAAACATAAACCTCCTCAATATCTGTTTGAATTTTGAGTTCTAAATATTGCTTAACAAGCTCACACAAGCACCTAACAGCATCGTCCCATTCATCAGTGCCCACATCTAGAGGAATGCGCTTCTCAGAGAAAAGCCGCTGAAGTATAGAAGACAAATGGTAATGTCCTGATCTATAATACATCTCAGAAAAAATGTTCAACAACCCACAGCAGCTGACTTTGAACTTGTCAACCCACAGAGGAGGATTTCCAACCCAAAGCTCATTAGCAGAAACAAATTGCGTAGATCCAGTCTGATTCTCACTTGGATTCAGCAAAGCATCTGGCACAGATTCTAGTCTCCTGTGTGCAGGCAGAAACTCAAGTATGTCTTCCCTCAACTCTTGAGGAAGTTGTTGCAACACCGAGCGATCTACCTGACTCAGAGAAGAGGGCATTACGGCAATATTTTCAGAAACTGAAGCAGAGAAAGGTCGAATGGCGGTTCCCTCATCACCACACTGTTTTTCCAAACAAAAGCACAGAAAATTATCACCATAAACTGAAGTAAAAAAATAATCTATTATATTAGGAAATCCTGAGGACCTGATCTATTTTTTATTTCACAGATGAATGGCTAAATGCTGCGGGATTATATCTCTACCTTAATTGACCTCTGCCTTAAGAAAATATAACTAAGAAACTCACTAAATATGTAGGTGATGATACATATTAAAGAGACTGATACATTTCACAGGTCCTTCCAAGTATCAGAATGTTATAGATTTTTATAAAAAGACTGATACAAGGTGATCACAAGGATAAAATAGCTAGTATTGACTAAGATACCATATCAATGTCTTTTGACGACAAAAACAGATTTTTAGAACATTTTCACAAAAAGAAATTGAATGAGAGGTTCCTTGAACAACGATAATCAAACAACTGCAGTATGTAAGAACTGGTTAAGTTACTAAGAATAGCAAAATAACTGATGAAAAATAACAATCATATCCAAATGTGAAATACAATGTCACCACATACATGCTGGCATCAGCAGGGCTTAATGGTGACCTACTAGTATTAACTAGGTAAATTGAAGCCAAGCACATGCAAGTGAAAGGAAAAGGAGGGGAAAAGTTAGAAGCAGCCGATCCTGCTAGATCCTCTTACTAGATCCATCCACCTTAAAATGTGATCTCATTAATTCATTTACAATCATGCACCCAGTTATTACAAGATAAATAAGATTACTAGTTTACTGGATTGATCCGGTGTAGGAAGTGAATTATATGATGGGATGCTAAAGTAAATGTAAGATAATCACTAAATTTTTTAGCTTTCTAAATAGCCATCTTGTAGAGAAAGCGCAAGCCCATTACTTGGCTAAAAACCTCCAGAAATCAGTTACTACTCAAAGAAAAATGATTAAAGCGCCTTTTGACTAGCTCTTCTCCAATGCCTAAAGACCACTTTCTATGTTTATAGCATTGCATGAATGGGAAATCACATTATCAACAAATTTTAAGCATAAAAATTTGTTGAATTAATACTTTATTTCCCTGGGATATTGATTTATTTCAGATCCTTTAGTTAAGTGTGGCTGTGCACAAGCTACATAGACCATGAGTGGGAGCAGTACCTTAATGTCAAAGGAGAATTTATTAGATTGGACCAGATGAGAGGGACGGCATTCCTTTTCCTCAGAAGTTACCCCTAATCGGAATGCAACAGTTCCTCATGAGACAATTGACAAGAAAAAGAAAATCCACTTTTAAAGAGAGGAAAGGTTTAAAATTTACCCTCAAAACTATCAACTGACGTAGTAGACATATTCATGTCACTTTTATACTTGGAAATGAAACTTGTTAACTCCCCACCATACATGTCATTAATTTCTGCAACGACATCAGGTGGAAGAGAGACTATAACTTCCACATCAAGATCATGTAGAGGCGGGAGAATCACACCCTGTCTAACGCCACTTACACCAGCAGACAAGCTAGCATCACTTCGGGCAGATGGTCCAGCGTGATTGGAGCACAACTGACCTCGATCTCCTTCAAAATTCAGTTTCCCAACTGTAACACAAGTAAACTGCTACTGTTTAGTTTAAGTCAAGACCTATCATTTTTATACAAACAAAATATGGAAAATTTTCTACCCCTGTTTGGAGGGGATTAAGAGCGTGTTCGGTATAGCTCAAAATCCAATTAAAATTGAAAATATAGTCATTATTGGGTCTCACTCGTCTAATAAAAGTCAACAATAACGACTAGTTTTTCAATTTTAATCCAATTTTAATCTCTACCAAACACCCTCTAAAATTAGATTTTTAGTAAATTTTGATTAAAAAAAAATTGATAATCTCAGTAGATTTTGATAAAAAAATGATGAAATGTGTGATTGAAAAGTTGTGGACCCCATAAAATGTGTTGTTAAAATTAACTGTTGACTTTGATTTATATTAAAATCTGGATTTTAATTTCTACCAAGCATGGGCTATTGTTCTACATGGATTTTAAAGCTAAATTTAGAAATCAAGTCAAGAAGCATTGACATTTTAGTCCCTTGTTAAAAATAAAAAAGTAAGCTAAGAGGTTCAACAGAAACCTAAAGAATATCACGACAACAGAGTTGATATAAGTAATGGATAAGAAAAGGAAGTCGAAAACTCTTTCAGACTCTTAAGCTGAACTCAATCCAGGATTTGAAGGGAATTGCCAACAAGAGTGCAATTTATGGAACAAACAGAAACCATAGACGTTACTGTAGTAGATGCTAAACTTATTTGCAGATGCAACACTAACAAAACTATTGGCAGACCTATTTAAAAATCCATCCTTTGACCATGTTTCAGAAGAGGAAGCACCAACAGCTGGGAGGAAATGTAGTCCTTTTTCTTTGTTGGGGGGGGGGGGGGGGGGGTGGGTGAATAACTTCAGCACAAATTATCTTTAGCCAATATAATCATGCACAAGTTTCATAACCATGTCACACACCTAGAAAAGTAAACCTCGAAGCTATATAGTGTGACTAAATTCTATTGCGCAATTCCACGTCCAAAAGAAAATTTGAAATAACAAAATATAACAAGTGTTTATAATACCTATATCATTGTGCTTGGTGAGACTAGTAACTTTCTCTTGATCTGTGTCCTTTGTTGGAGTGGAAACAAGCCAGGAGAGAATGGAATTCCTCTGGTGGACTTCAGGACAAAAGTAAATCAGATCAGTTGATAAAAGCAATATTGAAATAACAAAGGAAATTGCAAAAATGTTATATATCAAATCTAGAAACCAATAATAAATAGTTGAAATGCTTAGGATTCTTCCAAGAACATTATAGAGAGCTAATAATCATAAAACACAAACCTAGATTGCCATTATTTGTGTTTTCGAGTTTAGAAACCTGCAAGCCCATTCCTCTTATATCTTTAACATCTGCACCAACATTGTCATATTATGTATGGATCAAATTATAAAAGTAATATGCCCCTTACAGTTAAACATGATCCACTCCATAACTTCTGTACCTGTACTTCAAAAGAAATTTCTAAAATTGAATTTCAAAATAGAAAAATCTAAAAATAACAAAATGTCCAAAAAAAACAAGAAATATCAAACAATTCAAAGATAAAGTATGTGGTCATCCTACTGCTAAGTAGGGGAAAGAGACATTATAGTTTATACGACCAAACAAACTCTCTTGAGGACTAGAAAAGTAAGAACTCGAGAAATACATATAACAGCAAGATGATAGTTTTGTAAAAATGTAAATCGCTGAAAGAATTAAAAAAAATACACCAGATCAAAAAATTTGAAGAGGAGAATGCATTATTACACATGATACCAAAGTATTCAAGAAGCACAGAACATTCCTAATTAGCTTTTTGAGAGATGAATCTCCTTGTCGGGAAAGGAGATACTTGATTAAATGGCATTTTGGAACTCAATGTCCATGTACACAATATGTGGATATTTAAAAATCTGCCAAGTGAGCACTAAAACTTGCCATCCTAGGAAAAGAAAATTAACAAAAAGTACAACCCAGATGAAAAAGTGATTTAGCTTTATCGGTTAAAGATACAATAAATCTATCAATATCTGGAAGAAACAAATGAATAAAGGACAAAAGGGAAATTCTTCGAATGGCTTTGTCAATTTAAACTGAGCCTATTATGAATTGGAAGAAATATAATGGTTGTATTTCTGGTAAGAACAAGTTAGCAGCTTCTTGTTAAAGCTTTCATCTTCAAACCATTTTGCAGGCATACGCTAATTCAGTGCACTCAGTCTCAAAAGAAAGGTCTGCAGATAGCCTATTATCTTAAAAGTGTGATAAAGGAAAAAGATCAGTGAGCCAAAACTACCTATTTGAAAATATCCAAAAAGCTGAGTGGTTATCCTCTGAATCACATCCAGTTCGTCTGTGGCCATCGGAATCTGTCATTCAAGAATGCTTTTATATATAAAAGATAAAAGAATGGTAACGTCATACCATGGATCCAGGAAAAAAAAATGTTTATGTAATAATGTTATATACCGTAATGGAATGGCTAAGGTTCTCACAGTCTCCATGGCCCATATACTTTATTGGCTCACCAGCATCACTTCGCCTCTTCTTTATCTACATAATGCCATTGTTCAAAGCAACGTAATTTTTCTTCAATGTGTTAAGTTTCAGAAATTTTCAGTAACAACAAAGTATTAACATACAGGCACCACAATATCACTTGTCAAGAGAACTTTCAATAACAACATATGGCCAAACCTTCAGGGTAAAAGCGCGACCTAACACTCCACATCCCTGCAATCGCAGTGAAACCTCCTTGCACAAGTTCGTCAAGAAACGTTGAGCCTGAAATCAAAAGCACCATTAATACTTCACAGAAAGGTAAAAGAAAATCAATTCCACAATAAACTACTGACATCATTTGTATTCTTGAACCTCACACCCCAGTTCACTTCAGCACCTATAGATTTGCTTTCCTGCAAAAAAGGCAAAATCCAAGTATAGGTAGGCTTCATATATTAAGCTTTACATAACCAAAGCAAGCGCCATGTGACTATGAAAAGTACAAGCACGTTTGCCTAGTCTAAGAAATGATTGTTGTCTGCTCTGTGCCACGTGCTTTGATGAATGGAAAGTATAAGCAGGTCAGCCTATTCTATCAAACAGAGAATGACACTTCTTATGATCTTCCTGTAGCATTCAAAAGGAACAACTTGCTCTAATTTCTCTATATTATACCCAATAACTTCTCACATCCATACGTCACACATCTTAGATCAGAATAGCATATTATGCCGGCTTCACTAACATTCTAAAGCCAGGGACTAACCCACTAATAAAGCACTACGTAGTACTCACACCAACTATACATGACAGACCTCACTAACATTGCAATGTCAGAATTTTAGTTGAACTGCATAAGAAAAATACTGAATGCCTTCAGGTTTACAAGACTCCTTCACAAGTGGATGTAGCTTGAACCTCTGACAATATTAGACAAGTCTGAGTACAATCCTAGAAGGAGCAAAATAAAGATATTGGTTACCAACCTTAATCACTCCAACGTGTCGGTTGTCGATCCCTCTACTATAATTCCAGAGCATATCTCCAGTTTTCACACCGAAATCCTTCTGAAGAGATTCCTGGAAACATCACAAAGACGAAATCTAAAACTAAATGTTGTCCTAAAAACCTAGTTCTTTGAATATTATATTTTCCTTTAGTAGTAGCAATTGAAATTCAAAAATAGACACACACAACTGCAGACTTGTAAAAGCTACTTCAGATCCTATCTTAACAGGTAGAGAAGAAAATGAAGGCACATTAAAAAATTAAAGCAAACAGGCAAAATAGTTAAGCATTGAAGCCTGCAAAGTTCCAAAGTGGCACATCCCATTATTAGCCAATTGCTCGATGTAGAAAATTTAAGTCTTTTTTTTAAAACAATTTTAATTTATAAATAGATAGAAATGAGTGGTGGATAAGTGTACAGTACTTTTGGGTCTATTAGAATGTTTGGTTGAAAATAAAGTTTGACTATATATAATGATTTGCAAAATTTTGCCAAATGGAGCATTAGTTATTTGATACTTCAGTTGAGTTTGTGCCCAGGAGTAGTCGAAACTGTATTAATGCACCTACCAATGACACCATGATCCATCTAAACCAAAAGTTTACCTTGGATATTATTCGCAGCTGTCCACAAGTTTCAATTTGCCCTTTTTTCAACTTCTCTGCCAAAACATGACCAATTCCAGGAAGTGCTCTGACTGGAAGTGCACATAAATAATCATCCACCTGAAAACTAACTAGACATAATCAGTGATATGGATTGAAGTTGATCTCAAACCTCAGTATCCTTCATCATCTTCCTTTTCCGTTTTTTGAATTTCATGTTTCTATAACCTTTTTTAGCACACTTCTTTGACATGTGGAGCAGAAAATAGTAGTAAACAAGTAATAGAAAAGAAATAATGTTCTAACTCCTAGTAATGTAAGTAGATTAACATGTAAGCATGCATCTGGATTAAATTTTAGCATCGCCAAGAAACAATAGGCAAGTTTGAATCATGATACATGGTTTCCAATAAAGTTTGACAACTCGTACATCTAAAGAAGAGGCAAAAAGATCTACAACAAAACTTAATTAGCAAGAGATATATAGCGTCTGTTCGAGCCACATTTTTGGATTAGAATGCATTTTGTAATAATAGATTGATGGAGAATGTGTTTAAAATATAAGAAAAAGTTTGGGGTTTGAGTATAATATTATTTTATTGAAGAATGTGTGATTGAATAGAAGAGAAAAAAATGTATTTTGAAAATAATGGGGATCAAACAAGGGCATCGTTAAAAAAAATCCATAATATCAAATGACAACAAGGAAAACAGGGACGCAAAAGTATAGTAAAAACAGCAAATAATTGAATTACAAAATTCCAAACAGTTCTACTTCAGTAAAAGCAGTGGGAAGAGCTCACCTCACCACAGGCCTCACTCCTCACCACCTGGCCCCCCAACCAAAATTATATTGATGAATTTTGGAGTAAATCATGAGCGAAGTTGGACTGAAAGGTATCATATCATCATAAAAACTTCTAATTTATCACAGAAAGATGGCTCTAATTGTATTAATTTCAACTTCGACAATTTTGCAAAAATACAAGCCACAAAAAGTTGGAGACCACCAGAAATTTCTATACTTCTCAATGGAAGGATAGCCACATGGGATTTGGAGTAAAACATGAGAGACGTTGGACTGAAAGGCATCATATCATCATAAAAACTTCTAATTTATCACAGAAAGATGGCTCTAATTGTATTAATTTCAACTTCGACAATTTTGCAAAAATCACAAGCCACAAAAAGTTGGAGACCACCAGAAATTTCTATACTTCTCAATGGAAGGATGGCCACATGGGATTTGTTTATATTAATTAAAAAAAAAAGAAAAGAAAGAGGCGCCATACAGAGACTGAATTACTTTAATAAGGATTATTATTTCATGTTTGCAAAGTTACTACCTGCTTGAGGAAACAGCAGATAGCAATACTTAATTCACTTCGCAACTGACCATGAACATCAGCAGAAATAATATGGGATCCCCATCCCCCAACTCCACCTCTCTCAAAAGAAAAGGACATAAATTAACATTGTCAACGAGGCAGCACAAATAGAATACCAAGACCAGAAGGCAAACCAGAAGATGAAGATAAGAACGCTCCAAGTAAAAACTAATTTAACGCCAGGAGAAAATATAGGCAAATGGAACGATGAAAATGATTTATGGTGACGGATTTTTAACAAAAAAAAAAACCTTCATCTATAAGACTATAACAGAGGAGCACACCTTCTCGGGAGGAATGTAACATTGGCCATCCGGTTTTGCAGTTTTTGTAGCAAGACGGGCCATAAGCATATTTCCTGCAATCCCTGCACTTGCAGTGCATCCTGTAGTGTCTAAAATCTTTTTTCTGATTACCGAAGCTAAAAGCTGGGGATCCTCCACACTCGAGTCAGTGACATCAAGAAATGCTTCATCACAACTGACAGCCTGCATTAAGATAAACTTGCAATTTCAAAACTGAAAAACATAAACACGATATAGCTTTGAAATGCATTTTCAAATGCAGACCTGCACTTTGTTGCAGTGCTTATGCAAAATGTCATAAAATTGATCTGCCACCTGTAAACCAAGAAATCAAACAACACCAAATGATCACTATGCAAAATGACATATATGAAGAAATAGCAGTAGGAACAAATAAAAATCATGCCTTAGCAAAAATTACATAATTAAAGCAAGACAGTTGAATGGATACCTTCTCATAAGCTCCAAAATCATAATGAACAACTACAAGATGAGGACAACGTGCCTTGGCATCTTTAACAAACATTCCAGCCTTGATTCCTGGAAGCATACTATACTAGTCACAAAATGCATATGAAACCAAAACAAAAATATAGTTTCAGGACATAAGCCCCACCATAATCTCGAGCAGGATAATTGGCAGATGATATTTCAGCAGTTCCGCGGGGACTATCTGAATGGCAAACAGCAACAGGTTTGTCTTGTAATTCAGGTCGGTTCTTGATGATCACTGCTACGAAGAAGCAATCCTGGAATAGAATATTTTCAATCATCGTGATATTATTCAATCAAAATACCTTTATAAAGAAGTGATATATGAGATTTTCTTGGGTCGCTGGGGGGAGGGGGGTAAAGAATCCATGTGAAAATGATCACAATTACCATGTCAACATGTATTATGGCAGTCTTGTGAACCACTGCAGAGGCGTTGAGACAAGACCTTTTGTCTCTAAACCCATCAGATGAGCTGGGAAAACGCTTCCGGTACCGATTTCTCCAAGTTCCAATAAAATGCAACCTAGAGCTCTAGAACATCCAAAAGTTAATCAGGGTACATTTGTGAATGGATCGCAATTGAGGATATACTTCAAAGAAAAGTTGAAAGATTTTAATAATATTAGATTAGATAGTTTGCAGCCAAGCAGTCATGGACAATGTGTTCGTGTTCTCCAATAAATTTAAAATGGCTAATATATTACATTTTGATATTCAGATAAATTTAAGCAATATCAACAAACATTTAAAAGACTCATAATACAAACACGGAAAATAAATACAGAACATTTCCTCAGAAGTGGGGCTGATTGGATACCAAAGTTAAATACTAGAAACTAAGATAAGTTTAACCCAAATATAACTGCAACTAAGAGAAATAAACCTGATAAAGAATGAAAATCAAATGAGATAGAAGGTAAAATTATAAGTTTAACAATAAAATACAATATGTTAGACTAAATAAAATCATAGTAGGTTGTGCAGAAAGAGAATATTACAGATAGTCCAAAATTAAAATAAAAAAAAATAAAAAAAATAAATATCCAATACACTAAACCTGAACATGAATGATAAAAGAGAATGCGAAATGAATAAGAGGAGATTATATGTTAAATTCTTCTTGTGGCCATCCTTGGAGATGTGTACTAATGATGCCCCATTGCATTGTTTTTCATCTTAATGATCCAAACCCATAATGAAGTGAATCTAACGGTGTTAGTGAAGCACTGAAGCATGAGATTTTAACCAGTACGAAAGACAACTTGCAACGGAAACTGTTCGCGGTAAATTCAAATTTTGTACCAGAAACCATGCCACGTATGCCTGGCAATATAAGATGTTATCATTGCTTTGGTACTAACCAGCCCTGATGATCATAAAACTGTGCATTGAAAAATAAAGAAAACACCGTCTGAGTATAGTTATATACATGTGTATTGATCATCAAGTCCTCATCTTTATTATAAACCGTTCAGCACTCCAGCCCTGCAACTATAATCCCATGAAACAATATAACTCCTTTGCTTTTAAATTCCAAAAACTTATTTTGAAGTTGATTAGCGTGAGATCCAGAAAGGTAAAAATACAAAAAAGCAGAAGAGCGTTCAAACACCCCAACAGGAACACATTTTCAACCTAAGCATTATTCCTTTTCCTGTAATGGTTTCAAAAGGAGTAAAAGACATACATACAACTCTGAAGCTTGCTGATGGTTTCTTAATTTAAATTATGCATGCATTTCAAAAGAAATCACTATTTCAGAATAGTTGGAATCATTTTGATAAAAGAATAGTTGGAATCATCAAACCAAAACACATGCCAGAAAAGAATTTGTAAAATTTCAAAGTTCTTACCTTAAAATAATTTTCAACAAAATCAGGATCTACAAGAGTTGAATGAGGCTGATTAGATGCTAAACTGATTCTTGAACTTGACGATTCTTTAAAATTATTATCATCAGGGATGCAATTGGAAACTGAAGCAGAAGCCTGAAAAGAACTAATAGATTTGGGTTCAAATCCTGTATCCATCCCATCTAACATGGAAATATCACAGAGCTCAGCAACTTTCGGTTCACAATGGCTTCCTACACTACAAGTAGGCTCTTCTAGTATCATTTCGGTAGGGCCCACGTGCAAAAGAGCATCAAATTCTGGACCGCATTGGTCCGCTTGTTTTGTAGAATCACAATGTTCGGGACAATTGGCAACCATCAAAGTCCCATACTCCAATGATGAATTCTCAGTTTCAGAAACTACTTGATTGCCAAGATTTAGGGCTACATCATCTGAATCTCGGATGTTTTTCAGAGGAAAGAAAGCAGATAGTTTTGGTTGGTTATGAATTTCACTTGCAAGCAGATCGAGTTGATAAGGGATCCCTACAGGCAAACCAAACAATGAGAGTGACTTTGATGGATGCCACTCAAATTTTTACTCGCAATCTTTTAAAAATCTTCCCTAGTATGAAAAGCAAATCAGCAGATCTACAAATATGCAGAAGCAGTGAAATTCTACGACAGGTGTTCATAAACCTATTTTAACTATTACTTGGATATATCTTTGTCCCAGGAAGGAGGTTAGGAATCGGGAGCAATTTGCCACCTGTGTTTAATTAATCACTTCAATATTTTTTGAGAAGTTCAAGTATACCATAAGCTAGCTCGTTGTCATCACGACTTAAAAGTATTACACCTCTTGTTACAGTTTGGTCCAAACAGATAAGCTGGAGAGAGAAAATGAGTGGGAAGATATACTATGTACCCTGAGATGATGGCATGCCATGTCTAGGAAAATAATATCAATTCATAATCTGCTAAAATAGTATTCCAGGTAACTAAGGTCATGACCGCTGAAAAACTTACAAATTTAAAGAACGGAAATGATAGTAGATCAAAATGTATTTAGTCTTTGAATTACATTCTTTCCAATTCCTTCTCTATTGCTATTAAAAAAGAAAATTATACTAATAATGAGTTCTTTCTCAGGTTTCCTCACACATTTACCATTCATGGATTTAGAAGAAACGTTCATTACAAAAACGAATTTCAGAAGTTGATTGTGAGTACCGTGAAGTGAACCTAAATTTAAACTAAAGAATCAATTCTAAATATGACGTACAACTCAAAAGTTTATTAGCAGCAACTGAATCTTTCACCCAGGTGGGTTTAACTACTGGAAGCCCACCACTGAATGACCTGTATCAAATTCACAAACAGATATTTGTTAAGTACCAAAAACATCAATGCATCAGTTTGACATACAAAGACAAGATGAACCTCAAATTCTTGATTTTACTGTCAGGGAGATTACTGCAGATTATATGAGTAACACGATGCCTTGAAAAATAATTCTCGAATCGTCCTCCATACTTTAACATGAAGCCTCGAAGTTCCTGCAAAAAAAAAAAAAAAATGTCTACATTCCTAATATGGAACATAATACGAGAAGGAATGATTATTTTTAAAAAAAGGAGCATCTAAAGATAAAAGGAATGTCTAAAATAGCTTCTATGCTTAGTTTTAATCTTCACAAATGTGTAGTTTCAAACTTGAGTGTTCTTCTTAACTTTAATTAAAATTATTGAATTGCATGAACATATGCAATACAATGGACTGTCTGAATCCAAACAAAACAAGGTTAAGCAATCCAATACATCTATATAATGAAAACAGAAGCCCATAAAATATCAGAGTACAAATCAAACCTGACTAGACGGGACGGTATATCCATCCACAAAAATCGAAACCCCGTGAAATATAGATTTCCCAGAAGCAGAACCACTTTGAGAAGAGCTTGAAGCCTCAGCATCAAACTGTTCGTGTAGTTTTTTATTCTTCAAAACCATGTAACTACACCCAAGTAGCCAAAAACAATCAAAGACCAAAGCAAAACTAAAAATATTATATATTCATAACTACCAAATGAATAAGAAAAGAGACTTATATCCAAAACAAAAAGAAAATGATTACAAGAGGATTAGGAGAAAGAACAATTGAAAAAAATAATGAAAAGAGACTTGCATCGAAAAAGAAAAGAAAATAAATGAAAGAGGGTTAGGAAAAAAGAACAATTGAACATATTATCTGAATACGTTAAAGAAAGCAATAAAACATTCTTACAATCAAAAATTATATTTGTAGAACTAATGACACTATTGTATACCTGCAAGTATCATGCAAGCGGAATATGAAAGATTCAGTAACATGACTAGACATTACTTAAAGAAGCAAATGCAGCAAAGGACATACATAACATTGTGCGAAGTAAATATAATTTAGAATTTTCTCCATCCATAATAGCATAGTTGTCATAACACAAACAATAAAATAGTGAACCAGTACTGTGGAAGTAACAATACATTGTAAGTTCATAGACCATAGAGTCGAAACAACTGAAAATCAGGTAATTGCCAAATACTGCCAAACTCTTTAAACACCAAAATTCTCAGAAAGCATCAACAAGAAACAAATTCCTGGCTCCCTTAAAACTACAAGGCATACCTCAAGTCCGTATTATTTTTCTTCAAAACATCCGCAACCTAAGTTTTCGATGAAAAATTACGTGCAACCTTATTCGTAAACATCAATTCCTCTGCTCATGCAGAAATCCATATTATCAAAATTTCAAAGTAGCCCGTGCTCTTGAGATTTCATGTTTATATTTATTGGAATTTCCATTTAAAATCAACGAAACCTACAGTTAATTATCAATAAAACTTCTTAAATTACTTTCTTAACTTCTATAAAAAGCAACTTCTAAGAAGCTAGAAACCTGCTCAACACTAATAAACACACACACGTGGAGAGAAGAGGGACGGGACCTGCCGAAATCGGAGAAGGGGGAATTACGGAAGGCGGAGCGAGAGGAAGAGCGAGAATTGGCTCCCCAAGCCATGCCTAGGGTTTTCTGGTTCGTCTTCTTCTTCTTCTTATCAGTATTCGTACTTTTAGCACCACTGCTACTGGTTTTGTTAGAAGGATTTGAAGAGATTGAATTGAAGCTCCGTTTCGAATTCGAAACTGAGTTCCCGGAGCGAGTCGAATCGAAACTCATCTTCACTAATTACGAATAAATTGAACTGCTTACGAAAATGCAATCGAATTTTGAGATGTTCGGAGATTTGAAAAATATTTAAGAAACTTGCAGAGAAAGCATTTGAAATGAACGGGAAATATTCTTGATTTCGAATTTATATTTAACCACCGATCGACTATTTGCGGGAGCGGGACGAGATTGCCTGCAGTTCTCCTATTTGCAGTGCTATGCGGTGCAATATTTTGACTAAGCCCTCGTTTGCAACAACGTTATCTCGGGTGCTAGGCATTCGTCTATGTAGCTGCACTTTGTATGCTCAAGCCTCGTCTTATCAAAAAGTTAGGGAGTGTTCTCTCCGTATCTCAGTTTCCCATTTTGAGTTTTGAAATCATTTTGAATTTTGTATTTTGAGTGTCCATTTTAAAATTGTTGAAAATGTGTTTTTTTTGTCATTTTAAAAAATTATTTTCAAAAATCGAAAATTGAAAATTTTGGCCAAATTATAACTGAAAACACTCGAAACAACAAATTTATCGTTTTGAGTTTTCTTTGTAAATTTAAACTTGTTTTCAAAAGCGCGTTTTCGAAAATAAGAAAAAGAACGCGTTTTCACCATTTTGAAAAATCGAAAACAAAAAACGACTTCAAAATAGCAAAAAGAACCTGCTCTTCTTTTTTAAAAAAACTCATTTTCTATCTCATATTCTCCAATAGAATAATATTTTTCATGAATCAAAAAAAAAAATCTTTATTTTTAAACACACATTTTCCAAAAATACTATTTAAAAATATATTTTTCCCTCAAAATGGGACTCAAACAAGAGCTATATTGAATTAAATGAGTTATTTGACTTTGCATTTAAATGAATCTATTATTTAATGTTATGTAATTGTCACATGTACTTGTACTCAACCTCAGTGATAATGAATATCATTACTCTTCTTGTTTGATCCTCATTATTTTCAAAATATATTTTTCTCTCTTTTCTTTTCAACCACATACTCTTCATTAAAATAATATTACACACAAATTCAAAATTTTTCTTTATTTTTAAATCGCACATTTTCCATTAATTTATTAGAGTCTGTTTGATTGCAACGAATTTCATGGAAAACGTCACATCCAAGGAAAACAAATTTCACTTTGGTCGTTTAATTGCAACGTGAAAATGGAAATCGAATTTCAAGATACAACCACTTTAATCTGCATTTTTTTTATTTACATGGAAAACGAATTCCTAGGATTTGGTGGGTTTTTATCTTCTCGCATGTTTTTCGTACTAATTAAACAAATCTTAACGACATGTTTTATTTGTTGGGATGTGATGCCAACTATGTCCTTTTGAGAAGCCTTGGACCTTTGATGATCTAAGGTTGGAAATGAGGGTATGAATAGACCCCTCAGTCGCCCCCGTTAGGTTAATCTTATGCATTCTCTTGTTTGGGTTGGTTTCTAGATTCTTCCATTTTCTCAGATATCTTTTTCTTTCAAACCTTCAATTGGAAGTCGATTCTTCTAAATTCTTAGTGAAATCTGTACACTAACTACTAAGTGTGTTTGAAAGAGAGTATATGAGTGATTTGTGTGGCTTCCTTTAATTGATAAAGGAGTGCTTTAGGGTCCGATGTTGGGTTTGAGTGGCCATACAGATGGGTACAATTTTGAGTCCGAGCTCCTTTTGATATTCACTTCACTTTGATGCCTTTGGAAGCGTATGTGTAATTGAAGGTATGAAACACGTTTTTCTTGTAACATTTTTTGTTGTTATCTGAGTATACTGTAAATTTTAGTTCGAAAGTTTGTATAACATTATTAATGATGAATAAGTGTACTACATATGTATATCCTCAGCTAAATGTACACAAGAGAAGAACTTACCTATTCAGAGAATGGTGAGAATATTGTGAAAAAAACTCGAAAATTCTACTTCATGTGACCTCATCATATCTTCGTGATCATGTGTCAAATGTAGTGTCTTTTTAGCTTATAGTCATTTCAGACTAAAAAGATTAAGCCCCCGTTTGGTCGTTAAAATCTAGATTTTAATATAAATTAAAGTCAACAATTAATTTCTATCGCATATTTTATAGGTCCACAAACCACAGCTTTTCAACTAAGCATTCAATTATTTTTTATTAAAATCTATAAAAAATTTGAATTTTAATCTCAATCAAACAGGGGATAAGTAAATTTAGCTCATATTTGTCTCTCATTATTTCAAAACTCTATTTTCTGTATACTCATTTTCAATCACACAATCAATATTATACACGTAAATCCAATACACTTTCTTACTTTTTAACCACACGTTCTCCAAATAATTTACTATTCAAAATAATATTTTCCCAACAAAATGGCTATCAGTTTGACCCCCATTTTCTAAAATTTCTTTTTTCCCTTAAACCCATTTTCAATCACATATTTTATGGAATTCACAATTTTTATCAACTTTCAATTACACAATTTTTTATCGACTTCAACTTTTATTTAAACCAAACAATGGCTTATTGTGGACATATTCCATTTTTTTTTTAATCAAAGTCTATTAAAAATCTGATTTTTAATCTCTATCAAACAGGGGGTAAGTAAATTTAGCACGTATTTGTCTGTCGTTCTTTCAAAACTCTATTTTCTATATGCTCATTTTCAATCACACATTAAATATTATACACGTAAACTCAATACATTTTCTTACTTTTTAACTACACGTTCTCCAAATAATTTACTATCCAAAACAATATT
This sequence comes from Fraxinus excelsior, assembly GCA_019097785.1. NCBI lineage: Eukaryota > Viridiplantae > Streptophyta > Magnoliopsida > Lamiales > Oleaceae > Fraxinus > Fraxinus excelsior. The sequence goes on along the minus strand of CM032624.1, from coordinate 12,185,154 downwards.
TTTCCAAAAAAGTGGCTATCAGTTTGACCCCCATTTTCTAAAAAAAAAAAAAAAAAAAAATCCTTCAATCTCATTTTCAATCACATTCATGAAAACTCACAAATTTTATCAACTTTCAACTACACATTTTTTATCGACTTCAACTTTTATTTAAACCAAACAAGGGCTTATTACAGACATCAACTTTGGGAGTTCATAGCTTCCTCACATTCAGTCCTCGATATATATTCTCATCCTCGGAAATATTTATCATGCATTTTCCTATTCAAACTCAATTTTCATTAAATTATTATCAACTAAATGTTCGACTAATTTTGTGTGCATGTGCATTCAGGGGCGGACCCAGCACCTAGCCAATCCCTGCGTCAGCCTGTGCTGGGTTCGTTGAAAGCTTTAGTTGACTCATTGTCCGTCGGGAGAAAGGTGAAGAAGACGCTGTAAGTTTATTTATTTATTTTTTTGCCCCATTTCTTATTGTTTTAATTGTTTGGGCCTTATTTTTTAAAATAAGACCCAATTAATGAGCTCAATCCTGCAATCCATGGGTTGAAATTTGAAAGTCAATTACCATTAGCATTTAGCCACAACTATTACAAAACCAAATCCAATTCATTTTGGTTCGACAAAGGAGGGAGACGACTGACAAGAGCGAAATTCCACTACGGTCTAGGTGCGGTCCTGTGGCTATGAGTCTTTGGCACCTCGACGTCTAGAAAGGTGGACGGAGTCATGGAGGACGGTGGTGCAATAGCTGGAGGCTGGTCTGTCGGAGCTTCGAGCCTTCGTCTTGTCCGCTAGTCTGCGTTCTGCCTGCTTATACAGGTATTAGATCAAAAATCTTACATTGCTATTTGCCTATTTCCTACTTGCTAGTGCTCGTGTTGTTGTCACTATAGTTGTGCTACCCATGAATATTTCTGGATTTTGCTAATTACCATGATTCTGGATTTTTGGGTTCATTCTGTATTTCTTTTTTTATTCTTTTTTTTTTTTTTTTCAATTTTTGTGAATTTGCGACTTATAAATAATGAGAAATAGGAATTTATGTTATATTATTGTTTAAGACTATGAATTATGACTTATAATTTTGAATTGTATTTGTGTATTGTGATTTGAGAATTTAGGATTTTAGCCTTTTAGGAAATTAGGGATAAGTGAAGTATATGTATCGAATTATATTTTCGACTATTATGATTGTTGATTGTCCACGGTCATCGATCAATTGTCTCCGCCCTAATTGAACCAAATTACTGGATTCGCCCTTGTGTGCAGCCATAAATCAAGTTCAAATTTTGCTAAATCAAGTTAAAGCAATAATTTGGACCTCTCCCCAAAAAAATAAAAAAAAAATGAATTGCCTAAACCCAATATTCCACATAGACTACCCTATCATCAATATTACATCATAATAATGATAAATAGAACTAAATGAGTGACGAAAGTCACGTTTTGCGTAATTCCGTTCTCAAGCAATTTTGAAATATAGAGGAACATAATATTTGTTTGATGTCGAAAAAGGCACACAATTTGTACCGATTATGTAGACTTTGTGGAAATACAATTTTATATGTTTTAAGAGCCTAAAGATCCCATCAAACTCGATTGAGTTAGTGCATGTCTCATTAAGGGTTGTTTGATTTAGATTTTTTAGAATAGATCTAGTGAAAATTGATACTTTTAAAGAATGTATGGTTAAAGTACGGAAAAGTCATTAGTTTACGTACAAAATTATTTTATTAGGAGAATGCATAGTTCAAAATGAATTTGAAAAAATATATTTTTTTCAAGAACATACCTAAAAATATGGAAGTACTTTTTATAAAAGTAGGTAAAGATGTATGAAAGTAAATTTTTGAGCAAACAAATTACTCTGGACAAGGTTTGGAGAAAAAGTAATGTAGTTCTTTGTTTGATAAAATTTTGTTAATTAACTTTACGAAGGATCAAATTTCGATTTTAACGACACATTTCATGGAACGCAATTTTTTATTTTTCAACCTCACGTTTCATCAACTTTTATCAATTTTTTCTTAAAAACTTCTATCAAAGTTTGTTCAACAATCCCTTAACTTCTAAGCTTCAGAGGAACGTGTCCTCAATCTTATCGAACAAACAAAAGTTTGTGTGGACCTTTCTTTTAGCAAATTACCATTGACACAACGCTAGACAACCATATGTTTTATGCTAAGTTTCTCCCAACTATTAATAGGAGTCATTACGTGATTCACCATTGGTGTATTACTAAGTTCAAATCATATCAAGTTTTGATTTGAGTCAAAGTATTTCTATACTCTTGAAAGCCTTTTTATCGAGCCCGATAATAAATTGACGATTGACCTTGGTGGAAGAGGTTCAAGCTCCTAAGTTGACTACAAGCTAATTATGAGGTTGATCATGGTCTCTCCTAACACAACATTTGCCCGTCAAATCAACACTCACATTTTTTTTTATGAAACTAGTCTTTGAAATATGCGTTGCACGAATTTTGTATTTATTGTGTTTTTATTAATATGGAAATTGTAGATATTAAAAAAAAAAGTTTAAGATTTATCGGATTATTTAAAGTCTTGGGAGCATATTATTAACGAAAATGCCAATTAAACCCAAATAAAATGTCAATTAACGAAAACACTAATTGTGTTTGTATGTGTGAGAGAGAGAGATAGATCGTATGAAGTACAAAAAATTAACATTTTTTTAATAATTTATTTATTTGTTTATTGTTGTTATGCAAATGATCTGTCGCTTCGAAACAAGAATCGACTTGTCCAGGTCGCGAGTGTTGAGGGGGCAGTGGGGCCCCCGACGGGATCGATCTAACCGATCAGGTCGGGGGGTTTGGGTGCAACGCCCCCGAAATGAATTCTTATTTTTGTATATGTATGGAATGAAGTTGTGGGTGAAAATATAAAAGTATGTTTTTTTTAACCCATAGCAAAAAGGAATTAATAATAATAAAAAAAGTTCTTGCGGACACGGTGTCTCCGCGCGGAGACACGGACATGGTGTCACTTTTTTTCTTTTATTTTAAATAACAATTAAGATATTTCAATTCATAATTAAACAATATTTCGAATTGTTGCTCGTGTTCTGTGAACAAGCATTTTCTTTTTGCTTCGTCACTGTGCGGAGACACGGACACGATGTCTCCGCGCTTTTTTGTTTTTAAATAACAATTAAGTGTTTCAATTCATCACTTTAATTTTTCCCTGCTCATGAATTAGACAATATTTCTAAAGGTTGCCTATGAACAAACATTTTCTCATTCTAAATATATGAGTTTATAAATGAGAAGAAAGAATAATGCAAAGAATAAATACTTAACCACTTAAAGTACGGCGACGTAGAAAATTGGAGGGCTGGAGGTGTGAAAACTGGGAAATTGAAGAGTAACTTCTCATTGGTTATTGTTGTATCCACTGTGTCCCAGAACTACTTTTTTAACTATAGGTAGATATATAGCCCTGGCCTCATTTCACCCAAAAAATGATTTTTTGCAATGTGTCCCCTTTTAACTTTTTAATACAATGTCAAGCCTACTATAGTCGAATCAATTTTTGAATTTTACTAACAATGCTTATTTTACCTTTTTTTATTAAAGAAAAAAATTGATTCAACCTTTTTTATTGACTGATGCAAACGGTCAAAATCTGATAAAATTCGAAGATAAAATCGATACCAGACATGGGCATAAACTTCCTCTCTCCCTACCTCCTTATATTTTTCCCTATCATCAAAATTTGACAAGAAAATTACAAAGCTTATATTATAAGATCGTATGTACTTGAATGTACACGTTTTTTAAGCCCTTGGAGCCTCTTGTACTTGGGGAGAAAAATTCAATATCATACCTTCATATTTTAAGCCCTTGGAGCCTCTTGTACTAACGGAGAAAAAACCAACATCATACCTCGTGGCTCTTGACGAATAGTTTCATGTTCTAAGACATTAACTAAGCAATCAACTCGACTATCATATATATTTGCTTGAATGAAAATGCATTATAAAAAGACACCTTCGATAAAATGCAAACACAGGATACTTTCAAGTTTTAACATTCCAACAGCACCAAAAGTAAATAGACATCATCAACATTTGTGTTCTTTAAAGTTTAAAACCCTCCACCAATTTCTCTCTCTACCCAGAAACTAGGATGAAAAAACTTTCACCTAATTTCCTTTTCTCCTCCTATATATATACCATTTACACAAACATTTCACAACACTGAGCTTTCACACATTCACCATTCCTTTTCTTTTTTCATGACTTTCACTCCATATTTCTCCATTCATTTTCCATTACGCATTTAGTAGTAATAAACAGAACAGAATGGGGAACATAAAGGATTTCCACGAACGACCCAAAATTCATTTTTTTTCTTGTATTGTCAAAAAGGCAAAATCTTGAGCAAAAACCGGGCCATTTCCAACTCAGAGAGAGAAAGTTGAAGAGACGAGCCTTTAGTTTGACAAAACGTTATTGTTTACCGTAGAAGATGACCAGAAATTAGCTCCATTGGAGTCTGCTACATGTAGGGTTAACTCAACAGGAACCAGACACAGCCCTTTGCTTCTTAGATATTCATTTCTCGTTTCGGTTTCACCATCTCCCTTCATTTCTTTGTCCTCCTGTATGTTCAAAAGTATTGTCAGTTAACAAGACGGAAAAAATTTGGCTACTTATGATTTATTGTGTAGAATATGCAAAAACAGTGTCATTCTTGTGTTTTCTTTCAAGAAAACAGCGCAGTGATCAATTCAAGGGAACAATACATCAAGCAGGTTTTTAATATACACAATTTCAAAATATGTTTTAAATTTCAAAAAATCAAGTTTTCATTAAAATTTATTTATGATTTAATTAATTAATTATATATTTTATTAATAAATATATAAATGTCACAGATCTATGCAATTTGATCACAATTCAAAAAATTTATAAGTCACAATTCGTTCGTCGGTCACAAATTAAAAATTTAAAAGTCACAATTTGTTCATCAATCACATATCACAAAATTTATAAGTCACATAACTTATTTTACGGTCACAAAACATCAACTTAATTGGTCACAAATTAAAAAATTTATACGTCACAATTTAATTCATTGGTCACGGATGAAAAATTATAGATCGCAGTTTATCGATAAATCATATGTTTCCAAATTTCTTGATCACAAATTATTGAAATTTAAGGTCACTGATTAATAATGAGTCACAATGAACCAAAATGTCGGTCACATAAACCAAACACCCTACCATCGTCGTGATCTTCCACCAATAGTTGATCACAAATCAATCAAATAATTGGTCACAAATACTACCCTACCCCCACCCTCGTCATAACCACCCAAACCACCACCGTCGCCCTCGTCACAATACCACCATAACAACTGCCACAATAACAAAAAAAAAACAACCACACCAATCGCAGTCTGCATCGCAACACCAAAAAAACCACCACCAAAGTCGTTCACCCCGCCAGAACACCACTACAACCATTGCCACAATAACAACAAAAAACGACCAAAACATATCCACCGTAAATCCCCCACTACCACAGATCCACCACCACCACCACCACCACCATCACACCAAAACCATCAACACAACCACCAACACCACCACAACACCAAAACCACCACCAAATTTCTCCATTCCAGCAAAAAGACATCTCTACACAGCGGCTCCGGCTAATCAAATCAAATCGAAGGAAAATGAAATCCCTAAAATACCACAAACTCCCTCCCCAAATTTATCTTCTGTCAACGACCAAAATGCCCCAAACCTCTCCCCATATTTTTCTGCTACGGTGGCGGGTGCACCACCGGACAGCGCTACTGCGAGTTCGCAGCAGTCTCGCTGCTGCCGTCCGACTCCACTGCGAAAGGCAGAGCTCACAACGCACATTGTTGCCGACCAATAGAGTCGTAGAGAGGTTGGGGGAAGACAAAGAGAGAGGCTGGGAAGAGAGAAATCTCCTCGCCAGCAAGTAGAGTCGTAGAGAGTTTAGGGGGGGAGAGAGAGAGAGAGAGAAGATAAAAGAGGGATAATTAGGGTTTGGTTATGGTAGAAAATGGCGGGTTGAATATGTAGAATAATTTAATATTTATAATAATATTATTAATATCTAAAAAAATTATATCTGAATTTTGAAAAGAAAACTTTTAAATCTGAATTTTGAATTGTATAGTTTAAAATGAGGGGTGGGAGTAATTTGCTCTCAATTTAATAGATAGTATTGAATTCCTTTTCTCACTAGAATTATAATTTAGCGGCATTAATATGAAAAGCTTGGAACTGGAAAGCAATTTCAATTCAAACAAGACTCCATTAATAGACATCCTTCAACATTTTTGCCTTGAAAAATCCCATTCTACAACTTTTAAAAGCGGTCATGTATACTGATTCAAACATTAAACTGCCCCAGGTAGCCTCTCTTGCAGGTGTTAGAATTGGTTAAGTATCAAACCAAGGTAAAATGACTTTTGTACCAACTTCGATCAAATATTCGGACTTGATGTTGTAATCAAATTATAGAAATAAATAGACTAACTTGTTCTACTCGTCGAGTAGATCATTATGGTATATTTGGAATAACAAATCCAATTCCAGACTAATGAAAAATTGAGGTCCAAAGTTAAAAGAAAAAAGAAGAAAAGTGGTTGGAAATTTGTCTAACTCCGCCGCTCGCCTAGTGGCTAACGCTCGAACGGTGAGGTTGTCGCTCGAGCGATTGTCTCTATTCCTGATGTTCGAGCTATAGCAAAAGTTGCGATCCTTGACAAAAGTTGTTGAGTTTTGAGGTCTGTCTCTTAACCACAACCTCTCCTCCTCTATAAATAATATCTCTGGGAGGTCCATTACTTTATCCCAATGATAAGCAATCATAACATTAAATTAATCTTTTTCTAACTAAAACTCTACATAAAAATCTATTTTCCATTTCATTTTAGAAAGAGTACAAAAACCAATTTTCGGTTCGTTGTTCTTGTGGTTTGGAGTGTTACAAATATAAGGAGATAGTCGGTGTATCTTGGGAGTCGATTGCCATCATCTGTAGGCATCGAAGCGGGGCAAAATCCACGTAAGAACAAATAGTTGAACTCTTGCCTCAACTTTGCTTCCATTTCATTTGACATTACTTTGGCATTCTTTTTTGGTGTTTTATTACTCATTTCTTGGTCGTTATTCTGTTCAATTTTTGGTAAGGTTGGTAAGCTTGATTTTTTATTTTAAATTTATCACTCAAATCCATTATCTTATCAACAGGTGGCATTATCAGATTTCGGTTTCCAATCTCAAACTACAAAATTATGAACTACTGTTGGGGTCAATCCATTGTAAAATTTCATCTGTATTGCATCTCATTGATAGAACTTTAAGACTTTTTTTCTCAAAATTACTAAGATCTAAACTCTAGTCTTTATCATGTAAAATGAACTGGACATATTGCATAAAATTGAAAACTGGATGGAATCAAATGAACAAATGATATCATTATATACGTAAACCGGTTCATTTTATCATTAAAAGTCTGCTATGTACAATTTACATAAATGATGGCCAGACATGATTCTATAACATATTGTTGTTCCGTACCATGCTGCACAATTTCGTTATAATACGGACCATCTTGAACAGTATTAATCTAAACAACTAAAATTCTTGTCAATTATTATCCAATCTACGGCACATGTACAAGATTGTTCCAAACACGGTATATGCATATTTGAGGCGAGATAAGAAATACTTACAGGCAGAGAGTGCATGTAAGGAGAACATAGAACCTGAACCTGATCCTGCAGAAACCTTATGTAACCCATTGCTTCATGAAGCACTGATGCTGTATCTGTCTGTATCATCAATTTCCAAATATGTCTTTACACAATTTGATTTGTGTAAAAGGAAGGGTAAAGAGAAAAATGTAATTAAACTAATTAAAATATTTGTAAATTGATAAAATGAATCAAACCTTGCCAAAGGGTGACACAAGTTGCTGCAACGCCTTGATTCTTTCACCAAGCTTCTCTTTCTTTTCCTATGTTTAGCCAAATTTTGGAAAATTTTAAGCATTTAAGTAACGTAATACATTGATGTATTTAAATTTAGTATCCCTTACATGCAATTCTTACTCTTGACTGACCTTCGCATGGCCGGAGAAAGTTGACTTTGTCGACTTAGTTTTCTTACAGTATTTTTGGATTCCTGCAGGAGCTCCGGAATTAACGCCGGAGTTCAGAATGGATTCTGCACTCCTTATCCCATTTCTTTTCTTGGATTTTGGTAGTGTGTAATTTGTTGAAGAAGTGGAGGATGAATCACTGCATGTAACTCCAGATTTTTCAGCCATTTTAGCAGAATTCTCCACAATCTTCAAATCACATTCTTTGCCATAATCTCCAGAACACGGCATTGTCGGAGGATTATCATATGAAAAAAATGAAGTGAAATTGAAACATTCATCCTCAAACCCATCACTACCAGTACCCGCCATTTATATACACAGAAGATTGGGTAATGTGTGTGTATGGGGGTGGGGTGGGATTTTGGGTAGAAGAAGAATGGGGTTTTATGGGAGTAAACAGCGGAAGCTTCAGCTTCTTATTTCGAGTTAATATCGGAGAACAGGACAGTTTAAGCTACATTTGCTCTCTCTATATGTCTTGGAAATCAATCAATGGGGTTATGGGAGTTACAGAGAGGCAGGCTTTGGTTTTGTCATCACTGTCAAGTCTTCTAAAAACCCACCACCATACCCGAGAAAACCGCGCTTTATAGCAAGAGAAGGTTCAGACCCCTAAAACGAATACATACAAATATATCCAAATTAGAGCTATTTACCTTATAAAACTTTAATTTTAATTACATATTTCACAAAAATTTATTAATTTATTAATCATATTTAATCAAAATTTATTATCAAAATAACGCCTATAGTATACAAAAAATTTATTCAAATTCATCACTAAGATAACATTTATTGCCACAAAATATCAAGGAACGCAAAAAGTTTCTTACGTTGACTCTTCTTTAGTTTTTTTTTTTACCGTGACTTGCTCTTGAAGTGCAATTTTAACAAAGTTGCATATTAGTAACAATACTTTATTACTAGAATTAACGAGTTTAGTTGAAGTTGATGATGTTCGTGCAAATAATTGCATATTTCACTAAGAGTCCGTTTGATTCGAAGGTAGAATTTGGGTTAAAAGAAAACAAATTGCAGCGAATTGAATTACTTAGAATTTGTTTTATTGAGAATTGTCAATTAATTGTGTTTGATTTATATAATTTTTCACTTGAAAAATGTTGAGATTTTCTATCTTTGAGTGTTCGTTTGACTTTTTTTTTTCCCATGAAAATTGTCAATTAAAAAGATAAAATTTCTTACAATTTGTGATATAATTTGTTTGGATGGCCAAAAAAATAAAAATAAAAATTGGAAATTTTTTTTTTATGTTCGCCTGGATTTGTTTCACATGAAAGTTGTCAATTTAAGGAATAATTTTTTTTACAATTGGGGATAGATTTTGTTTCTAAAAAAAAAAGGTGGAAAACCAAAAACCACCCGAAAGGTGGGAATTGGAATTCACCAAAAACCAAGAAAAGTGGCAAATGTAGAAAATCAATTCTTGAAAAAAAAAAAAAAGTGTCGTCAAACATAGTAAAAGTGAAAAATAGAATTTCAATTCCATTTTTCATGAAAAAAAAAAGGGCCTATCAAACCAATCCTAAGTTTATAATTAATTATAAATTTATCCAACTATAGTTTTTCTACACAGCATTTTACTTACTTTTGAATCCAAGACCCACGGTTTATGAAGACCTAAAGCTTAGCAAGCCATAGCCATTTAAGTATGAATCTGCATTCACAATTTCCAAAGCAATTGAGAATGGATGGGTACTGCGTTGCGTGGCGCAGCCTAAAACACATTACCAGTGGGTACCACCCACACGTTATACATGCATGTTTCCTTAGTCATTCGGGAAAGTATAAATTATCCAAATTGATTAATTCCCACGACTTATAACTTGTCTAGGGGGTGATGGGTGTCGATTAAAATCAAATTTTTAGTGAATTGTGATAGAAGTTTTTGAAGTGTGTGGTTGAAAATATGTGGGACCCATGAAAAATGTAGTTGATATTGATTGTTTGACTTTGACTTAGATTAAAATTAGATTTTAATCCAGTCCAAACAAGCCCTTATTATTACATATAAGATCGAAAACTTATGAACACTACAAAACAAGCACGACATTATTAAAATGCTTGGTAAATTGTAATTATTTTTCAAGCGTTCCATTTATAAAAGTTTATTATTAATAGATGCATATTTTCTATTATATATGGTTGAAAGAGATTTTGAAACAGGCCATGAAGACTATTTCCTTGCATTACGAGATAAAAAATAGAATTTCAAAACTCTATAACTTACTAAGGGACAGAAGTTTGAGAAATGCAGTGATTGAAACATGTTCGAGTCGATAATTTTTGTTAAAAAATTGTAGAGATTACACAAAATCTAATAGAGTTGTACTTGATTATTGTTGCTTTTTTAAAGTTCGATACTCAATATTGAGATTTTGCAGGCTAAGATAATGGAATGGTTGGGTGGATCACTTTGCAAACAAAAGAGAAATGTATGATAATTTTTTTTATTATTTTGAAAATTTCACACTTTTCTATTAGTTATTTGACAATTCTAAATATATTATAACTTTTATTTTATTTTTTTAATTCAAGAAGATTGAACCTCCACCTCCATTTTTTTTTATTTGGCAGATCTGACAGGAGTAGTCGTTGCTAGTACATGTACATAGTTTTTATTTATTTATTTATTTATTTTAGTTTTGTTGTTTATTCTCATGATAAAGAAAAAAGAAAAAAGGAAAAGAAGAAGATAAACATCTTTGTTAAATTTTTGTGACTTTAAATTTTTTTTTCCTAAACACCACAATTTTTCATATAGTATTAAAATTATTATTGATGTTAAATTCATTAATCTATAATATATTAAATATATATTCATTAATCCATTGTTTCTTTTTATTTTTTCCTAAACACCACATATGCTAAAGGATGCTTGAGGATCTCCACCATTAGTTTTACTTGATTCGGTGATAACAGTCCTCGAGATATGTTTTCGGGGATGTACGACCCCAGAGATTGTTGTGTTCTCGAACCTTTTCCTTAGCCGAACTCAAAGGTTTCCTTAGATATAGATTGATTTTACTTTCTAGGAATTCTAAGTCTATCCAAATACCTTAGGTTAAGATTCATAAGTTGAGAAGGAGTCTATATCGATGAGTGTTATAGTCAAACTATGACTAGATCTAAGTTGCATTGCAATACTCATCTCAAGTAGAATTTCCTAGGATAAGGACACGTAGCAAACCAAATCTAACTAGGAATTAGCTACCTACCTCTCTAAATACCTAACTAATTCATTATTAAGGTACGTTTTACACAATTTTTTAGCATATATTTTTCTCAAGTTCTCTCTCGACTTAAGCATCGGATGAGCGACGAGGACACACCTCGACGCTTTTGTTTCAAGTACCAGAAAATCACCTCATTATGAACACATTTCGTTAAACAAACTACTCATTTTCATTGTCATTTTATCCAAACAAGCATATTGATCTATGATTTTGATCTTATGCATCGCGAGACCCAAGGATGCATGTTCTCCAAGTCGATACAACTATAGCCCCGAAAGAACCTTGGAGCAATTCTTCATTAGAATTCTGTTCTTGGATCATTTTAACATTAAGCTAAGCATTAAGTCAGAATCAAACTTATTTTTCATCCGCACATTTCATATGATCCATAATTTAATACTCATCTATTATCTACATATTTCCCAGAACCTAAAATTTATAAATACTTAAAAGCACTTTCATGCATGCTCGACTTAAATAATTAGACGCTGGAAATTATCATGAAAAGCAACATTTCATTTTTAATAAAATTTAAGAGAATAATTGACTTTTGGAAGAAAAAACTAGCGGCCAAAGATGCATCATAGGTAAGTAGGGTCAATGGTTCACGAGTTCATTAATCACTTATTTTTGTCTTGTAGAACGTGTAACATCGCAAGCCGCGTGCACATTAGCACAGCAGAACCAATCACCCAACCTAAACAGCACCGATCAACGGCTATTATAACTTCATGCAACAATGTCGCCACGATGGGAGTTCCTTTCATTTCACGTAAAATTTCCACGCATCATCGTCAATTACAAAAATGAAAGGAAAACGACGTCCTTTTTTTTTTTTTTTTTTTTAATTTTGCACGAAACATGCAAACATTTTCTTTAAATCCAAATGCACGAAGGTAAAAGCTTGACATATCTGGACTAATCAATTTATCAATCAAATAATTAGGAGCCAGGCAAAAACTTAATCTTGAGAAAAACATAGAAGATAGGGATGCGTATGTTTTCGTCCATAACTACGAAAAATCCCATAAATCTATTGTCTTAAATGTCAATACCTCCAAACTACATCGAAGAGGGACCTTGTGAACGTTTTGGTCCACAATTCCGAAAAATCCCACTTCCCTATTCATCTGTACTTAATTTCTTGCAAATTTGCATCATACAAATTAAGAAAGACAATAAGGAAAATTGGCTATGGGACCTGATTTTTGATTTTTCTCAAATGTTCCAAAATATATTAAAAGGGGGAATAAATACATTCAAGAAGAAAAATAAGCCTTGAATGTTGGTATTATCTAAGCAATTAATGCATCCAATGACCAAAACCTCAGAATCGAATAGAACATACAAGTCTCATCCATAACCACAAAGTTCGATTCCTTTGAACCCACAAACCTTATTTCAAGTTGGCAACCTTACCATCACTCATTCTCTCTATAAATCCTAGCACTCTTCTCCATATTCAAGAATCTTAAACAATAAAATCCTTAAGAGAAAGAGGCATTACACCAAGAAAATATGGATATATGGTCATGGATATGTGAACTCCCCAACTCGGACGAGTGGAGCGAGTCAAACTCACCTCAAACTTTCCTACTTGCAGCTTCCAAACCTTCCCTACTCAAGAACAATTCAGTGCAAACTATTGAACTCAGAGCAGAGCGAAAATTTGGATCTGAGTCGGAATCGTTCCTCACTTTCTCTATACGCTTTCTCGAGTCTAACTCTTCTAGTGCAGAAGAGATAATCATCTGGGCTTCTGATATTTGTCCCTTGGCTTCAGACAAGCCATTCTTGCCTCTAATACTCCAACTCCTTCAAGAGATTGTATCCCGTTCCCCCACCGCACATGATAGCACTTGCCCTCGTTCACAGCTCCGAAAGCTAAAACCCGAGCCAGTTTCATGGATTCTAGACTCGCACTCACCGGAATCTTTCTCGAATTTCTTCAACTTCATCTTCCTTGCCCACCTTTTCTGGCCATGTGCATGCGATGCACCATCAGAGGTTGGCTCCCTGTATTTCCATTCATTGCTTGCTCCAAACCTCGAAACTTTCTCACGTAAAGCCGGTCCTGTTCTTCGTAATTTCTTCGTCACCGTAGGAACCGACGTGGAAATTTGCTTCATGCGTACTTTTGGATACATAGCAGCAAAATGGTTGGTTTCAAGTGATTTTGAGGTTGGATTACAGTCTTTGGCCCCATTGCCATCTCATAATCTTGGATTTTCATATGCCATGGAGTCTCATGGGCTATGGATTCTGAAAGGCTACTCTCCGGTGAAATCCATGCAGTTGCAATGCAGTAATAATGGACGTAAAAATAAGTTCCCAGCTATTATTGAAGCCAAAGAATCTGTGCTGAAGTATGCACTAGCACACCAGCAGCTTGAGGCTGTGATTCAATTGGAATATACAGTCGGATTCAGCGACGGATTTATCCAAGTGAAGGCACGTGTCGACAACCTGCGCTTCCATGTGGTGAAACTAGGATTTAAGAAAAATGATCAGGATGGTGATTGGATGGATGAGAAGTATTTTCCATCAAGAGTCCGGGTTTGGGTTGGGCCAGAAGTGGGTGCAAGTTATGTGGGCGGGCTAAGCTTGGGCCGGTCAACTGACAATATGGAAAGAGAGATGGAAATGCAAAAGAGTTTGAAGGGTACTTACGGAAAATCAAAAGTTCCTATGGTGAAGACGATGGCAAGACTGGCATCAAGGACAAAAACGAGAAATTGGAGATGGGACCAGGATGTGGAAGGAAATGCAGCTACATTTGATGCAATTTTATGTGACAACACCACGGGAGTCGAAATTGCCTCGTGGAAGCCATCGAATGGTGGCAGCGTTCAATTTCAAAAACGTTACACAGGAGGCAGCAGGGCATTCACTAAAACCGGTGGTTTGATTTTCTCGGGCGAGGAATACAAGGAGGGTGTTGGGTGGAGATTGAACAAGGAGATGGAGGGCAGTGTGTTGAAATGGAGACTAGGAGCACAAGTATGGCTGACCTACTTGCCTAATGACATAAATAGTTCATATTATGAGACACGGTGTATTGAGTGGTGTGACGAGGTTGATTTGCCCTTGATACCTAGCAAATACTAGAAATAGAATAGCTGTATTTCATTAACGATGGCAGTTTTTAAATAATAAAAATCCAAGTTTCAATATTATGAACTATTTTGTAATGCTTCTCTCGACATTGTTATTGATGGATCGCATGATATATGTAACCTATCTTCTTCACTTTCTTTTTCAAGTTTAAGCCTGAAAAATGTATTCCCAATATCACAGTGTGTCTAACATACCCTTAAGAATCCAAAGAATCCAAACTATAGTCTTATGAGCTGATTTGGGATGATGGTCAGCTAACCAATTTGTACTCCTGATACTTACTGCAATAGTTAAACCACAACCAAATGTTGGGTTTAATTTAGATGGGGAGAGAAGGTGTACAGCAGTTATCAGTAGTAAAGTGATGCCAACAAGGGGGTAAGCCATAGTGGAAGCTGATCGGAGTAGTGGTGTTGTTTGGCAACATAATGAGAGTGAATGGCGGTGCTGGTATTTGGTGGTGAGCACTTCCTGAGCAATATCCATCATCAAGAATGTTGTTGGAATTTCGTGTTCTTGATCTAGTAATCATCAAAAGAATATGCACAGATACACCCTTCACGTGCAGACCTTACTTTCAATACATCATTTTCTTTAAGTGAAGGGTAGTGAGATTTGGACTCAGCACCTACTTTGACACCATGTTTAATCACCCCCAACTACAAGTTTAAACCGATAAAGATGGTACACATTCTTTTATATAAATTTAGCCTTAACATATTTACTCATACACATTAAAGGCGCTGCAATTTGCTTTCATTACAGAGATTACTCAACATTGTAACCAATCAGACATGAGAGGAAAGAACAAGAAATTGCAAGCTAGGGTTGTAGGGTTCACAGTATAAAGAACACAACTTTTTTTTTCTATTTCCTTCCCCGCAAAGATTAATTAAGGTTTCTGCAATTATAAAAATAATACTCACAATTAAAAGTAACTCTTTTAGCTTTTCTTCAACAAGATGAGTTATTCGTTTCTTCAAATAAATAATATCAAGAATTTATTAAAGCTTACACGATCTATGTGATTGAAAGCTTTTGAGTCTTGTGCAAGATGATTGGGAGCCTTTGGCTGATCATACCAGGATCGTTATATGAAGCAGAATCAGTAGGATATCCTTTCTGCACCAGAATATTGAGAGAAATGAGTCATTCTCGAAGAAAAAACAAGATTTAAGCCCCGTTTGGTACATATTAAAATTTTCATTACATTCTTCTACTCATTTTCAACCACATTCTTCAATAAAATAACATTTTCCATCACATCAATAACTTTTTATTTTTTTTCAACCACACATTCTCCATCAATCTACTATTCCAGAATACATTCTTCTAAAATAATGTGGCTCAAACACACCCTTAATACAAAGAAAGAGCCTATATTAAGAATTAATTTGATATGCCAACTTCAAACTATCCAAGATACTCAGAGACATTGTCATCCAAGGTGATGGAAGTAGAGAAAGTGAACTAAATGCACTTTCATCCAACCAGGCCATATTTCAACTTCCAATAAGTTAACTCGTGAAGAGGATTGACTATTCATGACATATCTATCCAACTTGACTCTACTCAACCCAAGCAAGGCAACGGGTCACTAAGTCAGTGATAAAACCACTACCATACGAAGTTTAGAAATTTCATGTTTGAACACCAGAGATAAATTATGAACCTTTTCTCTCTTTAGTTATTAGATTTATTTTAAATAATCATTATAATTTCAAGTCAAAGTCAAACATTAATCTTAATCACACATTCACAACTATTGTTCACTTATTATTCACACATTTTATGGGACCCACTACTCATTTTTATTATAGCTGTTTAGCATTAAAAAACTAATAAAATAGCTATTTAATATTAAAAACTAGCAATCGTTTTTTTTTTCCTTTCTAGTTTTTGTATTTGATCACTGGAATATTAAATCATCATATACTGTGCACTGTGACGGAAACTTTTTAATTTCTTATAGGTGTAAATTGGAAGTGATTAAAAATTAATGGTAAGTTACTAACAAATAGTCTATATCTTTTTCTTCATCATTGTAGTTTTCTTATATAACAGGTGAAGTCGTGGTTTTACAAATATTAGCATAAATAGCTGGATGACATGCATAGCAGCATGATCGTGTCTATTTCATGAACTGGTTCAATCCAGTTCAGCCAATCAGAGTCACCAGTTCTCCTTAAAAGGGGCCAGTTTGCTGGTTAGTAACAGGTTGTTATATGTAACCCAAAAACTCTCAAAAAATTTGACTAGGTGGTAGCGCACAGAGGATATGACCAAAAATATATATGCTACCATGGCCACAAATAAATATAAAATCTCCTTCAACTCCCTAGGATTTATGAACAAATACATGAACTTGGAAAATTATAATTATCACATAGCTAATCAGAACGGTACAAGAATTTCCCCATGTACTTTCTTTTCTCTCCTCGATTGGTGGGGTGAGGTGGGAGAGGGACACAGAAAATGCGTACCAATGACAAGGCTTGAAATGTGGCTTCTCTCCAGCAGCTTTCTCGGAGAATAATGGGCAAGGAACTCTCCCCAAAAACGCAATGCATACGAGTGTCCCTTAATCTCATGAGCACCCCATCAACTCTGAGCTACAAGAAGACATCTAACTATAAATACCCAGTGACAAAAATGGTTCAAGGAACCATCCTTAAATTCTGAATGTTTTCTCAAAGTACACACCCTCTAACTGATGATAAATTGAAGAGAGAAAACAGAAAGAAACCGAACAAAGAAGTGCAAGTTTAATAATTCAGTTTTGAATGACCTTTCAGTGAATAAAATTTATGAATATTGACACACAAAAAGAACTTATTATGAGGAGTTATTCTTTATAAGAGACTCACCCAAAAACGCAAGAGAAGAAACCAGCCACTGGGCATGACCCTCTACAAAATCGTAACAAACATAATTAGATCTAGACCATCCAGAGAAAAAGGGGGCATTAATCAAAGCAAAGATCAGTTTTTACCACTTTAACTGTCAAGAGTGAGACACCGTTGTCAGCTAATTCATCTTCATATAGGATAACCTGTCAAGGTGTTACATTTTACATTCATGCCGTTGTAAAGAAATAGAGCAGGGGGGAAAAGATGGTTAGAGATGTGTTACTAAAAATCCCCAGATGTCACCTATTATTTCATCACAAACCTCATCATAGAAAAGAATAGGCTCTTTTGATGCCAAGGCCACCATGTCAATTTTCTCCTTGCAGTCTTCCCAACGAGCTCCTCTTCCAGGCTAATGAAGGTAACATCAAGAATAATTTTAGGAATTTAATAATAAACAGTACCTAAAGCAAAGTAAATACCCTCTATATTCAGAGAAAATGGACAATCTAAGTTTCTCACTTTTGTAATAAAAGTATATATGAGACTTATCACTAATTGCAAGGGGTGGTTGCCAATTGCAGAACATAGGAAAAAAAGGAATCTCAACAAAAAGTTGTGACTAGACATGACCAATTGGTGTCATCGTATCAAACTCATAACAACACTAGAGGAATATTGGAATGGAGAAGCCTCTCAGCTTTGGGTACATCTCAGATGCATAAGAGTGAGCACACACCTTATCAATCGTCTCAATACTTTCACTTCCACAGTATGGTGTTGTGAAGGTATAGTCATAGTCTAGTATCAACTGATGATCAGGTTTGCTGCAGAATTTAGGATATAGAAAGAATGAGAGCGAGGAATACCGGGAGATAGAAGATGAGACAATAAAGCTATTATTTTGAAATTCATGCCACTCTCCCTTCCATACAGAAAAATAAGGAACATAATAAATTACTTAATGAAATTTCTACAATTTCAAGAGGGAATAGAACAACACACCATGTGCCTTACAGCATATGAAAAAACATGAGGTGAATTCATACATTATAAGGGCAAGCAAGTTCATACAACTCTTGTCAAGAAAGTATGGAACGGTACAAGAAAAAAATCCAAGATCTCATCTAGTATTGCATGATCTGCAGTGATTTTCATAGTATAATCTAGGTGTCTGATTAGTGAGTTTCACTCATTGTTTTAATGCCACCTAAACTTGATATTTTAGTTGTTTTTAAGCAATTTCAAGCGTTTTGATTTGTGTTTTCGTGTTATTTTATAAGTTAGGTGAATTGGTGTCAATAATGCAAAACTTGGAGAAAAGTGATGTAAGCATGAATCTAGGAGAAGTTGCCATTAATTTGGTGAAACTCGATGATTGGAGGCTAAATTAAAAGAAAAAAAGTGAATAACGACAAAAAAATGGTGAAATCCAAAGTTGGAGGACTCAATTACAACTTTTCAATAGTTGATTAGGCTACTAAACGATAATTGGCGATTGTTGGGAGTCAATATGGTGCAATTAAAAGTAAAAAAGAAGTGAAATAAGATCAAAATATTTTCACAAGTAAATTTTCAACCGCAAAAATATGTTCCAGATTTTTAACCGGAGATTGAGACCCATTTTTAACACAGTAAATGTTCGAATTGGAAAAGAGCTATTTCTAGTAAAATTGTAGCTCTTTCAGTTGTTTTTCCAACGCAATTTAAATCGCCTAAATCAGATATCAAGAGAAAAAATTATGATAAAAATACTAAAAAATGCATAATGCTATTTTTTACTAGATAATGGGTGCCGCAGTGGCGCCCAATCTCGGGAGAAAAGAGAAATCGCGACGCCGAGGCACCACTAGGCGATGGACGAGTTTTAATTTATTTAGGTTTTTTTTAAAGCCCAACTCATCCCCAACTCTTCCAAGACTGCAAGTTAATATAAATACAACTCTAAAAACTACTTTAAAGGAATTCAACGGGGTAAGAGGCAAGGGATCAATCAAAAGTAAAGAGGCAACAACGAGAAGAAGAATTCAAGCTCTAAACCAGTTTTTAATTCATTTCTTCTCCATTTTTTTATTTTTTATTTTTGTTGAATTGATTATGTCTCTTTCATCTATCATGAACTAAAGGTTTGATGTAACTAATTTGAGATTATGTTTTAATTTTATTTAGTTATTTCTTTGAAATTTTTTATTGTGTTTATTTGTGTTGTTTATTCTCCATGTTTTCAATTAATTGGCCACCAATTGAATGATTTAATACTTTAGATTTCGACACAGAAAGAAATTTAGCTGCGATCTTAGAATAACACAACTAGATTTTATAGGTTTCGAGATAAAGTATAAATTTTTTGAAGCATGCTCCACACAAGAACTTATAATTCAGAATAGAGATATTAGAATTGAAGTATATGAATAATTTTTACTCACTCGAGAGAATGAGTAGAATTAAATTAGGGTTCTTGCTTATAAACTTGAAAAAAAATTGATTAGAAATAATTATACAATTGAGAAACATAGTTGATAGCTAGGCGAAATCATAACCTTAAGACTTTTTTATATTGATTTATTTCTTAAAAGTTGCATTCATTCGTTGAATTCATTACAAGATTCACATTGAATTAGTTCAAAACCATTGATTTCATAATTTGATTGTCTAGATAAAATGGAGATTACGTAAGTATAGTAATTAGTATAAATTGAATTTCTGTCCATGTGAGTTCGACATCCGTACTTGATCTTTATATTACAAAACTTGACACCATACACTTGTGGTATATTTACGTTATAGAAAACAAATAAAAGTTTTTCAAAACAAAATTTGATCATAGTAGAGTTTTAGATGTGTCCGCTATATGCCCGGACCACTTCCCCATTTCTTCGACGTGTCCGACATTAGAAAAACAAAAAGGCATTTTTTGTGATGTTTTCTCATGAGTTGAACATGTCTTAAAATGTGATCTTATCAGTATCTCTTCTTTATCAATAAACGAACAAGTACCGAAATTATTCATTTTTTAGGTACCTTCTACCTCTGACTCCGATGCTTACTTGTCCTTTTGCACGAAATTCTTCATTGAATAAATTAACACTTCATGGGCTTGAGCTTACTTCAACTAATTTTGATCAATTTTATATCTAGAAACTTAGCGCCTGTGTCTGGTGTAGATTATTCTGGCCAAAACATGGATTTTTTTATAGCCCACAATTTTTGACCCCCTCTCTCAAGCGTGGGACCCACATTTCTCTCCAACGGCCATAATCTTGATTTTAATTCAGGAAAATAGAGATACTAGACAAGGCCTTAATCCACAACTCTCTTTTAGAACTAATTCTTTTTATCTACAAAAAGAATATCAAATGCAAGAATATATAGCGTAGAACCTCATATTGCATCTTCTTATTCCACATCCATCATAAATAAAACTAATTAATGTGTATTTAAAGCTGTACATTCATTCATGCAACTGTATGATAATAAGAATTCGTTGATTTTTTGCACTTGTTCTCAGTATGGACATAATCCTCTCATACATATCCTTAACAATATCAATTTCCCATTTTAAGTTCTTTTCAGAAAAACACGATAGCACGTTTCTTGCAATCCTACTATTCTCTTATTCTAAATTAATATAAACAGCCAAAGATCCTTCTTCTTTCCTATATCACTCCATCAATATCAAATAAATTGCCTTGATAGTTGATCTGCCATGACCAAATCCAAAACAACTCTACGAAATCTTAATTTCAACCTGAAGTAGTCTCTCAATCTACCCAAAGCTTCACTATTTTCCTCATTAACTAAATGATAAGGCAGCCAAAATTGATATAACAAAAGGATGGGTTGTCTAAATTTGCACCAACAATAACCCAAACCTTGTAAATTGAGGGATCTCTAGTAACTATAAGCATCCATCTGAGAGTTTTAAGGAAAGAATCTTACAGTTCATAATTATACAGAGGTGAATGGAAGATATTAATTAAGGAACCAGTAACAAAGATATGATGTATATTTACCTTCTAAATTTCCATTGTGCAGCTGCAGGAACTTCCACTGGTGGTAATGATTCCTGCTTCCAACCAAGGAGAGCATCAAATGCATTAAAATGAATTTTAATGCCACTATTCACGTGCTTAAGAACCAAAGAACTTTCCCCAAAAATCATCTCTGGAAAGTGGGATGTCTGAAGCTTTTGTTCCCACCTATAGACAGAGGATGTAGGCAATTAATTATTAAGTTTCTCCAAGATACACAACAGTGTACATATTTAACAAGAAGACCCCAGCAGAACATAAAACAATACAACAGTTCTACCAGCATCTGCTCCAACACAAGCATTAGTATTCAACTAAAATCCATATATGTACTTAAATCCTCCGCAACACTTGAAAACCCATACAACGTGTTTGATGAAGCAGTAAAGAACCCCTTTATTACTCAAATGTACATGGCATAGCACAGTCAACATTGACCTGCCAGCTTTGGATTGTCCTACACTACCATCCAATTGAAAAGATTTCCTTTCAGAACAATTTTCTTCAAGCATGTCCTATGAGTAGCAGGTGCACGTGACTTAGAGACTGCCTTCGATTCAACTTCTATAGGCATAATCTAACTTGACCAACCAATTAAAATACATCCAATGACACCAAAATAGTAGATATTTTCTCTGACCAAGTTTAGATGACATAAATAAAAGTTCTGCCTACTCTTTGGAGAGGAAGCACTTAAAGCTCATAACATCTATTTCTTCATTACAATATCCTTCAACAGAAAGTAGAAAATGGGGCAACCAATGTAGCATCAATTACAGTTGCTACAGGAATTTCCCAACCATGAAGCCTATTTTCCTTCATTTTCGTATTTTGATATACAAATTGCATTCAACAGAGTTGGCAATACAACCTAATCAACTCAAATCCTTTCTCTGTGCTCAGTATATTAAAATGGCAATAACAATTAGGGCTGTAAGCAAAAACCGCCAAACCGGAAAACCGAACCGAAACCGCATTTTAGAAACCGTCAGTTTGGTGCCACGTGGACCCGTCAACGAAATGGTTTTGAACCAAACCAAACCGGTCAAAAACGGTTTGGTTTAGGTTTGAGAATTTTAATTGCGGTTTAAAACCAAACCGGACCGGTGAAAAAATATATAAAAATAAAAATAATGATTTTTTTTATAAATTCATCCAAATATGCGAAACTCAATATTTTTATCATTTGTATGTATTTTTGTCAATTTATAATTTTCTATTACATATATATTATTATTACCAAATAATCCTAATTTATATTTAATAATATCAAGACTAACATAATCTATCAAAAACTATTTTTCTCTTTAGAATTCAAATTTCTACAGTTGCTTCTGAGCCCACATTCTTAAATGGAGGTCAGATACTTAATTCCTTTAGGAGTTTATTAGGTGCAAGAATAGTTGAGGCTTATATAAGCGGAAAGAATTGGTTACAAATTAAGAATGAACCTATAGTGTTGTCCCAATATTTAGATGAAGTGGAAGCATTTGATGATTCAATGAAAGTTGTGGCAGGTGGTTTATATTTTCTATTACCATATTTTTAAAGATTCTCTTATCTATCTAGTATCCAATACTATGATAATATAACGAATACATTTGTTTGACAATGGAGACTATGAATCATGTGTTAGAACAATTGGTGTTTGAGTATATGTGAGAAACTGAATTCGTAACAAAATACAACGGTAAGCTAGTGTAATTGTTATGTTTAAATATTATAAACAATTGATTTATTATTATGATTGGTTATTCTCTCTATTTAAAATATTTTTTGGGCTTTATATTTAGTTTAGTAGACTTGTATTGTAACGTTATCGTAACGCCTTAGCCTAAAATGGCAAACAAAAAATTATATTTTAGTTTATTGTGATTTCACTTTGATTTAGTTGGTATTTAGATTTGTAGTAGATATATTTAGTTTGTTTTAGATTTATTGCTAGTAACATATAAACATATATTGAATTCAATAAATTAATGTCATAAAAGTAGAAAAACAAAAAAATATACGGTGAAACCGGCGGTTTAAAACCAGACCAAGCCGTTAGGTTTAGGTTTGAGTTTTTTTCAAACCGTTCAAAATGGTTTGGTTTAGGTTTGGGTTTTTCTCAAACCGGTTTAACCGATTTGGTTTGAAAATTTGTCAAAAACCGCAAAAATCGGACCGCTTACACCCCTGATAACAATGATTAGGAAGGATATGACCCACATAATAGTGGAAACTGGAACAAGTACTAAAAACCCACAACGGTTGAACTTAATATGACTGGAGCACAGCCTTGCCTCAGTGCCAGCACCTCAACTCTAATCCTTTTACTACCACAACCTTACTTTCCAAATCCCTGCAGCTTAGCAATTCTCCCACAAAAAAAAAAAAAAAAGGACTTTAAACAAAACCCATGACCACAAATCAGTGCTCCAACTGATTGGCATAAATGTCAAATTCACTATAAATGATGTATAACTTAAGTTCTTGATCGGGAACCTTATCGCACTTATTAATTGCCTCTCGAACAAAAGCAAACTAATTGCTACAATTTGCAAGACGCTACATTGAAACAATACAAAATTGCGCAAAGAAGTAAATGGGGGGATGAGAGAATATACTGTTGGAGAAGCGAAGAGTTGAGAATTGGAAGCTTCCGAGATTCTATTTCCCAACCGCGAATGCTAAGTCCAAAGCGGCCGCCGGCCAGTAGATCTGCTCCGGCGGCTTTCAGCTCCCTGTCGTCGCTATCCAATTCCATATTCTCCGATTAATTGCTTAAGACCTCCGATTATCCCCTGCAATTCGTCTCATTCTTCCTTATGATATACTTCTGCTACTAATAAGCGATTTTTCCATGGTCAACTGTGAATGAGTAAGACAGTGTCAAAGCCGAAACAACGTTTATGCTGTCTTGAGACTTGAATGGTATATTCCACACGATTTTAGTCGAATTGGCCCGTGTGTGGAACCCCGAATATTAATATTAATCAAAAGAAAATTGATGGAAAATTGAAAAGAGGGCAGGGACGAATGCTTAAAATAAAAGTTATGTGTATATATCACCAGGGGCGGAGCCAGGAAACTAACTTAGGATGGACACAATTTATCGATATGGACACAATTTATCGATGTTGAACGTCGAGTTTTTGGTTATGGATTTCTTTCTTACTTTTCGAAGGGTTGAACTAACTTACAATTTGGGCCATACAATGAGGACCCAGATAGCAATATTCATGGATGTGTATATTGGTGGATTGACTTGATAGAGAGAGAGGGGAGGGGAGAGGAGAGAGAGAAAGTAACAAAACACGTGTATCATCTTCTTCAACATATCCGTGTCTTCCTAGGTTGGGTTTCATGGAAACGTAGTCCAATCTTGTCTCTCTCCCTATCTAAATATGTATATCACTATCTTTATATATATCTCTCTCATTTAATTACACATAATATATAACCCATCTTCACAGAGAATGGAAGCAGTTTAAGAAAAAACCATTTGATTTTTAAACACATATGATTTAAGAAAAATTATTTCTTTGAAATGGAGGCCGGAGGAGATTACCTCTGCACTAAATTTCTCAAACTTAAAGAGTTAAGATACTCGAAAGAAAATTACTAAAAATTCAAGAAAAATAAAAATATCGAAACTGGTCAAGAAATGACATAGTAACATAAAACGCACCAAAATTTGAACTTTGGAACTGGAAGGCGGCGAACAAAAGGTCGAAACTCGTCGGAGCCTCGAACGGGGAGGTTTGGGCCGTTTGAGAACTCCGGATCGACCTGCGGTGAAAGAAGCCTGATTAGGAGGTTGAGAATGTAGATGCCAAGGGCATAGGGCATAGGAGGTGCTGGTACTGCTGCCAAAATGTGAAGGCCCACCGTGACACATCGGTGATGGGAGTGGCTGAGTTAAGATCGTCGACAGGTGTGACGGACGGAGGCGGAGGCACCTTCTGAATTTAAATGGAGGTAGGAGGCTGGAGGAGAGCAGAAGACCTGATGTTTTTAATTTTTTGGATTGGGCTGGGTAGTAGTCTTGGGCCGTTTCATTAGGATAGAATATATTGGTCATGGCTTTGGGCTTCACTCTTGGGCATATTACTTAAAGAATAAAAAAATCTGGCCTAGATTTTCAGGGTGGGCCTGTGCCCATCCTGGGCTGTATTGGGCTCCGCCCCTGATATATCACTACTACATAAAAGAGTCACTTTGATTTTCACCGTTCATAAGACGTATGTCCATATTAAGCAGAGCCGAAGTGGTTGGGCCGCGTTTGCCGAACCATTTCTATATTCTAAACTATTTTTTCACTGTTTTTTAGTTCAAGAAATGATTTTAATTCACTGTCATTTGACTTTTTTGTATTTTATATTTGCGTGTGAAAAGGTGAAAGTAAAATAGAGGCATGTTTACATTGATTGAATAAAAAAATATAAGGATAAGGCTAAGTTAAAAAAAATAAAAAAAAAACAATGAACGGCAAAATTCTTCCGTACTGAACGGACCATAAAGTAAAATAGTGACATGTTTACATTGGTTGAATTAAAAAATATAAGGATAAGGCTAAGTTAAAAAAAAAATCATTGAAGTGCCAAATTCTTCCGTGCTCCGTTCTGAACATTTTTGGTCCGTTCAGCAAGGACCAAAAGGTCAGTTCTATTTGTAAGCTTTTTCTTTATTTTTTATTTTTACGTTTGATTCAATATTTTAAGTTATAAATATTCATTTCAAACGCTTTAAAATTTGTTGGAAATGTTGAAGTGCGGCCATAATAAATATATGATCCATAAATTTTAAATATCAATTTTTTTTACATTAATTGTGAAACGTAAAGTCGTGATTGTTTATATTTCTTTTCAATCCCAACCTCATTCCAACAACTTTATTTTCCTATAATTTCTCATTGATTCGATATTTTACGATACGAATATCCATTTGGATCGATTTAATTTTTTTAAAAAAAACTTAAAATGTGATAATAATAAATATATTGTCGATTAAGTTTAAATATAAAAATATTTTAAATTATTAAATGTAAAATCATAATCGTTAATTTTTCTTTTCTACGCCACCTTCAACCTCGATATCCACACCAATTTTTCTCAATTTCATTTTTATTCGATTTCTGTAGTTAAAAATGATAAATTTACGCTATTATATAGTCAACTATATTATAACATGTGCGTCTCACTAGTAATCATAAAAATTGATTACTCCTTTTTCTTTTAAATTCTAATTGTCACAAATGTAGACAATTTATCTACCTATAATAAAAGAATCACTTTACCTATTACTGTTCATAAGATGATGGCTCGGCTAAGTCGTTGCTTGACTCGGATCGGCTCGGTTAAGCCATTTTTTTTCAGTATTTGAAGTTACGAATATTCGCTTTAAGCAATTTAAAATTTATTGGACATGTTGAAGTGCGGCTATGATAAATATATGATCGATAGATTTTATAGCTCAATTCGGCTAAGCTGTCTAAGCCGTTTTTAGGTTTTTTTTTTTTTTTCAATATTTTAAGTTACGAATATTCGTTTTAAGCGATTTATCTACCTATAATAAAAGTCATTTTGCCTATTACTGTTCATAAGCTGATGGCTCGGCTGGCTAGGCTAAGCCTTTTTTTTTTATGTTTGGTTCATTATTTTAAGTTACGAATATTTGTTTTAAGCGATTTAAGTTTTTTTGGAAATGTTAAAGTGCGGTCATGATAAATATATGATCGATAGATTTTAAATATCAAAAATAATTTTACATTAATTGTGAAACGTAAAGTCGTGATTGTTTATATCTCTTTTCAATTCCAACTCCATTCCAATGTCCTTTTTTCAAACTTTATTTTTCTACGATTTTTCATTTTATTCGATATTTCACGATATGAATATCCATTTTGATCGATTTAAATTTAAAAAAAAAACTTAAAATGTGATTAGTAATAAATATATTGTCGATTAAGTTTAAATATAAAAATTATCTAAACTTATTAAATGTAAAATCATAATCGTTAATTTTTCTTTTCTACCTTACTCTCAACCTCTCTCAACCTCCATACGCACACAAATTTCTCACAATTTCATTTTTCTTCTGTTTCTACGGTTAAAAAGGATAAGTTTATGACGTCAAATGGATAAATTATTAAATGTAAAATCATAATCGTTAATTTTTATTTTCTAACACACCATCAACCCCCATACTCATACAAATTTCTCCCAAATTCATTTTTCTTCAGTTTCTGCGGTTGAAATGGTAAATTTATGGCGTTAAAATGGACATTGAAGGAATTCAATGATTTTCAGAAGAATTCTCCTACATTATGCAGTGCTAGTAGGCAAACATCTTCTATGAAGTGGATTATTTTGATTTTTTTAAATGGATTTAATGTACAATATCATTACAATATGTTGAAAAGATATTCGACGAAATTTATGAAGTTAAGTAATCGTTTGTCATTCTTTTTACCTCTATATGGAAGTTTTCGTTGTATTGTGATTTTAATACTGATAGAGACCCTTAATTTGTCATAAATTCTACACTGTATTATCATTAATTAATTAGCATTGACTACATGCATCTTGCATTGAGTTTTGGTAAAGAAATTAAATACTGGTGCAACTAATACATGTAATTGAAGATTCTATGAGTACGAGATGAAGGAGACATAATTTCTTACCTCAATCAGTAGAAAAAGGAGGGTTAGATTGAACTTCATTATCCCTTTAATAATGTATCAACACCTAATCATTTATACCATGTCTTTTTTAAAAAGAACAGAGAGACATTCAAACGCAAAGTCTATAAAATAAGTTTTGAATCAAATCTCTTAATATTATTTTGTCAACTATCATCATTTCAAGTATTTTAAGTTTAGGCTCCGTTTGATTGGCGATATTTTCCCTGGAAGTAGGAAAATATTTTCCTACTTCCACTTTTTGACTGTATGATATGCTAAATTTTCTACGGAAAATGTTTTCCTCCCTTTTTCTAGGTACAACCCTTTAATGCACGAATGGTGGAAAATGTTTTCCAACCTTTTATGTGGAAAAACATTTTCCAATTTTTTTTTAGCAATGACAACCAATTCTATCAACCATTGTAAAAAAGATTTTCATTTTTGTTGACAATTTCTATGCAAAACAAAGTCAAACGAATATGGTAATTTTTTCTAATTGTTTTAAATTTTTTTTTTTTTACTTTTTGTTTTTGGTAATTGGAACAAATTCTTAACCCAATAGTAGAAAATATTATCACTTTAATGGACAATTTCCATAAAAAAGGAAGTCAAACGGATTTCAAACTTTCAACATTTTTCATGGAAAATTATACCAATCAAACACATTTAATTACAATTCCCCGTAAAACAAGTTCTAGGCAAATATTTTCCCTGTAATTCGTTTTCTTTCCATCCTATTTTCCATGGTGCAATCAAACGGACCCTTAATGTAAATGATACTTAAGACAAATAATTATTTTTTTAATATTTACGCTTTCATCTAGCCAACTATACTATGGCACATGCATCGCACATATGTCTAACTAGTTATTAATGAAACTAAGCTCTTGTTTGATAACCGTTATTTTAGAAAAATTACGTTTTGTATAGTGATTTTTAGGAGGATATATAGTTTAAAATTAAATAAAAGTTTTGAGTTAATGTGCAGAATATTTTGTTGTATGAATGTATGTTTGAAAAACGAGCAAGCATAAAAAATAGTTTTAAAATAATGATTGTCAAATTGGGGCTAAGTCATTGTTTGAACTCCATTTTTAAAAAAAATATTTTTAATTGCACTTCCCTCAATAATATAATTTAACGTAATTCAATTTTCTTCTCTAATTTTTTAATCTCAAATTCTAAAAAAAAAAACAACTATTATAAAATATATTTTTCCAAATAACGGGACTCAAACATTTCCTACAAAAATTAGAAATTTAGGAAAAATATAACTCAAATTTATTTCGAGAAAGTATACAGTAGAGTTCAAAAAAAAAAGACCAATGCTACGTTTTGTGGGATTTCGTTGTACTTTGCATCAATATATGTTTAATCGTCAATTTTTTTTAATTAATTAAGTGATAAAAAGTATTTTTATTTCATTTTAATTGATTTTTGAGATGACAATAGTTAGAAATCCTTCTGGTGCACATTTTTGAGATATTAAGGGCGTGTTCAGTAGATATTAAAATCAGATTAAAATTGAAAAATTAGTCGTTATTGTTGACTTTTATTAGACGAGTGAGATCCAACAACGGTTATATTTTCAATTTTAATTGACTTGTGAGTTGTAGCAAACAAACTCTAAATATTTGAGATTGCGTTATACATTTTTGAAAGATCTGCAATATCCGTTGCAAATTGCCCTTTTTTAATTAATAAAATGTTATGAGATCATTTTGAAATTTGTAAAATTGGTCAAATTATGATCGAATGCTTAAATTACTATCGTACGATCTTAAAATATTTGGGATGTAATTACTATGATTTAAAGGTTTAGAATCCATTTGTACTATTTTGAAAGATTTGGGGACCAACGTTGCAAATTTCCCTAATTGTTTGGGCAAAATGAGCATTTTCAACAGTTTCATCTAGGTTATCTAGCCCCTGTTTGAGCCACCTTTTTTGAAAATGAGAATGAAAAATATAGTCGTTATTGGGGCCCATACAAGAGATAGAGAATTTGAATTTAAATGTTGATGTGATGGATAACGGTCATATTTTTCATTTTAGTGAGGAAAAAATATGGCTCAAACGGGGCCCTAATCTAATCTCACTACATTAAAGAGTTGGTTTGTATGTAATATTCATATGGCTCAACTTGGCTAAGCCGTCTGAGCTTTTTTTTTTTTAATTCAGTATTTTAGGTTACAAATATGAGTTTTAAGCGATTTAAATTTTTTTGGAAATATTGCAGTACGACCATGATAAATATATGGTCGATAAATTTTAAATATCAAAAATAATTTTACATTAATTGTGAAACGTAAAGTTGTGATTGTTTATATTTCTTTTGAATCTCAACTTCATTCTAATATTTTTTTTAGAACTTTATTTTTCCTACAACGTTTGATTTAATATTTCGCGATGCGAATATCCATTTGGATCGATTTAAATTTTCATAAAAAAAGCTTACAACATGATAATAATAAATATATTATCGATTAAGTTTAAATATAAAAATTATCTTAAATTATTAAATGTAAAATCATAATCGTTAATTTTTCTTTTCTATCCACCTTCAACCCCCATACTTACACTAACTTCTCTCAATTTCATTTTTCTTCAATTTTTATCTTAAATTAAGTCGATTTTTTTTTTTTTACGTTTGATTCAGTACTTTAAGTTACAAATATACGTTTTAAACGATTTAAAATTTGTTAGAAATCTTGAAGTATGACCATGATAAATATATAGTCGATAAATTTTAAATATCAAAAATAATTTTACATTAATTGTGAAACATAAAGTCGTGATTGTTTATATATATTTTTTTCAATCTCAACCCTATTCCAATTTCATTTTTTCGAACTTTATTTTTCCTATAACGTTTGATTCGATATTTCACAATATGAATACCCTTTTGGATCAATTTAAATTTTGTTTGAAAAAACTTAAAATGTGATAATAATAAATATATTGTCGATTAAGTTTAAATATACAAATTATCTTAAATTATTAAACATAAAATCATAATCGTTAATTTTTCTTTTCTACCCACCCTCAACTCTTATACTCACACTAATTTCTCTCAATTTCATTTTTTTCCAGTTTTTATCTTACATTATTAAATTTAAAATTATAATCGTTAATTTTTCTTTTCTACACACCATCAATCACCATACTTACACCAATTTATCTCAATTTCATTTTTTTTTTCAATTTTTACGGTTAAAAATGGTAAATTTATGGCGTCAAAATGGATATTAAAGTAACTCGATGATTTCAGAATAAGTACTGGTAGACAAACATCTTCTATGAAGTAAATTATTTTGATTTTTTTTAAATGATTTAATGTATGGTATCTTTAGAACATGCTGAAATATATTCGACGGAATTTATAAAGTTATGTGATCGTTTGTCATTCTTTTTGCCTCTATGTTGAAAGTTTTCGTTGTGTTGTGGTTTTAATACTGAGAAAGACTCTTGATTAATTAATTAATTAGTCTTGACTGCATACGTCTTGCATAGGGTCTTTGTAAAGAAATTAAATACTGGTGCAACCGATACATGTAATTGGAGATTTTATGATTACGAGATGAATAAGACATAATGACTTATTTGAATAGGTAAAAAAATGAGGGCTTGATTGAATTTCATTATTTCTTTAACAAGGCATCAACACATTGGAAACGTGTATTGGAGCGAAAATACCTTCTAAAAGGGTAATTAGCACATAACGTTCACACTTCTCATTGTTATTGTGGAAAACGTCAATATTTTTCATTTTTTTTTGGCATTTTCTCTCTTATTTTCATATTTCATTGTGCAAAATGTCATTTTCACATATTTTCTCAATTAAAAATTATGAAATGAGGAATATACCCTTCTCTTTAAATAAAATAAAAAGAAAAAAAATTAATTACAATCACAATCCCAATTTTTTTTAGAAAGCGCAAATAAGTCACAAACAAATTATTAAAAAAGGTAATTAGTACATACTATTCCTATATTTCACCATTATTGCAAAAAATGTCCATACCTTTTATTTTTTTATCGACATTTTCACCTTTAAATATATATTTGATTGTGCAAACCATCATTTCCATCCATTTTTATCCAATTTTTCAATAAAGAACTCTAAAATAATGAATATATATTTTTAATTTTTAATTTAATAATTTATTTGGGAATGGTTTGCACTTTTATATTTTTTTAATTTTTAAATAAATTTAATTGGGACCGTTTTCACTTTTTCAGAAATTTTTTTTTAATAATTTATTGGGGACTTGTTCGCACTTTTATAAAAATTTAGGACAATGGTTGCAATTAATTCTTCAGCTTTTTATTTAAATAGGAGGGTATATTCATCATTTAAAAAAATTTTATTGAAAAATTGAATGAAAATATATAGAAATGATGGTTTACGCAATTAAATATGTAATTAAGAGTAAAAATACCCAAAAAAGATATACTTTTTTACAATAATAATGAAAGACAAAGACGTTATGTGTTAATTACCCTTTTAATAATTTATTTACAGTCATTTGCACTTTTAAAAAAAAAAATTGGGACCGTAATTTTAATTAGTTTTTTGTTCTTTTTCTTTTTGTTTTATTTAAAGAAAATGGTATTTTCGTCATTTCATAATTTTTAATTGAGAAGATAGATGAAAATGATCCTTTTGCTCAATAAAATGTGAAAATGTCAAAACAAGAAAGGTAAGAACGTTTTTCACAATAACAATGAAAGGTAGGGACGTTATGTGCTAATTACTCAACTCTAAAGTGGTATTTACTTATTTTAATACATTAGGAGAATTCAACTTGACATGGTTACAACCTGCTTGTCCACATAGGGGTTTGACTGTAATATTATGAGCTTGTTTGATCCACATTATTTTGAAAAAATGTATTCTGGAATAGTAGATTAATGAAGAATGTGTGGTTGAAAAAAAAGAAAAATTATTGATGTGATTAAAAATATTATTTTATTGAAGAATATGTGGTTGAAAATGAGCAAAAAAATGAGAATAAAAATTTTAATGTGTACCAAACAGGTACTATATAAAGTCAGTGATGGTTTTGAAAGAAATTAAAGTTCGATGACCATAGTGACATTAAGTAGAAATCCAGGTGGTCATAGGTCGAATTAATCCAAAACCCTTTACAAAGAATTAATCTTCCCTGCCCAAACAAGATTCCGCTACACAGACAGGGATAATAACATGTTATTTCCAGGCTGATGTGGCATTATTCAAAAAAGAAAAAATTGACATTTGTTAAAGACCTTTTTCTCTCAAATCTACACCCACGAAATCTCTCTATCCCAAATTGAAATCCACGCATTATTCTCACCTCGCCTCACCATCTCTGACCTCACTTCAGCCAAAGGTGTAGCCCCCGCTCCGGCAGCAATTACATCGACCTTTTCGCCTCTTGATGGTTCAGATTCTCCAACCTCGCTTCAACCAAAGGTTTCACCTCCTCTCCGACTGTACTTCCAGACATGGTTGTACTGTCGCTTGCTTCACCATCTGCGGCCACCTGCTAAATCAACACCATAATTTTTTCTATCTCGCGTCATTTTTAACGTATTTGCTTTGCACAGGTATACATGGAAATCACCCCCATTTCATTGTTTTCTCAACAAAATTTCTTTAAATATGATTTTCACATATGACTGAAATTAGAGTAACCAAAAATTTTGTTGTAAAATTTTACTTTCTTGATACCTGTTCGTTGGAGAAAAAAACTGAGATTAAAGTGAATAGAAAATAAATAAATTAAGAATGTTGTGAACGTGTCATGTCATCTAGAATGCAGACTTGTCGCCTTGCCCTTCAATTTGGATTTTATGATCTTCATCTCGGAAAAAAGCGTTTATGTTTGTGTACTGCATAATTCATACGATTAAGTTCGAGGTTACTCGGTGTTTATCTCCTGCACATTTTCATTTTGCTCCTTGTGATTGCGTGAGTTGTTAAGCTGAATTTGCTTTTACTCAAGTCGACCTGATACGTGGTTTATTCATCTCATAGAATGGGTGAAAGGAGTTATGGAATATGTCATAGTTGTAGAGCTAAGGACCACTTCTTCGCCCAATGCCCACGAAAACAACAATACCCAACATGCAAACATGGATTTGAGAAGTGTTTTGTAGTGGAGGAGATTGGCAATATACGACGATTATTTCCTTGCTACAATGACAATTGTGGATTTTGGGATTGGGTTGTGAATGAAGAATCAATCGATAAATTCTCTAACGGTAGCACATCCTCGGTAAACCTTGCAATGATTGAAAGAGTTGAAGATATGCGAAACATGTTTGAATCTTGAGCACATGGATTTCAAGATTGGTTTGCTCAAAAGAGCCACCATCTTGTATGGGCATGTTAAGGGATAAAATCCCACATCGAATAAAGATGAAAATATAGATCAATTTATAAGAGTTTTAAGTCACTCCTCTTAATAAGGTTGACATTTTAAGATGGAACCCCAAATCTCTACATGATATCAGAGTCCGTTAAGCTCCAACGACCGATTCAATCCGACTAAGACTCAAAACAATTGAGCACACAGATTTCAAGATTGGTCTGTTCGAATAAAGATGAAAATATAGACCGATAGAGAGTAAATTACGTTCAAGTTTCGGAAGAACACAAACATTTTTAATGGGTAATATAGTGCTACCATGTGAAATAGTGGTCTGACCTATGTGAGTAATGCACAATAAGGTACCATTCCCGACCATAACACTTTCATGCCCATGATAAGGACGTAGATGAGATAACATACCTATTATGAAACTGATCGCAAGATATGGAAAATAATGAAGAAATAAAAAAGAAAACAAGAGCACAAGAATTTACGTGGAACCCAATTTGGGAAAAAATCACGGACATAGGAGAACAATCCACTATAATCAATAGTTTTGTGTTTACAATTCAAGATTTCAATAAACTCAATTGAAATCTAAACTCTCAATCTATCAATATGTTGTTGAATCTCAAGAGAATAATATATGAATGTTATTATATGGAGACACAATGTGGTAATATATATAGAACATCTTATTGGAGTCCAAAATGGAGTAGAAGTCCCAAAAATTGAGGAAAAACCAGCAATCCCTGTTGTTTACACAGTCCGGGCGCCAGATACCCTGCATATAAAATTTGGCTAGAGAGGCCGGCGCCTAGGCGCCAACACTTTTTCCCCAAAAGTGTTTGTGGCGCCTTGGCGCCACTTCCTTAGCGCCCGTTCCTCGGGATCAAACTTTCAAAACTTGCCTTTAGCCATCCAATAGTCCTTCTTCAAGTCAAACTCCTAACTATCAATGAAATTTGATCTCCACAAGCTAGGATTCTTCAAATCCAAGTATCTTAGACTTCCTCCAATCATCTAAATACCAAATCACATGGAATTTGGATCAAACCACAACAAATCTCCACCTTGAGCCAAATTCCATCACAAGGAATTACAACACTTTACCAAGTAAACACCAATTCTCCTCTTCCAAACAAGT
The DNA here is from genome assembly GCA_019097785.1 of Fraxinus excelsior. Lineage (NCBI taxonomy): Eukaryota > Viridiplantae > Streptophyta > Magnoliopsida > Lamiales > Oleaceae > Fraxinus > Fraxinus excelsior. The sequence continues at coordinate 12,149,546 of CM032624.1, read as the reverse complement.
CTCAATGGACTAAATCAATGACAAACACCAATTAAGTTTAAGCAATGCTCAAGCTTAGAAATGGGAAGTGGTTTTGTCATCATATCAGCCAGATTATCTTTGGTATCAACTTTGCTCACTACAATATCACCACGAGCAATCACTTCACGCACAAAATGATACCTCACATCAATGTGCTTAGTCCTCTCGTGAAACATCTGATCCTTAGTCAAGAAAATAGCACTCTGACTATCACAGAAAACTGTAGACAATTGAAATTTTTTACTAATTTCACCAATCAATCCTCTTAACCACATAGCCTCCTTGCATGCCTCTGTAATGGCCATGTATTCTGCCTCTGTTGTAGACAAAGCTATTGTATTTTACAAAGTAGCTTTCCAGCTTATAGCACAGCTCCCAAGGGTAAAAACATACCCTGTAAGTGATCTCCTTTTATCAAGATCCCCTGCATAATCTGAATTCACATAACCGATGACACCATATGAATTTCTACCAAATTGCAAACAAGCATTTGTAGAGCCTCTCAAGTATCTGAAGATCCATTGCACAGCTTTCCAATGTTCTTTGCCAAGGTTAGCCATGTATCTACTAACCGCACTAACTGCTTGTGCCAAATCAGGTCTTGTACAAACTATAGCATACATGAGCGAACCAACTGCACTCGAGTAAGGAACCCGAGACATATAATCAATGTCTTAATCTAACTGAGGACACACATTAGATGATAGTTTAAAGTGAGCAGCCAATGGAGTACTAACAGCTTTAACTCTCACCATGTTGAATCTTTCAAGCACTTTCTCAATGTACCCCTTCTGACTCAAATATAATTTGTCAGCCTTTCTATCCCTCAAGATCTCCATTCCAAGAATCTTCTTTGCTGCACCTAAATCTTTCATGTCAAACTCTTTGCTGAGTTGTTGTTTTACCTTTTTGACCTCTGCTTTATCCTTGGCTGCTATAAGCATATCATCAACATATAATAGCAAATATGTAGTTGATCCACCAACTTCCTTTCAGAAGTACACACAGCTATCATAATTACTTCTATCAAAATCATGAGTAGTCATAAATGAATCAAACCTTTTATACCACTGCATTGATGACTGCTTCAATCCATACAATGACTTCTTTAACAAGTACACATAGTTTTCTTTCTCTGAAGCTATGAACCCTTCTGGTTGTTGCATGTAGATGCTCTCTTCAAGTTCTCCATGTAAAAATGTTGTCTTGACATCCATTTGCTCAAGCTTCAAGTCATTTTGAGCTACTACTCCAAGTAACACCCGAATAGAACTATGCTTCACAACTGGTGAGAACACATCTGTAAAGTCAACACCCGAAATCTGACTGTAGCCTTTTGCCACCAATCTAGCCTTGTATCTAGTATCCATAATTCCTGATATGCCTTCTTTTCTTTTGAACACCCACTTAAAATGAACCATCTTTTTATCTTTAGGTAATTTCACCAAGTCTCAAGTGTTATTTTTGTTTAAGGACTCCATCTCCTCCTGCATAGCAATCATCCATTTGCTAGAATCACTGCAATTGACTGCCTCTGTATATGTAGCAGGCTCAAATCAATTTCATTAGCAACACTCAATGCATAAGTAGCCAAATCTGCTTTCCCATACTTCTGTGGTGGTTTAATCTGTCTTCGAGGTCTATCCTTGGCAATAGAATATTGTGGTGATGGTGGTGTAGGCAAGACATTACATTCTGTCGACACTAAACTAAACTCATATGTAGTAGACTGTTCTTCTTCCTCTAATTGTTCATTTGAACCAATCCCAAGCTCCACCTGAGTTAAATGACTCTGCTATTTAGTTTTATTAGAATCTCCAAGAGGTGAACCACGAACCATAGCAAATTCATCAAATACTACATTCCTACTAATAACCACCTTTTTATTCTCAGGACACCACGACTTATACCCCTTCACACTTGATTTATACCCAAGAAAGATACACTTTCTAGATCTAGGCTCCAACTTTCCATTATCCACACGAGCATAAGCCGAACACCCAAATGTTTTCAAATCAGAGTAACAAGAAGGTTTATCAGACCATACCTCTTCTGGTGTCTTTTTATCAATGGCAATTGAGGGTGAGTGATTAATCAGAAAACAAGCTGCAGTGGCAGCTTCAACCCAAAAATATTTAGGCAATCCAGAATTTGAAAGCATACAACGAACATTTTCCATCAAGGTTCTATTTATCCGTTCTACCACACTGTTTTGTTGAGGAGTTCCAGGCACTGTCAAGTATCTCAAGATGCCTTCAGCCCTGCAGAAGCTATTGAATTCATCTGAACAAACTGCAACCCATTATCAGTGCGTCATCGTTTCACTTGCTTTCCAATCTACTTTCTACCAATGTTTTCTACTCTTTGAAGATCTCAAACACATCACTCTTCTGCTTTAAGAAGAATACCCAAACTTTCCTTGAGAAGTCATCAATCACTGTCAACAAAATAGCAGCCTCCTTTAGATGGTACCCTAGCTGGTCCCTAAAAGTCTAAATGGATATATTCAAGCGTTCCATTCATATTATGTCTTCCTTTGGTGAATTTAAGTCTCTTCTATTTTCCAAAGACACAGTGCTCACAAAATTTCAATTGCTGGTTTTCTGCCCATCAAGAAGTCCCCTTTTACTCAATTTTGCCATACCATTTTCACTCATATACCCGAGCTGCATATGCCAAAGTTTTGTAACTTCATCATCTGTCAAAGAAGAAGTAGAAACTACTGCATCCCCAATCACAGTAGAACCATGCAAAATGTACAGCTGTGTAGAGTTTTTATGCCCCTTCATGACAACAAGAGCTCCCTGGCTTACCTTTAAAACTCTATCTTCACCAATGTATCGGTAGCCCTTTGAGTCTAGTGTACTCAAAAATACGAGATTTTGCTTCAGTTCTGGAATATGTCTTACATCTGTAAATGTTCTAATAACCCCATCGAACATTTTGATTCTGATTGTGCCAACTCCAGCAATTTTACAAGGTGCGTTGTTTTCCATAATTACAGCACCTCTAGAACCTTCTTCATATGTAAAAAACCAGTCCTTGTTAGGACACATATGAAAAGTGCAAGCCGAGTCAAAAACTCATTCCTTACAAGATTGGGAATTTGAATAAAAAATCACAAGAAGCTCTCCACCACTTTGTTCATCTTCTTCAATATCAGCTTCCGATGTATCATTAAATTCCTTCGCTTTCTCGTTTGCACCAACAGCTTTATTTTTATTTTTCAAGGTATAACAATCAGCTCTAATATGCCCCTCCTACTTACAGTAGTGACATGTCTTCTCAACATGTCTAGACTTCGATCTGCCCTTCATATTTTTACCACGATTCCTATCTTGTTGTCTCCCACGCACAATCAAGCATTCAACATGATTTTCAGATCCTCCAGCAAGATGCCTCATCTTCTCCTTAGATAATAAGGCATCATAGACCTCTTCCACGGTGAGAGTATCAAGACTATAGAGAATAGTATATCTAAAAGTCATATATGATGGTGGCAGCGAACACAGCAACATTAAAGCCAGGTCCTCCTCATCATACTTAACCTCCAATATTTCCAAATCAGCCACGATTTCTTTGAACATAGTTAAATGATCAACCAATTACGTACCTTCAGACATTCGATGAGAATACAAGTGTTGTTTCAGGTGTAGCTTGCTGGTCAAGCTCTTTGTCATGCAAAGTTGCCCCAACTTCAATGACAACACAGCAGCACTATTCTCCTTAAGAACATCTTGAAGAATCTGATTCGAAAGATGTAGATGAATCCGAGTTTGGGCTTTTCGATCTTTACGCTGCTTCTCACCCTGCGTCCAAGCAGTTGGCATCTTACCAAAGCCAAGCAATGCTTCATCCAAATCCACCTGTGACAACACCGCTCACATCTTTACTTGCCATAAAGTAAATTTTGTGTTTATATCCAACAACGGAATATCAAACTTCATTGATGTCATGCGGAACAATCAACATCGCGCTCTGATACCACTTGTTATGAAACTGATCGCAAGATATGACAAATAATGAAGAAATAAAGAAAAAAACAAGAACACAAGAATTTACATAGAAACCCAATTTGGGAAAAAATCACGGGCAGAGGAGAACAATACACTATAATCAATAGTTTTGTGTTTACAATTCAAGATTTCAATAAACTTAATTGAAATCTAAACTCTTAATCTCTCAATATGTTGTAAAATCTCAAGAGAATAATATATGGATGTTATTATATGGAGATACAATGTGGTAATATATATAGAACATCTTATTGGAGTTCAAAATGAAGTAGAAGTCCCAAAAATCGAGGAAAAATCAGCAATCCCTGTTGTTTACGCAGCCCGGGTGCCCGACATATAAAATTTGGCCAGAGAGGCCGACGCCTAGGTGTCAACACTTCTGCCCCAAAAGTGTTTGTGGCGCCTGGAGCCCATTCCTCAGGATTAAACTTCCAAAACTTGCCTTTAGCCATCCAAGAGTCCTTCTTCAAGTAAAACTTCTAATTATCAATGAAATTTGATCTCCACAAGCTAGGATTCTTCAAATCCAAGTATATTAGACTTCTTCCAATCATCCAAAGACCAAATCACATAGAATTTGGATCAAACCACAACAATACCTTTGTTGGAAATCATGTGGAAAGAGGCACCAGTATCGACAGTCCACTCCTGATTACAACATCATCTTGGATTGTTAGAGCAGCTAGTGTATGATGAGTGTCCCCATCGTCCTCAGATTGGTCATAGCGCCACCAGTACACATTAGCTTCATGTCCAGGCTTCTTGTAAATTTGACAACAGACTATAGAAGTAGTAGGGCCATGATCAGTTGTCTTGCTATGACCTCTGTTTAGACTTTATATAGAGGGTTTAGCATGCTTAGCCTTAGCAAGAGGAGGAGGGCCTTTCTTCTTGGATGCATTGAATTGTTTTTTGTTGGATTTCTTATAACCTTTTTAGACATAGAAGACATGCAAGTTTCCCGCATCATCATCATCCTCATCATTGCGAGAATCAAAACTCTGCAACAAGGGAATTACCTCATAGTACAGGGGAGTTTGAGGTCACATCGTGGAGGACACAAAGGATTCATAGGATTTGCCAAGCCCTCGAAGTAAATAAAAGACTTTTTCTTGTCTTCCACCGGATATCTAATAGCAGAGAGGCTATCTGATAATTTCTTGAACTCTGGGAGATGATAAGATAGAGTCATATCGGGTTTCTTTTTCATGTTGTGGAGTTTTTGTTGAAGAGTGAGTCGTCGCTCAGTTGAGGCTTGAGCATAAGCTTCTTGCAAGGTGGTCCACATATTGTGAGAAGAGTCAAGGCTGTCAATCAGGCTAATAGATTCTTCAGACAAGGTGGCCATAATCCACCCGCACATTTGGAGGTCACGTTTTAGCCATTTAGTATGATCAGGGTTTGGAGTTTCATTCTGAGAATTGTTAGGAGCAGGGATATGTGTCGCTGGAACTTTCTCAACCCCGTTTAGCAACCCTGAACAATCATACAATGCAGCTTGGAGAAGAACCTGGTCTTTCCAAGCCGGGTAATTGTCCAGCGTAAGATACAGGGTGAAGTAACTGCTAACAGGATGTGTTGCCATTGTTTGTATTGGTGCGGAAGAGTTTAGATCGACCTTTGTTAGCATTTGCTAAAGAGAACACTCTGACACCATAAAGAAGGCAAACACTCTTGTAATTTTATTATAATTCTCCTGGTATGCCTCATATACATCAAGCCCAATTCTTTCTTGTTCACTTAATTTGCCTGCTCATGCACAAGGTACAGCGGTGCCTCAGGTTCCTTCCAATCAACACCCCATGCAAACAAGGGGCAAATCAGGTATCTGTACACCAAATCCTAAGTATGCAAATTTTCATAGCCTGCAGCCTATACCACGTGAACCAAAGTCCATTAACATGGTATCAGAACCCGTTAAGTTCCAACGAACAATTCAATCCAATTAAGACTTCAAAAAAATTGAACACACGAATTTCAAGATTAGTCTACTCAAACGAGCTACCATCTTGTGGGGGTATATTAAAGGATAAAAATTCTACATTGAATAAAAATGAAAATATAGACCGATCAGAACCCGCTAAGCTCTAATTATGATGATAAATATCATTATTATATTTTGCTTTTTTTAATGATTATAAGTAATAAAGAAACAATCGCGATTTGTGGGCATATGGATTGATGTGTTTAGTACACGAAATTAAAATTAATACGAAACCATTAATAAATTTTATTACGTGTTCATATTCTCTTAATATAAGGGATATTTATCTATTTCGGTTCATTGCGTAAAACTAAATAAAAAATCTTTTGTCCTCTGTTCAGTTGAATATTTTTCATTTTTCCTTTGTTTTTTAAAGGCATCTTCCTTATTTATATACCCCATCGTATACAACACTATCACGTCATAAAAGCTCAACATATACGTAAAAGATAAAGATGGTGTGTGGTAGAGATTAAAATCAGATTAAAATTAAAAATATAGCCGTTATTATTGACTTTTATTAGACGGATGAGACCCAATAACAGTCATATTTTCAATTTTAATTGAATTTTAAGCCGTACCAAACAGGCTCAAAGTATCAAGTATAATATGTTTTTAACTTTTACAATAAAAATATAACTTTAATATTGTGAACTATTCGATATATATATATATATATATATATTATTTTCTTGATATTTGGACTCGTGAACGATTTTAACAATTTTTTTATATATAAGTGCTATAATTAGCAAATATTAAGGACATTTAAGTACATTTAAATTGTGATGCAACTAATAAAAACCGTGCTATGAATATGTATTGAGATTTATGGGCATATTCATAATAAATTGTTGGGTACATGTTCAAATAAAATATATATTGTTACTTTTGAAATTGATAATTTTTCATTTTTTTATTTGTTTCGGAAGGGCATCTTCCTTAGTCAATAGTTGTCCATCTTAGTACCATACTCGCCATAAATGCTCAATGTAAGTATAAAACTTTCACAATACGATATAAATTTTTTTTTAACTTATAAACTATTTGAATTTACTTTCGTTACGAATGAATTATTGAGTTGTCTATTTCAAATAAATTGTAAGTAAATCAGATATCGGGGAGAGATTTATATCTAAAACGGCAATCCATAATTAGGCCTTTGCAAAATCTAACACGACATGCTTTATTTTTTTCATTTATAATTAGGTAACCATGTGGTTGTATCTACATTTGATGGACACAATGTTGTTACATTAGACTTATGTTTGAACAAATCAAAAATTCAAAATACCATGACATTGACACAATGTTAACTAATAGGTTCACTACTAAATATGCTTAAACAACCATAAAAAATTGATCTTTTTGCCTCCTCATTTTTTTTGCTTTCGGTTTGCTTTCGACAAGTTTATTTCGTGAAATGAACCTTTTTTTTTTATATATAAAAAGTAAGACTTAATTGTTGGCGATAAGTCTAGGACTAGATATGGTGATAGATGAATAACGAAAAATTATTTATGGAGTCAACTTCAATTTATTGATAAGTCGATCAAGTGACTAAAAATTATTCCTATAGCTAAACTCTAAATTCACCAAAATAAATTGTTCGATGAGTTGATCTTAGAACATAACGATTGATAAAAAGAAATAACATTTTTTTTGTAGAGTCAACTCTAAATTCATATTATAAAAGAAAAAAAAATTAATTGTTGTTGTGGATAAGTCGAGGTCTTGTGTAATTTTCCACGAAAACCTAACATGATTAGAAGGGTTTGGTAGAAAAAAAAAACAATTTTATTGTCCCAACTAACATTTGACTGAGGATAAATCCGATTTTTTTAAAGAAAATGGAGTGTTTGAGTGGAGCAAGAAATCTTGGCGTGCGCGACGGGGTACATTGTTACAAAATTTACTTCGAATTTAAGTGATTTTTTTTATACATATTCTTTGTACCATTCTTGGGTTTACTTTGAAAATTGAGTTAATATTTGACATATCCACCCGTATAATGTCAATTTTAGCTGCTATTTATGTTTTATAGTCATAAGCAACTTGTTGAAACAAAATAATCATGCTTTCTTGATAAAATCCGACAGTTTCGTGGCAAAATAATCATGTATATGACATAAGATGTTAGAAAATAATTATCTAGAAGGTCGTTCTATATTATTATCTTCATTAAAGAATATATCTCTATCTCGAGATTTGTGAATGGAGACCCAATATCTCGACTAATCTTTAAGGTATGTTAACGAAGGGACATGAATTAACAATTTTTTTTTGCTTGATTAAATCAAGATGTCATCAGTCATGCTATATATTTGTAGATGTTGTAATATTAACTATTCAATTAGTGGTTGATACTTTAATTGGCTGCTAAATCATATTAAGTAAGCGGTTTAATACTAGGTGGTTTTAAATTGTTTAATTTTTGAATCATGGTTGCTTGTCCACAAGTTAATAAATTATAACCATGCTCGCAAAATTGAGTTAATAAACAACTTGGGAGATCAAATCGACTAGTTCAATTGGAAAAAATCAAGAATGAGTTTAGTTATGTGTACAAAATCAAGAAGTTAGAACCCGTTAAAAGAAGTCAAGAATAAATTGTTCACACTACAAACTAGACGGTTCAACTCAAAATCGACCTATTCACTTCAAATTGCTCTTTTTTTTTTTTTTTTAATGTTATCTACGGGTTGATATTTTTTGATTCTTTTTCATATTTTCTAGGTGGATGTCTGGGCTTTCAAAATATTATGATAATTGTATCTCTTCATTAATCACGTAAAATTGTGTCAATTCAACTAATCAAACAAAAGTAATTTTAAGTGGGACCAGATCATGTGTTTATTTGCATTCTGGATCGATTTTCAAAACATTAGAAAGAAGGACCAACACAAATTCCAGGAATTATGCAGGAAATGAGTAACCTTTTAGGCTATAAATTCATCCAACGAATGCTAAGAAGGAATTGCACAAAGCACAACAATATAAACGTACCGTGCACATCATATACCTAAAAGCAAATGAAAAAAGAGATACATTTTCCAAATTTAGGAAATGTATACAAGTATTAGACATAAGTACGTGTATTAAATCAATTGTGTAGCTCTTACATCAAGTTAACTTACAATGTAACATGTTACGACTTCTCGTGATAAAATGTCAATTTTCATTGGACGAGGAAAATGTCCATGTGCGCACTTCTCTTTTGATATACTACGCATGTAACTTGTATATGCTCCAAAAGGTATTTGAAAAAAGAGAAATAGGAAATATAGACAAGTAATAAACATAGGTACATGTGGTATATTAAAATTTTCATTTTCATTCTTTTACTCATTTTCAACCACACATTTTTTAATAAAATAATATTTTCTATCACGTATTGAACTTTTCTTTCTTTTTTAACCACACATTCTTCATCAATCTACTATTTCAGAATATATTTTTCCAAAATAATGTGATTCAAACACACCCTAAATACGTATATTTTACATCTAAATAATATACAACATGTCCGAGACATTCATAATAAAATGTCAATTTTCACTAGGTGAGAGAAATGTGTTTGTGTGCACGTCTCTTATGATATAAAAGTTTAAAGAATGTCATTTCACATGTAGAGAGACTACTCATACCACTCAATCACTCAAATATCTCCCAAAAGGTATCAAAAAAATGAGTTACCATTTTCCAAAAAATAAAACTATAGATAAATACAAGATGTAGGTACGTGTTTTATATTACTTGTGTTACTTTACATAAAGTAACATACAACGTAAGAAATCTCGTAACAACATATAAATTTTCACGAGCTAAGAGAAAGATATGCATCTCCACGTCTCTTTTTGAGTTTAAAGAATATGTCCTTTCACACGTACCACACACATCAAGTCCCAAAAAGTATCGAACTATTTTCAAAACTACCTCATGTTAGGTTTAGTTTAAGGGATGATAAAAATCTAACACGAATCAAGAATTAATATTAATTACATACTTCATAAAATTCATAATTTTTATCTGCTTTTCAATCACATATTCAATTAACGTTTATCAAAATGTAATAAGTAATTGTTGTTTAACAAAAACAAAACATGAGCTAAATAAGAACAGACCTCAATGTCATAAACTTGGCAGGTACAAGTCAACACCTCGAAAATCAAAACAATATTACGTAGTGCCACTAAATCTATGACATTTACCATGTCTAAGTAAAGCCGTATAGCAGAAGTTGCCTCGTCGGCCGATGGAAGTCGTAATCGTGGACCGGCAATTTTACCAGAAAACAGTCCGCTTTGTAGTCTGATGCACACTATAGTCCATACTACCCAACACATTCTTATTTGCTGACGTGGGTTTTGTGGGCCAACTGTCCCCTATAACACAGCCAAGTTGACGTGTTTGGCACCCCTTGCCCCCCTTTGACCAAACACCAATTTAATTTTCAAAAATGTCCCACTCACTTCTTTAGTTTATTGCAATTTTCCTTTTTGTCTTTGCCACATGTGGACATTTTTGTGGTATTTTAATAATGCCCTCACTTCTTCTATATAAATGGTCAATCCTCTCCATTCCCTCCAAGTGCACTTCTCACCACCTTCTTCTCAAACTTCTTATACTCTCTCTAAAAGACTTCTTGCTCTCTCTAGAATGGCTGTTGATTCAATATTTTCATCGCCGTTGGGTCCTTCGGTATGTGAGAAAGATGCAAAGGCACTTCAGTTCATTGAAGAGATGACTCAAAATGCCGATGCAGTTCAACGGAAAGTTTTGGCTGAAATTCTCAACCAAAATGCTCAGACTGAATATCTTAAGCGTTTCAATCTTGACGGAATTATGGACCGCGATACTTTCAAATCTGTAATCCCAATTATTACATACGAAGATCTCCAGCCGTTGATTCAAAGAATTGCTAATGGTGATCGTTCTCCAATTTTATCTGCTCACCCCATTTCTGAATTTCTAACCAGGTGATTAATCAAAGCTCATCCCAGATTTTATGTATATTATATTAAATTTGTAAAATGATGATGAAATGGGTTTTTGTTCGTTTAATTACAGCTCTGGAACCTCAGCTGGAGAAAGAAAACTCATGCCAACAATCAAAGAAGAATTGGATCGTCGTCAACTTCTTTACAGTCTTCTCATGCCTGTAATGAACCTGTAAGTATCGATTTGTAATAACTAATAGGGTTGACTGCATAGTATCGGATAATATTAAATAATAAAATAATTTAAGATATTGTTTGCAGTTCCATTATGCACCAAAAGTGTCATTAAAGTTGTTTTTTCTTTGGTAATTCCAATTTTTCCCCATACAGTTACGTGAAGGGATTGGATAAAGGGAAAGGACTGTACTTTTTGTTTGTGAAGTCCGAGACAAAAACTCCGGGTGGACTTCTGGCTCGACCCGTTTTAACAAGCTACTACAAAAGTGAGCATTTCAAGACCCGTCCATACGATCCGTACAATGTTTACACAAGTCCGGATGAAGCAATCCTATGTCCTGACTCATTTCAGAGCATGTACACTCAAATGTTATGCGGTCTCTATGAACGCGAAGAAGTCCTCCGTGTTGGGGCTGTGTTTGCCTCCGGCCTACTTCGAGCAATCCGGTTCCTTCAACTCAATTGGCCACAACTCACTCACGACATACGGACCGGGTCACTCAATCCAAAAGTGACCGACCCCTCAATTCAGGAATGCATGACCCGGGTACTTAGACCGGACCCCGACTTGGCGGATTTCATTGCCAAGGAGTGTGCAAAGGAAAATTGGAAGGGGATCATCACTAGAGTTTGGCCTAACACGAAATATCTTGATGTTATTGTTACAGGTGCAATGGCGCAATATATTCCAACTCTTGATTACTATAGTGGTGGATTGCCCCTAGCATGTACCATGTATGCTTCTTCAGAATGTTACTTTGGGCTCAATCTTACACCCATGTCCAAGCCATCTCAAGTTTCATATACCATCATGCCTAACATGGCCTATTTTGAGTTCTTGCCCCACGATCCTAACTCGTCAGTGCATGCTTCTAAACTAGTTGACCTTGTTAATGTGGAAATTGGCAAAGAATATGAACTAGTGATCACAACTTATGCTGGATTATGTCGATACCGAGTTGGTGACATTCTCCGAGTTACTGGATTTTATAATTCAGCACCACAATTTCACTTCGTAAGGAGAAGAAATGTTTTGTTAAGTATTGACTCAGACAAGACTGATGAAGCTGAACTACAAAAAGCAGTTGAGAATGCATCCCAACTTTTACATGAATTTAATAGCAGTGTGGTAGAGTACACAAGTTATGCTGACACTAATACAATTCCTGGTCATTACGTGATGTATTGGGAGTTACTAGTGAAGGACCCCACCAACTTCCCTAACGAGGAGGTGTTAAGTCAGTGTTGTCTAGTTATGGAAGAGTCACTGAACTCGGTGTACCGACAATGCCGAGTTGCCGACAATTCAATCGGTCCACTAGAAATACGAGTGGTAAAAAGTGGTACATTTGAAGAGTTGATGGATTATGCTATATCAAGAGGTGCTTCTATAAATCAGTACAAGGTACCAAGGTGTGTTAACTTTACACCAATCATGGAACTCCTTGATTCACGAGTCATCTCGGTACACTTCAGTCCATCATTGCCTCATTGGACCCTAGAACGATGTCGGTAAATGGATAAAGGAGCATCCTCTGAAAGTTAAGTTATGTTTGGTGCAAGTTAATTTTTATTATAAATAAAAGTGAAATTGATGTGATATTTGGAGGCTTGTTCAATGAATATTTTCTTTTATCCAATTAAGTAACCCAATTATGAGATAATTGACTAGTTTATTATGCTCTATCTAATTATTGTTTAATACCTCAATTTCATTCTTTTATCTTGTTTTCAACAAAGAATGGGTCATTGGATTCTCGATTCTCATGTTTGGAACCTGGGAGAGTTCAGCTTAGGACCTAAGACATGAATATAAACTTTGACTAACTAACAGAGACGTAATATTGCGAATAAAATAATTAATGCAATGTCTTATTATAACACTTAATTTTCCTGTAATTTAATGCAATTAAATATTTCTTTAATAATATTTAAAAAATATATGACTACGATCATGAATTTGTCAATGTTTTTGGGATATATATACTAAAGATCCATATAATATTATTAATAATTTATTGAAATTTTCCACGTTACGACGGAAAACTCATACAATATTATCAAATATTAATTTCGTAATTTGTACAGTGCTATCGACTGATCGGGCCAGAAACTCATCGACTAGGGTCCTTGAATAGGTTGAATAAAAAATCAGGTCAACCAGAATTTTTTTTTTATAAACTCGTTGGACTGATTGACGGGTTTTGACTGCGTTTTAAAAAAATTTCTTTTGAATTTTCTAGGGTTGGACCTCCGTGTAACAAGAATGGCGCACTATTGGAACCAACAACACTTTGTTGTCATCTGTGTAATCGATCTTGCTATATGTATATCTTGACTTACACCATAATTTATTGAATTTATATTTGACACAATTTCTCACCGTCTTTCACATCTCACACATTTAATCTAATCATCACAATTTTGTCACGTCGCTCATCCATCAACAAGAGTGTCAAAATTAATGTACAAATGGTTTAATTGTTTATGTAATAAGCTATATCTAAGTCATTAATCATTTACTACTTTATTAAAAAGGATTAAGAGCAGAAAACCATATAAACGTTTCAATTTTCGATATGCCTCATACCAATTGAAAATCGCAGAAAACCCCAATGTTTAAAATATTTTGTGCAAAAATCCCATACCGTCAATATCTGTCAAATTTTCAGTTAAAAACAGTAAAAAATGCCAAATTAAAATGGGAAATTTGTAATTTCAGAACCCGAACTTTTACTTTTTTTACAGATTAAATCCAAATGTTTTATATGTGCCACCCACAATTCCAAATATTTAAAACTTTATTTTTCACCCTACTTCATTCTACCCCACTTCATCTTCTTCTCCAAAAATAAATTTTTTTTTATTCTTCACATAAAAATCAATTAATCTAAAATAATTAAATCAAAGATAAAAAAACAAAAAATAAAATGTATTCTTCTTCTTCCCACCCCAACAACGACCCCACGCACCCGAATAGCGATGTAAAAAAGTTTCAACGGCTCGAGCGACCAGGGCTTAGCTCGAAAAAAGCCAGAGTCAGGCCGGCTCGTGTCTCGGTGGGGCCGAGCCCCATTTTGGGGCATTACTTGAGCCGGGCAGGCACGTGAGCTTTTTTTCCCCCTAAGTTTAGATATATTTTTTATATATTAATATTTTTTATTATTTATAATATGTATAAATTGAACAAATTTAAAAAAACACGAGCCAACTCGGTCCACTAAGGCTAAAGCCGAACATCATTTTTTTGGTCGAACTTTTGCTTGGCTCGTGTTCAAAAAAGCTCGGATCTATTTTGCTCGAGTCGAGCCCGATCTTTGAGTTTCGGCTTGTGGCTTGACAGATTGATATGGCTACACCTCATCATCAAAGTCTACCCCCTAAATCCATAATGAAATCTAAACCATAACCGAGAACATCAAATTAAGATACTTAGTTACCGTTTCAACTTCACTTCACTTTATTAAATTATCACTGAAAATATGTTGAATTTTGAGAGGAAGTTGTGGTCATTGAAATTTGTAATATTTTAGGGTTAGGGTTTGGGGATGCAATTAAGGTACCATTCAGAGTGAAGGACGTGCTTCGGTGCTACCACGTCAGATTTCATGGCCGGTGATGAATAACGTTCACAGTGCTGTTCATTTGATGCCCCAGTATACTGGATCATTGACACCGAATAAATGGGTCGATTAAGTGGAAAAAATTTGAATCAATTGCTCTTGGGTTTTCTAGGGTTTTGGTTTGGTGTGGTGGTGATGGGGTACGTGGGTTAGGGGTGGAGGGGTGGGAAGAAGAAGAAATAATTTTTTATCTTTTATTTAATTATTTTAAATTAATTGATTTTTATGAGAAGTGGGGGTAGAATGGAGTAGGGTGAAAAATAAAATTTTAAATATTTGAAATTGTGGGTGGCACATCTAAAACATTTGGATTTAATTTGTAAAAAAAATTAAAAGTTTGGGTACTGAAATTACAATTTTTTACTTTTTAATTTTGGCATTTTTTTTTACTATTTTTAACGGCAAATTTGACGGATGTTGACGATATGGGGTTTTTCGCACAAAATGTTTCAAACATGGGTGTTTTCCGCGATTTCCAATAGGTAGGGGGTATATCGCAAATTGAAGCTTTTCTAGAGAGTTTTCTTTTATTAATCCTATTAAAAATATTGTATAAAATTACAGTCTAACATTTTACTTAAATATGTATGAAAACATTAATTTTAATTAAGATGCATTGAGTATTTAGGCCATGTTTGTTTCGAATTAAAATCAGATGTTAATCTAAATCAAAGTCAAACAATCAATATTAATCACATCTTTCATGGATCCCACAACTTTTCAACCACAGATTTTAGGTCTCACTTGTTTCAAATTAAAATCAAATTTTAATCTAAGTCAAAATCAAACAATCTATATCAACTGCATCTTTCATGGGTCCCACAACTTTTCAACCATACATTTCAAAAACTTCTATCACAGTCTACTAAAAATATAATTTTAATGCCCACCATTACCAAACACCCACTTAATACACATAAACTTTTTATTCATAACTAATAAATGGTTTGAGCATAACACAAATTGGAATATATATAATCAAAATGTAACCATTATCACTAATAAATGAGTTCACAAAATTAATAATTTAAGAATATAAAAGAAGTTATTAGAAAATAACTTTAAAAACTTTAATTTCGTCTCAACAAAAAATTTATACTTAAAAATTTTCTTAAATAGTTTTTAGGCTATAACCCACATGTTCGATTACTAAGTCATCTGTCCAACCAACCAGATGATTTGGTACTTCGATCGGATCAATGTCTGAACCGAGTCTAATAGCTATGATTTTGCAATGAAAAGTATTTTGGGTTAATACTTAAATTTGTTGCAACTGAGAGCCTTTTAATTAAAATCCTCATGCTAGAGTTTTGGACTTTAGTTTGTAAAATTGCCGGTCACGCTCTACGTGTCACAAGATGAATCACATAAACTCCTTTTCACTCATTGGCCTTAAACAAAAGAAACAAAAATTATCCATAAAATAGGGCATGATATTGACAATACCTTTATGGCTATAGTCTTTACTAAGGGGTGTAAATTGTCTCCACTTTTAAAATCATAATCCCTTTCTTGATCTTTAATCTTCATATACCATGCACAAGAATGGCTTAATTCAATGAATGTAATGAATAAAATTGATTGATCCAAATGAACCCACACAGCTAGAATTGATAAAGGTGATATCCTATTAATCACTAAATAGATATGTCTTTCATTTAGGATTTCATAATTTTCACGTAATTCACGGCAGTTAACAAACAATCTTCTTCAGTCTGAAACATCAATAAGTGTGATGATTATAGTTCTAATTATGACGGTATTTATCATTGTAAAAACCCATTTTCGAGTAGTGACAAACATAGATTGGGTAAATTTCTTAATATGTTAAATTAAATTATGTATCTCATTATCAATTTTGGAAAGAAGCAAAAAAGTTTTTACCTTCTTGTCAACCAAAGGTGTAAATTTACTCCTCATTATTATTGACATTATCATTTTGTCATATCCATTTCATTAAATCTTTTGTGGATGCGAATATGGTTAAATAAGATTGATTGATTTGAGATTAGCATAATTTTATTGGTCCCTTAATTGCTCATTCAAAGTACTTCGACAATTGAATGAGTAAAGTTCACCTCTTTTAATGATTAAAAAAAATTATGGTTGTTCTATTTATATTTCAATTTTTTGTTTTGAATTCATTTTGGATTTTGTGGTTAAGTGTCTACTTTGAGAATATTGTTTTGAAAACAGTCAAAACGCGTTTTGAAAATCATGGCTTGATTATAACTGAAAACACTCAAAACGACAAATTTGTCGTTTGGGGTTTTCTTTGTAAATTTTTAACTTGTTTTTAAAAACACGCTTTCAAAAATAGGAAAGAAAACGCGATTTCACTGTTTTGAAAAATCGAAAATATAAAATGGTTTGAAAATGGTAAAGAGAACATGCCCTTACATATTTAATCAAAAGTTTTCTTGAATGTCACTTGAAATGAAATCGTCCTTTCTTCTGAGTTCAATCACTTGATCACAAATAAAAGAATTATTTTATTGTTGAAATTTTGTATAGAAATTTTTATTTATTTGTTACGAATTTGATCATGAATTACTTTCACTTTTATTTGAAAGTATCGTACCAAATTATCCTGTTAGAACGAGATTTCATACTCGACCCGATCGACCATGTTGAAAACCTTTTTGTGTGTGTATGTGTGCACACACTCATCTATGTTACATGAAGTAAAATAATGAACGGATAAGTTCAAATCTCAACTTCAATAGATTCTGTTTGTAACTCAAATTTATTTAATACAAAAGAAAAATAACGAGTGGAAAGAAAAACTTGAGAGAGAGAGAGTGAAAGTTTAAATTTAGTTGATCCAATTCCTCTGATCGAGTTTTTGTATCATTGTGTATTTCTCTTCCGTACTATTTACTTATGTGACAACTTTTTTTAAACAATCCATGACTGCATTGGATATGCTCTAAAATTTGCTATTCAACCACAGCCTTTGTCCATTTGGGAAATTTAATACTGATTTTAGCTTCCCATATCCAAAGGGGAAACTCCCTCCCGTGCCTTGAGCAGCGAACTTTTTCGATTCCTTATTAGCAGGTCAGACTTTTGTTCGCTTAAACACCCCTAAATGAAATGTTATTCGAGCCGGTTCTGAGGCATCTCCTGAGGAGGAGGGTCTCACTGTACAACAAGTTTGCTTTGTTCATCAAGGAGCTTCCAGTAAAACTGAATACTTTTTATTTTTTAGAAAAAAAAAAAGTAAAATTGAACAAAACATTTATAATTTTAATCAAAATTGTCTCTCTCTGAGAAGCATTTCTGAGCTTCAGGAAAGCCCTCCCAAACACACTTTTACCCTTTTTCCTTTGTACTTGATGTTTGCCCCCATTTTTTTTTTTTTTTAAAAAAACTCATTTTTAACTACACATTCTTCAATAAAATAATTTTACACGTAAATTGAAAATTTTTCCTTCTTTTTTAACCACACATTCTTCAAAAAATCACTATTTCAAAATATATTTTCTTGTCAAATAGGACTTAAACAGTGGCTAATCCTTACAACAATAGTCACACTTTAACTAGGATAGACAATACAATGAATGAAATGGGCGTCAAATAAAAAAAGAAACAATGACAAAACTTTTTAACTTTTTTTTTTTTTTTTTAATAAAGTACTTTCACATCTACTTTACAAAATAGACAGGCCAGTTTTATAATAAACGAAATATTTATACTTGGAGGACTCAAACAACCTTAAAACCAAATATTTAAAAGGCTTAAGGCGTTGCAAAGCTTGGATGTCAAACCTCGCGAATCTAAACGTAATAAGATATTTTTCTATTTTTAAAATTATTTTAATTATTGTAGACCAGTCAATAAAATAACACTTAGCTTGAAAATTTATGGAACTTCATATAAATTTAATTGTCCAATAAAAAAACATAATTCTCGAAATCAATAAGATTTTGTTCGTGGATAGAGAAAGCTATGTCCATACATGGATGTTTGATGTGGATTAAAATCAGATTTGTAGTGGATTGTGATAGAAGTTTTTGAAATGTGTAGTTGAAAAGATGTGGGACCCATGAAAGATGTTGTTGATATTGATTATTTGATTTTGACTTAGATTAAAATCACTTTTTTAAACACACATTTTGAAAAAAAAAAACATTTTTCACAAAATTCCTTCATAAATAATCTCTACCAAACATGAACTTAGTATTCATTTCGCATTTACATTTTTCACTTGACCATTTAATATTCTTAATTAATATATATTATATTTATATAAAAATTTATAGTTAAATAAACTAATAATTATAAATAAAAAAATATTACATTCTAATAACTAATTATTTATATTACTTCTTCAAAAAAACAAAAAACAAAAAACAAAAACAAACAAACGCATGTATAACTTTATGCAAAGAAAATTATTTATTGTAAAACTTTTTAGAATGATACTAATTGTACATAAGGAAATTATATAATGGTTTACACAGGGGCAGAGTCAGCCCGTCGAAGTAGGGGGTCCCAGAGTTGGAAGTGGTGGATGCCCATGGGGGTTCAAGGGCAGTGCTCTCGAATTTTTTTTTGAAACATTATCTGTTAAAATGAGAAAGTTGGTACTTTGTAATAGAGAAATGAACCAAAGTAACATAAATTAATGTGCATTATTAATAAAAAAAAATCAAGAAACGAATAAAAGAACATGTTAATCTTTAATTTAACAAAATCATACTTTATTACAAGCGTTCCTTTCGAGTTCTCATACTTTGGATTAGTAGAATTTAAATTTTTTATTCATCTGAGGACAAAATGGTAAATATAAAAAATAAAATAAAATTCAAAAAATTAGGGGGGGTCCGGGACCCCCCCCCCCTCCCCCGCCTCTGCCCCTGGGTTTACATAAAAATGATGGGTCAAAAAGATTGTTGTGAATTTTTATTTTTTATTATTTAGTTGAAGAAATTTCGACCCAATTATATCCGTCATATTATATATATTTAAATCATTATTTAAACTATTGTGTACATGTAGCACAACCGAACTCATAGTCTAGCATTCTTTCCGCATTTACTTCATAATAGTTGGTATTACTAATTGAAGGCATGGTGGCCAATTAATGACGGAAATATGTGAAACTTCCTTGTTATAGTAAATCAATGAAATTATATTACTGCATGCACACACTTAACTAAGCTTTTGTTTGTCTTTCATTCTTTTACAACTTTTTTATATACTTTTCAACCACATTCATACAATAAAATATTTTATACGTAAACTCAATATTTTCTTTACTTTTTAATCATATATTTTTTTTTTCCAAAAATCACTATTTAAAATATTTTTTTCAAAAAAAAAAAAGGCCACCAAACGGGGGCTAAAAGTGAGGCGTTAACCTGGGGTACAAATGGATGAAAATCGTTAATTCATCTATTAGTTGACCAAAAGTCGAACCAAATCTTGACTAATTTTTAAATGATAAGAGTTAATTTATATTTTTAATAAGAAGTAATGTTAGTGTATCAAATGTTAATGAAAAGCTAAATAATTCTAAAAGTTGAGTAAGTATATATCTAACATAATAATTAGTTAAATTTCATAATGATAATATTCTAGTAAAATTCAAATGAAAAGTCGTTGGCAGCCAAAATTTTTTAATTCATTTTCTCTCTGTTCTTATTAATCATACATTCTCTTAATAAAATAATGTCACACATAAACCCAAAAATTCTAATTAATTTCAAAAATATATCAGTGTGTGTGTGTGTGTGTGTATATATATATATATATATATATATATATATATATATATATATATATATGTGTGTGTGTGTGTGTGTGTGTGTGTGTGTGTGTGTGTGTGTGTGTGTAAAATAGATGGAGGCAATATTGAACGAAGTGAAAATATTTAATTTTATAGTTTAGAAAAAATAAAAATAAAAAGAACTGGTAATTTTGTAAATAGAAGAGAAATTGCAATTTTTTTATTTTTATTTTTATGGAGTGTTTTAAATGCATTGATAGTTAAAAAAACATGGTTGTAAGATATCATGAAATGAAGAATGGATTGGCAAATATGGATTTTTCACAAAAGAAATAAATAATAACTGGAATGACAATTTATAATTTATTTAACTAAAATAAAGATGTTATGATGAAGACTTTATAAGTTAGTGAAATAATAATTGAATTTATATATGGGTGTGTGTATTGAAGTTTTATAGATTAAAATGAGAAGAACCTCAAGGTAATTGAACTACAAAATATTATTGAATTTAATAATAAGTCTAATGAACAAATTAATTACGTTCGTATATTAAATTATTAGTAAATAAGTTATGAAATTTAATTATGACGAATGAAGACTGTTAATAGCCACATGTCGGTGAAATTAGCATGTTGTAGAAAATATCTAGTATTAAATATATTAGAAGTTAAATATTTAGCACTAACAGGGCATTGGGCAGGGGAAAAAATATTTAGAAATATTTGTAATTAAATATTAAATATGTATAAATTTATAAAACAAGAACTATATGGTGTCTGTGTAAACCCATATAAAAAAAGAAAAAAAATCATCTTAATTGTAAGCATTGTTTAAAAAAAAAAAAAAGTACCCGCCGAGGACACGGTGTTTGTTGTGTCCGTGTTTTGATTCTTTAAATAATAAAGTATGCATCGAAAACTGAAAATGTATAGCAAAAAAGTTGTAAAAGGAGGTTTGCAACCTTGTTTCTATTTTGAAGAATTTGATTTTATCTTCTCTGTAATGGAAGACAAATTGGAAATTGGTTCCAAAACAGAAGGTAAGATGAAATACTTGTATATATTCATTGATTGAAGTATGCCACTGTTTTATGTTTGAGCGAGTCCTGAACTTGATTTCATTTTCTCTTTTTCTCCAAGAAAAGTAAATAAATAAACAAATGCTGTAAAAAATTTAATTTTTGTTAAGCATTTAAACCAAAATGAAATGTTAGTCAATAAAAACACTAATTATGTGTGTATGTATGTGTGAGAGAGATAGATCAAGTGTAGATGAAGTATCAAATATTAACAAATTTCTCATAATTTATTTGTTTGTTTTATTGTTATGCAAATGGTTGTTGACATATGGTTGATTATAACCTTAATGTTTTGATTATAACAAACAAGTCCTTTTATTTACTAACATTTGACTTTGAGGGATTAAGCCTTCAAAGTTATCAAGATTTTAAATCAGACTCGAAATGAAGAATAAAATGAAAGTTAAGCATTCAGGTCAAATCATTCGAGACAATAGCGATTTGCATGCGACGATCGAATTGGAAGCGATGATCGAATTGGAATTTAAAGATTATCAAAAGATGCAAATCAAGATAAAAGTCAAAAGAACAACAAGTCAAAACGATTAGACATTATACATATTATATGTAAATGTATTAATTCGTCAATCTTTAGTAAGAGTATAAAACCCAAATTATTTTCATAATTCATTACTTGCATAAAAATGCTTTTGAATCATAATATGAAATAGATTTTGAAAAAGTAATTTAAAAAAATTGGTTAACCAAAAATTTCGGTCAACCGAAAGTCCAACGGTCAGAATTTTGCAACGGCTATATTCAACCGAACTTATCCGAGAGTGTCTCTTTTTACTCTACAAATATCTAGTTCTTTTGCATTCAATTCCATCAACTTATAAGAGATATTTAGAGAGCTTATTTATTGAAATCCATTGAGTTTACTTGATTCAAAATTCTACTTCATTTATTACAAAGAGTTTCTTGATCGATCAAACATATTTTCATCTAATTCATCAAGAACTTTATTTTGCAAAGAACTTTTCACAATCTCATCTATTCTTCATCCTTGGTCGAAGTTTTATTTGCTAACACTTTGATTTAAGTGTAAATCTCTCTTCATACTTAACTTGTATTATTTTTTAAGAGAGATCATTGGTTTGAAAATTTTGATACAAAAATACAAACTATTTCATTATCAATTATTCATCAAAGTTTTCATCATAAACATTTGAGTTTTATTATTTTCTATCTATTGAAGTGTTATCATAACTCTCTAAATACTTGACTTGATTATATAATTTGTTAAGAGAGTTTTTTCAATTGTAAAACTATCATTTATTCTTTAGCGGTTTCGAGAGCTTTGTGAAAACTCGATTGTAAGGATATATGCTCCTTGTTGTAAATCACCTAAAAATAAGTGCTCCTTGTAGTAAGTCACTTAAGAATTGATACTCCTTGTTGTAAGTTACCATTATAGTGCATTTGACATTACTTGTGGCGAAGAGTTTGGTAACGAGAACGTAGAACACATTGTGTATCGAACCCCATTAAATTGGTTTGTTATCTTTACATTATTGCACTATACTTTACATTGTCATTTATATTATACTATATTCATATTTGAATTAAGTTATCATATTTGCATATTTACTTCTTGTATTATACTTTACATTTGTTTCTTAAGTTTAAATAGTTTTGAGACTAAGTGTCGAAAAAGTTTCAAACACCAATTCACCCCTCTTAGTTAATTATTCTTGGGATAACAATTGGTATCAGAGCAAGGTATTCAATTTTAAAAATTTCACAATCTTGAGTAATAGTAACCACTTTTTCCAAACTCTTGAGGAGTGTTATACAAATCGTTCGCATTTATTTGATGGTTCTAATTATAACTATTGGAAAACTAGGATGATGATATTTATTCAATCCATAGATTATAATATTTGGGAAGTTATTGAATTTAGTCCTCATAAACTTAATAAGGTTATTGAAGTTGATGGAAAATCGGACCAAATAATTTCAAAACATAGAGAAGAATATGATGAGTGTGATAAAAGAAAATTATCTCTAAATGCTAGAGCC
This sequence comes from Fraxinus excelsior, assembly GCA_019097785.1. Taxonomy (NCBI): domain Eukaryota; kingdom Viridiplantae; phylum Streptophyta; class Magnoliopsida; order Lamiales; family Oleaceae; genus Fraxinus; species Fraxinus excelsior. Next base: position 12,125,888 of record CM032624.1, on the reverse strand, counting down.
AAAAAAAAATATTTTATTGTACATTGGATATAAATGAATTTAATTGTATTAGTACATGTGATTCAGTTTATGATATTTGACATATTTTAGAAATTATTTATGTTGAAACTAGTAAAGTAAAAGAAACTAAGATAAATCACTCAGTTAAAGATTTTAAAAAATATTTCATGAAAGTGAATGAACATATCGTTGACATGATTACTCACTTCACCAATATTACTAATAGCCTCAAAGGCTTTGATCGTGAATTTGCCAATGGTGAGCTTGTAAGTAAAATATTTAGGTCGCTCTCGAAAGAATTGAGTCTATTAAAAATGTTTATAGAAAACACCAAAGATATCAACATATATCCATTGGAAGAGCTCTATGGAACATTGATGACATATGAGCTAAATCGTATCGAGACAAAAGAGAAAACGTTGAAAAGCAAGGAAGAGGAAAGACCCCAAGTTGCTTTTAAATTCATAGTCAATGAAGGCACTTCAAGCAAGAATTTGAATGATGAAGAATTTGATTATCTAGTTCTTTTTGTCAAGAAGTGGAAAGATTTTCGTCAAAAACATTGATTCCAAAAAAAAAAAAGAATAGATTCATCAAAAAAAGCTCTCAAGTGACATGGGATGAAAGCGATGATTATGAAGATGAAAGTCAAGAAGAAATCGTCAACATGTACTTTATGGCCATTGAAGATGAGGTAAACACAAATGAATACTCCAATGAGCTCATCAATCAAATGGACAAGAATAATCAAGGTACTTCTATATGCATAACAAAAATATCGAGGTATGATTAACTCTTTTCTTCAAATTGCAAGTAAACTCAATATTATATTTTGTATGTGATTTAATTGCTATGAAATATATCTTCTAATATATGCATCGTAACTTCAATTATGACTTCCATTATTTCCATAAATTGTGATGACTGGATAATTATGCATGATAAAGAGCATGAGATATATAACTTGATTTATACATGATAGGGGGAATGTTAAAAATGGGAAATATAAATTCTATTCAAATGATTTTACTTTTGTCATTTGAATCGCTCATACTTTGATTAATATTTTATTATAAAGTGATGATTATTTTTTTAAAATGTGTTGCATCTTGTGCTTAATTGATGGGGAATATACTATTCTTTTATGGTTGATTTAAAGTTTTGATCTTACATGTTATGCCTTTTTGTTTATACCAAAAAGGGGAAAATATGAAATGAGATGATGATTATGCATGCTTTGATTTGAAAATATAATATGCTTTAAATATCTAGTTGTTGATTTATAAAAGAAAGGGAGAATATGCATTACATAATGAATTTATGATGCAAATTCATTTATCAATATGATATTAATTGTTCAAATCTTGCATTGCAAATCATCTTATTTGGCATAATGAAAAAAGAAGAAATTGTTGACCTATGGTTGATTATAACCTTAATATTTTAATTATAACAAACAAACCATTTTATTTACTAATATTTGAATTTGAGTGATTAAGCCTTCAAAGTTATCAAGATTTTAAATCGGACTCGAAATGAAGAACAAAATGAAAGTTAAGCATTCAAGTCAAATTATTCAAGACGATAACGATTTGCATGCGACGATCGAATTAGAAGCAATGATCGAATTGGAACTTAAAGATTCTCAAAAGACGCAAATCAAGATACAAGTCAAAACGATTAGACATTGTACATATTATATGTAAATGTATTAATTCGTCAATCTTTAGCAAGTGCATAAAGCTCAGATTATTTTCATAATTCATCACTTGCATAAAAATGCTTTTGAATCATAATATGAAATATATTTTGAAAAAAAAATTTAAAATAAAAATAAAAATTGATCAACCGAAAGTCCAACTGTCAGAATCTTGCAACGACTATATTCAAAAAATTGGTCAATCGAAGATTTCGATCAACCAAACTTATCCGAGAGTGTCTCTTTTTACTCTACAAATATCTAGTTCTTTTGCATTCAATTCCATCAACTTATAAGAGATATTGAAATCCATTGAGTTTACTTGATTCAAAATTCTACTTCATTTATTACAAAAAGTTTCTTGATCGATCAAACATATTTTCATCTAATTCATCAAGAATTTTATTTTGCAAAGGACTTTTCACAATCTCATATATTCTTCATCCTTGGTAGAAGTTTTATTTGCCAACACTTTGATTTAAGTGTAAATCTCTCTTCATACTTAACTTGAATTATTTGTTAAGAGAGATCATTGGTTTGAAAATTTTGATATAAAAATACAAACTATTTAATTATCAATTATTTATCAAAGGTTTCATCATAAACATTTAAGCTTTATTATTTGATATCTATTGAAGTGTTATCATAACTCTCTAAATACTTGACTTGATTATATCATTTGTTGAGAGAGTTCTTTCAATTGTAAAACTATCATTTATTTTTTAGCGGTTTCGAGAGCCTTGTGAAAACTCGATTGTAAGGATATGTGATCCTTGTTGTAAGTCACTTAAGGGTATGTGCTCCTTGTTGTAAGTCACCTAAGGATAAATGCTCCTTGTTGTAAGTCACCTAAGGATTTGTACTTCTTATTGTCAATTACCATTATAATGCATTTGGTCTTGCTCGTAACGGAGAGCTTGGTAATGGGGACGTAGAACACATTGTGTATCGATCTTCATTAAATTGGTTTGTTATCTTTACATTATTACACTTTACTTTACATTGTCATTTATATTGTGCTATATTCATATTCTAATTAAGTTATCGTTTGCTTCTTGCGTTATACATTGTATTTGTTGCTTAAGTTTAAGTAGTTTTGAGACTAAGTGTCGAAAAATTTTCAAATACTAATTCAGCCCCTCTTAATTAGTTATTCTTGGGTTTAACAATGGTCTGCTGCTTTGAAACGGGGATCGACATATCCAGGTCACATGGGTCGAGAGGGCAGTAGGGGTTCTAGGGCAACGCCCCGAAAGGTGGTGATGGACTTGGTAAGTTAGGTCACGGGGGTCGATGGGGAAATGCTCCCAACGGGTATCATCTTGACCGGTCAAGTCGAGGGGGCAACGCCCCCTCGTGTGAGCTTGGGGGCAACGCACCCGAAATGAATTCTGATTTTCGTGTATGTATAGAATTGAATGTTTTCCAATGTTTTTGAATTTAATTATTAATAAGTTAAATCATATTTAGTTTGTGTAAAATTTAATTAAATAGAATTTGTGGCAAAAAAATAAGAAAAAAAAATTTTGAGACATGAACACTCCATGTCTATGCGCTGTGTGGAGACACGGTCTCCGCGCCATTTTTTTTTTCCTTTTCTATTAACTAGTAATTAAGATGTTTCAATTCATTAACTTTCTCCTGCTCATGAATTAAACAATATTTCGAAAGGTTGCTTCTGTGCGGACACCAATCTTCGCGCTGCCTAGACACCAGTCTCCGCGCAGCGCCGGAAAACCTTCGAGCTTTTTTCAGTTGCTTAAACTTCTTGCTCTCCTAATTAGTTTTACCAAAATGCAAATAAATAAAAATTACGAATTTAACAGAACCAACAACCTTACACGTAGAACGTACAAGTTTTGGACGAGGAACTTCTGCATTTTTTTTCTTTCTTCTTTTTAGTGCTTACTGCAATATTTTTTCTAGTGCTACCAATAATTTACAGTAATATCTTCGTATACTATGATAAGTTAATATATTTCAATGTAATATAAAATTAGCAATGTCAAATTGAATAATGTAATTATGTTAGAATGTATTGTACTACTACAAATTATAGTATCATAAGATACAATTTATTTACAAGTACGAGGTGAAGAAATTTTTCCAAACCCAACAACTATATTATTCAAATAGAATATAAGGGGATCTCATCTGAAAATTCTTGAGAGCCTTTTTATTGACTTTACATAGAATCTAACTATTTTCTTTTCCTCCATAAGAATACAGTAATTAGAAAAGAGCTATAACTGCCTAAAAGGAAATTACAAAACAAAATAGAAACTCCTGAAAGCAAATATTGTATCAATCCAATTAAAACCTAATGTTAAAGGACCCCAAAGATACAAAAACAAAAGAAAGATTAGCTAAAAACATTGCAGTATGCACCTTTCCCCACTTCTCCATTGCTGGAATCACCTCGGCAACTACCACCATAAGGACTATGAGATCCATCATAGTCACCATGCCTTTCAAAAGGTTTCCTGGCGTCAGCATCACCAGATGTCCCATGACTACCAGAAATTTCCACATTTTCGTCGGTTCATATTGTCAGCTGAGTTTGTATTGTACCAATGGCCACGGCCAAGGCCACGACCATGTTCATATCCTCGTCCACCACGCCTTGGAATAGATTCAGATTTTTCCTTTTCTACTAGACAAATTTATGTATAAGGAATCATTACTAGTTAAACAGTAAAAGTGATGATTTGAACATATACATAATTGATGGGTAGTACCTACCTGGAACTTATTTTACTGCAATTTGGAGGAAATAATAAAAAGGTCGTTTCATGTGTCCATGAACCAAAGAATTAAGAATTGATAAAAATATACAAGTGTCCATGAACCAAAGAATGTTTTCTGCTAATAAAGATAAGACCTTCTTTGTATAGAAGTTGAAGATCCCCCTTCATGTTATATAGTTTGAAGTAGCAGGAAAACGGAATAAGAGTATATCAAGCATTATTGAAGATGATATTAAAAATAAGAACAAAGTAGGCACATTGTACTACTCCTAATCAATGAACCTTTACATTTACAATCAAAATTTTAACTTATGGACACTCTTGGTATAGTTATCCACATGTATAAAGTACAATTAAGAGGTTACTGTTATTCTACATATTCCAAAGCAGTATGATGAAAAGGTTTTATAGACTTCATTTTTTTTTTAAGTTTTTCTTTCCCATGACATACAATACGAGTGTATTCAAAAAAAACCAAGCGAAACAGAGGGTAAAGATAGGTGGGGAAATAGAACACAATGTCTAAAAGGTAAATATGTTGTGCAAAGCACTTATGATTGGTCTCATTATTTAATTGAGAACTTCACAAAGCATAGAACATAAAGTCAAAAGGACATATCAATCAATAAACATACAATGTAAAAGGAAATCCATAAAGACAAAAGATCTCGGCTAATAACTCTATACAATGTAATATGAAATCCGTAAAGAGAAAAGATCTCGGCTATTAACTCTACAAAAAATGACACCAACATAATAAACTTTGGAAACACTATATATATAGACATTTTCTTCCCATCCAATAGTAAATAATATAGAAGAATAAGATATCTGTTGCACCGCTCATTCCCACAACTCAAAAACTAACATCTACCAGACTATGATAGAGAATATCTCAAATTTAAAAATGATTACAAATACAACTGAGCATTATCATTGTTATGAATAATCATTAAATACAATTAAAATTGTTGAATTTCAAAGACTATGGAGCTTAAATAGAAAAATACTAGTCAATATATGCATATTCAATTATTTCTTTCTACCCAGAAATTTATCGGAATTAACTTTTATGGAAACAAATTCAAGCAATTGGGACATTGTTACATAAATTTAGTAATAACCAATGCTTCGAAAACCGACCCGAAAAAGGTCAATGGTCAAAAGGTTCAACAGGGGTCAAACTAGGATCGAACCGGATGTAATAAATACATACAAAAATAATAAGATACTATGAAAACAATAATAAAAATTTTAAAAATTTCATATTAATAATTCAAAATAAATCTAGTTTTGTTAATTAGATTCATTACCCTACAATTAGTCTCGATACTTCAAAAATTAAAAATCAATAGTTTAAAATAGTTTAAACTTAAGTTAAATTTGAAAATTAAATAAAATTAAATGATGAAGGTGAATATTATAATTTAATTAGTTGGAATTCAAAATCAAATTAGTCAATTAGACATACATTTGAAAAATAATTTTGATAGACATTTTAATTTTTTTTGTTATGCCACTATCCCACACTGGAAGTTTATGAAACCATTGGAGAGAAGAACATCTATAAAAAGCATCATCCCACATTGGAATTTTATGAATTTATTTGAGATAAGTGCACTTATAAAATGAGCGTCATCCAATATCTCTCTAGTGCCTTTGAATTGTAATTTATGAGATCCATTCATGAAGTTAAAATTTTTTAAACTAAAACTAATAATAAAAAAAAACTAATGATCGAACCGAGCACGCTTTGGCCCGATTTTGGATTCGGTTCCCGATTTTACTGGCTCAACAGGGCCGGTCCGAGTTTGACAACATTGGTAATAACACATTCAAAAATATAATAAAATTTTCTAATAAGTCTAAAACCCTTAAAGCAAATAATAATAGAATAATCAAGGGTCATAGAAGAGAAACAAGAAACCATGTATTTATACATTAATCAAAATCCTTGACTTCTTTCCTTTTTTTCAAATTAACAGTAGAAATAAAATAAAACATATTGACAAATATTATTTAACTCTTGTGCTTTCTGTCCTCGATGGTGCATTAATTCAGTATTTCATATCAAAAAAATTCATATACAAAAGCAGCATGTACCTTCTATATATATTGGACATATGTCATCCAAGTCTATTCTAGAATAAAATTGAAAGTTTGAACCAATGGAAATCCACCGGTTAACTTTCGAGCATATGGTGGTCAAAGAAATGCTCTTAGGCGGAAGAAAAATATACTAAATTATTTACCTTTTTGAATTGGAATTCCCAAATTATGTCCATGTAGTCAATCGCCCCGTGCTATATGACTAAGTAAAGTCCATTCTTAAGAACAATAGCTCTCAAAAATGGCTGCACAACATACACCGTTTCTATAAGTAACACATCCCATTTTCAATAACTGCATACATAACCCATTTCTCAACAACCATTACAAGCTTCATATGCCCTCAACATACTTCATTAGTTAAATTCCGAACAACCATTGAGCCCCTGCATCTTCCTTCACCCTCATCACACAACACCTATATATCCTAAACTACTAACAAAAAGTAAACCTTTACAGAAATTGTGTGAAGCATCACCATACAGAAACTTAGAACCCATGAATTTCCCCGCCAAAATATAAAATAACTTTCTAGTCCAGTAAAATCACCATATTAAAAATTAATTAAAAAGAAGGCAAAAAGAAAAATAAACTAGATGCAAATGATCTCAGTTCTAATATATGACAAATTACCAAAATCACAGTATACAATAATTACACAAGAAGCCAAAACAATTGAAATAATCAAAAAATGAACAAAAACGAGTACCCCAGTGCAGAAGTGGTAAAGTTACATTTGTAGACATTAGATCGCAAAGCTTCTTCGTACGTAGGCAGGAGCAAACCCACATGGGGTCATGTGGGGTCAAATGACCCCACAAATATTTTGGGTTTTGTTTTTTTTTTTTTTTCCTCTGTGTAGTCAGAACTTGTGAGAAAGAGTGCATGGAGAGAAAGAGTCTATTAAGTGGGATTTGAGAATATTATATTATTTAATCAATTAAGTGGTGTGTGTAAAAATTAGATAAATTCAAATTTTGTTCAATAATTTGGTCTTATAAATTATGTCATTTGTCTAATATTGTTTTATATTTTTACCATCATTAAATTTATCGTCGAACTTTATTTGAGATTGAATATTTCGTTTTGCTTATTGGTTTATTGAGTTTTAAGCTCATAAATTAGCTAGTTAAGAAAAATATGAATACATATTGCATACTTTACTTTAATGGCCCAAATTTAATGGACGTTTCAGGCCTCCCAAAACTCAGACCTCGATTAAATTTCATCTGCACCGAACAATAATCCTGACTCCACCCCTAAATATTTGCATATGTTGTTGCAATTTTTTATTTTCTTGTAGCATTCATTGGATATCACACATTTGAGATTATCATTGATGACAATATTCTTCTTTCACTTGAAAAATCCAACCGACTTGTTGCAATGGATAACATGTTCGTTGTTGTTCATGTGTTGGAAATTATCAGGTAAATCTTTTTTTTTCGAAAGTTTCTTGCTCCAATTTATTAAACGAGTTATATTTTGTCGTGTTTATTCATCTTTAGTTTTTGAAAAACTCGTGTATGTATCATGCCGGTGTTTGATATAATAGAAACTTGGGTTGCAAGACAAGGCACAATCGAGCTCCAATGACTGAAGTCTACTATCCTTGGAACACCCGAGTTTCACTCGATCGTTCTTAATTTTTGCCCCACGGTAAAAATGGTCTGGGTCCGCCCGGGACCTTCATTCACACCGTTCTTTCTCAATTTCGAATTTCGAATGTGACTTGATCAAACAGAATTTGCATTCAAATTATTCAATTTTGTTTTATCTCTACGGCTTATGAAAGAAATCCAAATAAAATAAAAAGGAAGGAAAACGAAAGAAAGAAAAAAAGACGTGTTTTAAAGAGCATCAAATTTTCAATATTTTGGAAAAACGAAATTGTAGCCTCTGTTCTTTTAATATTTAACCCCAAATCCTCAATAGTACCTTCAAAAACATCTTGCAATACCTTCACAAAATGCATGCGAAAATATGTCTTTGAAAGCAAAAGCTTCACACACCTTCGCGCAAATATTAGATGGTTCGAGTTTGAAATTGTTCGAACAGATCGTGCAAACTCTCCGCTGGCTTTGCTGCTTATGATGGCTGTAGCAAGTTTGAAGTCCATCGATTGCTTGTACCCCAGGTTCGATGTAAATCGGCAGAACCAAATCGGACGACAAAGGAAAGAGTCGGTTGCTGGTAGGGTTTTTTTTTTCGAACAAGAAAGAATGATATTACTGTTGGGCTTCTCTTTCATTTGCAAAAGATGGACAAAAGATGTTTTCTGATGAAAACTCGTTTATGAACAGTGCCTATCCGGATTGAGTGTGAGCACGAGTGCTATAAAAATGAACAATGAACATCAGATTCGCTCTTTTAGAGTAGAGAGGATTAAAATACTTCAATATAAAAAAGAAAAGAAAAAGAAAAAAAATGTATCATCTTCCCAACCCCAAAATCCCAATCTCGAATCCACCATCCAAAATCCAAAAACACCACCATGCATCACCACCACCAAAATCTTAGGCAAACCACTGGCACCATTACTAGTTTCCTCATCCGAAAAAGTTAGCTTCCATTGTCACCTTCTTCTCTCTTGCTCCAGTCTTCACCTCTGTCTGCCATTGCAACCCACCACAATCTTAACCCCAAAATTCATAAATTGAAAATCTTGATATAGGTTCTACTTTTATATTTATGTGCTTTTGTATCCTATGATATTTTTCCAAGATTCTAAACTGGTAAATCTTTTTTTGTTTTTCAAGATTCTTCAATTTATGTTGTTAGCCAATTTCTGTGAGAGAAGGTGACGGTTGACCATTCACTTGTCTTTGAGAATCCAAGGCTGAGAAATGCATACATTGCATTAAGCTTTAAAACAAGCCATTCTCTCAAATCCCCAAAATTTCACTGCGAGTTGGGTCGGATCTGGTGTTTGTAATTATACCGGAGTATATTGTGCTCTAGCACAAGACAACTCTTCTATTCGTCCAGTTTCTAGCATTGATCTCAACTACTGTGACACTATTGGGTATCTTCCAGAAGAACTTGGCCTACTATAGATCGAGACGTTTTTTGTTAGAATTTAGTTGTGAACCGTGTTTTTTTGTTGAAGCTAATTAAGAGTTATAATTAAAATACACATTAAAAAGAATTCTATTCGGAACATTTTTGGAATCCTATTCAAAGTCTATGTAGCAAATTTTAGTTAAATTTCTATTTGGAAGCCCATTGAGATTCAAACGTGTTTTGAACTTGAATAAAAACATCTTGAAAGATAATTGGGACGGAGACGGACGCCTAGACGTCGAGTCACGACGCCTAGGTGCCACCAGCGTAAAGTTGGATTAGAATGCTGACGTTGCCGCGATGCTGTTTAGCGTGTTTTTTTCTTTTCCTACTTCATTTTGGACTCCGTTTCTTGCATTTTACTTCAACTACAACTCTATTATGAGGGTTTGGACGTCCTCTATTTGTTCCTTATATAAAGTGGCTTTTTATTCTGATTTAGTAAGAAGTTAGAAACATTGTAAGATTTAGTAAGAAGTTAGAAACATTGTAAACCCTTATTTTTTGATTTTTTTCCTGTATTATATCAAAATCTTCATTCTCTACAAAATTGCGATGTTCTTGTATTTTTGTGATCTTTACTTCATATCATGGCTATAATATCTTACTTTTTCCATCCATTTGGTACTGAATTAATTTGACATCATCTTCCGCGTTTCACAACAAACTGGTATCAGAGCTTTTGGTGTTGAAATTTTTGGGAAGATCGAAGTTTTTCGTGATGGCAATAATGAAATATGATATTTCGCAATTAGATCGCATTATAAGAATCTGTTTATGGCAAGTAAAGATGCGAGCAATACTTGTTTAGATGGATTTGGACGATGCATTATTGAGATTTGACAAGATGCCTACAACTTAGACTTTAGAGGAGAAACAATAGGGCAATCGAAAGACCCTATCTCAAAGATTAATTTTGTTGTGTTTATTGCTCACCTCATAGATGTGTTTTAGAGACACAATACTATATAGTCTGATACTCTCACTATCAAAGAAGTCTATGATACTCTATATTTAAAGGAGATGATAAAGTATCTTGTAGTATCTGAATATCATAGAGATTGTCTCATTATTTATGGTGGTCGTTTGAGGGACAAGTCAAAATCTAACTTCAAATTTTCTAATTAATACAAGAAAAAATGGTATTTGATGAACTATTTTATAAGTTGCACAATTAATCAAAGTCAATTGCAAATCAACAATTAGAAACTTCAAGAGAAACAAGTATTACAGAAAATCTTAGCAGTGATGAAGAGCTTCTACTTATATATGGCTACAACTCCAAATCTGATGAGGCTTGAATTTTTGATACAGCTTGCACTTTTCATTTGTCACACAATAGAGAATTATTTTCAACATACGAAGAAGTTTTAAAAGGGGTTGTGATGACCAGTAATAATAAACATTGTCGGATAGTTGGTATTGGTCGGGTCAGAATAAAGAAGTTTGATGAGATGGTTAGAACACTTGATGCATTGAGACACGTTCCAAATTTAAAGAAAATTTTTGTTTCAAGTACTCTTGATTCAAAAAAAAAAGTACATGTACATTGGGTAAAATGGAGTCTGAAGGTTATCAAATGAGCTCGTGTTGTGCTGATGGGACACAGAAAATTCGATTTATATATCTTGCAGGGTGATACAGAATTTTCAAATAATCAACATATTTTAAGAACTCAGTTAAATTTAGAGTTGGCTTCTGTACTGTTGGAGTCTAATTTGAGGTCTTATTTTATGAATACATATCAGTTGAATTTTAAAGATATGGGTAAATCCGTCTAACTACCATTATCGACGGTGTTATCGTATTCAATTGCTAGAAATAGACCCTTTTTTGCCATAAGGTTCAACATAGGTACAATTCTACTGATTTTGTTGATGGTTTGAATGCGGTTAATGATGTTGATTATAGCCAAAATCCTTCTTCTGGTGCATTCGGTTGTAATTTTGTTACATATCTTGTTTTAGCCTTGTTTCGTGGTCATTAGATCACTTTTGCCTTTAGTTGGGAAAGCAGGTGTGGAAAATATTTTCAGTTGGAATTTTGATCGAGAAGTTCATCTATATTTTTCATTGAAGAGTTCAACTTTATTCCTTACAATGGAATTTGTTTCCAGGTGGAGAATTTTCAAAACTTTGTTCATTGCAGTGAAATTCGTGTCAATGTAAAGATTGTTAGAATTTGGGTGTAACTTGAATTCTTTGTTGAAAATAATAAAGAGTTCTAATTAAAGTGAATGTTAAGTAGAATTCTATTTAGAATGCTTGTGAAATCCTATTCGAAGTCTATTTTGCAAATTCTAGTTGAATTTTTATTTGTAAGCCTATTGGGAGTTCTAATTTATGTTGGACTTTAAGAAAGATATCCTTGGAAGATAATTGGGACAAAGACGGGAGCCTAGGAGCCGGCTCGCGATGCCTAGGCACCACCAACATAAAGTCGGATCACAAGTTGGTGCCCCAGCGCTGGCAGAGGCGTTGTGGGGCTCAAAGAGTGGCGTCGCGACCGCAATGTTTTTTAGCATGTTTTTCTTTCCCTACTCCGTTTCTTACATTATATTTCAACTACAACTCTACTATGAGGGTTTGAACATCCTCTATGTGTTTTCTATATATTGTTGGCTCTTCATTATGATTTAGTAAGTAGATATTGTAAACATATAATCTTTGTATTCTTTCTTAATATTATAATAAAATATATATTCTCTATAAAATTACTTTGTTCTTGTGATCTTTACTTCATATTGTGATTATAATCTTTTATTTTCTCCAACAATTCGGTATTGAATTAATCCGGTATCATCTTCCGTGTTTCACAGCACCAACATGTTTTGCGTTACTGCCCAAGAAACAAATAAAAAATAAAAATTGAAGATACTCTTTGAACTGTACCTGAGCAATAACAGGTTTGCTAGGAAATTCCCATATGTTGTGCTAAGTTTGCCTAAGTTAATCTATTTAGATATACGATTTAATGAGTTTGAAGGAACTGTCCCTTCTGAACTATTTTATTTTATTTTTTATTTAATTAACTTATATAAAAAAAATATAAACTTACGCTTTTACTCTTTAAAAATTAGTTAAAATTTGATCTGACATTTAATTTTTGATCAGCTAACATCGAATTTTTGAAATATTTGGTACCATGATTAGTACAAATGTAAGGTTTGATTAAAGGTTGCAATAAAATGAAAGGCTCGGTACTGCAATTCTCCCAAAAAATAATTATTATAAGCACGTTGTTTTGCTCTCTCATCAAACAAATATTTATCCAATTTAAAGCCTGGGTTAAACCATTTTTAAAATTTTTAAAACTCAAATGACAAAATACCAAATGGGATAATTTGACTAGTTTAACAAGTTCATGAGACGAGATCTACCGTCTTCGGCTCTTCTATAAAATTTTGATACCTCAATACAATTTTAAAGTGTCAAAATTTTATTTGGTACAACACATTTGAGACGACAAATTTTGAACATAATGCTATAGCCAAATTGATAGTTAGACGAAAAATTTTGGATGGGGCGTTATATATATATATATATATATATATATATATATATATTTTGGTAGTACTCATTTCTACGGGAATATTTCATCATTTAATTGAATACTTCTCCTCCAACAATGAGCAATTTTTCATTTCATAAACTTGTATTGAACTATTTGAGCTCTATGTAAAAATTCTTCTCCTCACGAGCAGTGCTATAAAAAGCGTAAAATGTGATTAGACGACAATCTCAAATTTCAAGTTTTTAAGAGCATAAGTGTGGTTAGGTAGACCTTTTGCAACGTTTTATCGTATGTTGCGCGAAAGTTGGTGTTGCCGTTGAGGAAAAACTTTTAGCAACATTTATTCATCGTTACGAAAAATCCTTTTGCAGCGTTTTTTAAATATTGCGGTAGACCCCCTTTTTGCAGCATTTTTAAACGTTACGGTAGACCCTTTTGCAGCGTTTTTTAAATGTTGCGGTAGACCTATTTTTGCAGTATTTTTAAACGTTGTGGTAGACCCTTTTGCAGCGTTTTTTTTTTTTTTTATGGTAATTGACCCACAATTAAAAATGACACTTTATGAACAAATTTTGAAATTGCATAAAAATTGATAATTTCATTATAAATTTTTGAATCAATACAACATTAGTGTTCACACATAGAATTCAAACAAGATGTAGTACAAAAATTCTCTCCGAATAGAAAACTGTAAAAATAACTGACTCCTCTTGTCCAAATTGTCCAAGTTTTTCACCTTTTCTCCTTTATGGGTTCTTCTGGTTCAAACGAAAATGCGTGGTAGTGCCAACATTGTAACATCATTGTGGCATGCAACACTACATAAATACAGTTCACTGGAATATTGTAATTATTGAAATTTCTACCATCCAAACTTTTTTTCCCCTCAAAGCAGAATTATCCAGTGCAATACCATAGCCATATAGTCAAGCTCAATGTCAGCAATTGAAGAAGCATGCTTACGTCTAGAATCCTGATAATCAGCTTTGTCATTGTAACTTTCTGATGCAAACTCATGGTTAGAGTCCCACTCATTGTGTAACAACCTTCTGTTGGAATTAATTGATTAATTGAACTTCATGAGTTTCATTAAATGTTGTATTTAATGAGTGGGCCATTACAATTAATTTGAGTGAATTGGAAAAGTTTCCAATATAGACTCATAAGTTGATAAGCCCATTTTAAGTATCTTATATATGGTAAGGAATCTCACATCGAAAGTTTACAAGAAAAAATACTTGTTTATATAGTGGGATATGTGTATAAATTATAATTTAATAAGTGACATACAATTTGGTTACATTTGGCTAGCCAAAGGCTAGCAAACTAGCCACCACTCACCACTCTTGCCGCGCCCCAGTTCCGGACCCCGACCGGGCACATTGCAAAATACGTATTGGGCGCTTTAGAGGCGCACTTTGCACGTACGCATCGTCGCGAGGAGCTGGAAAGCCTTATAGTTTTCAGAAATGGATTCATGGTTCGATGACATGGCGACGGGAGGCTCGATGAGTTGTCATCCTAGATGGCACTCACATAGCAGGTTGCGTCACTTCGTCCTACGTGGCAGCTGGTACAGTTGGACGTACGCGTGGCATCTAATGGCTGATGACTGTTCGAAATTGGTGAATAAATTTGGTGAATGGACACTATACTTCATCGTTTAATCTGGGTCATCAGATTATGAAATAGTGTGATCCAATGGCTAAGACAAATCAGACCAAGTGGTGCTCTAGTTCATGAAATGTCACACACTCATTCAAGGAGACACTTCAATCTCTATAAATAAAGACCTCCAAATTCGTTTTGAATACACCAAATCAATTACAATTCCATTGATTTCTAAATTCTCCTTTCTCCATATTCTGTTTCCAAAACTCTCTTATATTTTCGTCGTATTCCGTTCGAGTACGTTCATTCTTTGATTCGACCGACAAGGTTGGTAATGTGTAGTATCGACTTTGGAAGAAGCGTTGTATCTTGGGAGACAAACGTCCATAATCCCGTTTGCACTTTGTTGGGGGGCGAAATTTGTCTTAAGGAGATTTGCTTTGGCATACCTCGCTTCATCTTCTACTTTTATTTTTCTGTTATTTTTATTTGTTCATTCGATTGCGTTAGTCGAATTTCCGACAACACCTTCCTCTTCGAACTATGAAACTAATCTTGAATTTCTAAATGACTGGTGTTAACTCCATTCTTTCACAAATTTTTTTGGACCATCAGTATAAATTTCATCTCTGTAAAAAGGAAAATAGAGAAGATAATATAAGTAAAAATTATTAAAAAAACAGATGAAGACGCCTATCAAGTGCCAGGTCACAAGATTATACCTATTCCCACGTTGTATCTCCCCCTCCAGATCAGATGCTTCGGCGTTGGGCTGAGTTGAATCATTCTTTCTTTTGAAGCGAACTGACGTCCTAAATGTGGCATTGCCTCGTATGCCCAAAAACTTTACGAGATTAAAACAATTATTCTCAAATTTAAGAGTCATTACAACTAAATTGGTTAAACGTTTTACCTACAATGCAAGTGGAAAGCCATGTAAGGAATACTTGAAAACCTAGCCGGCTTGTTTCTGAAACAAAACCATATCTCATCCTTCTTGTCACACTTAACTAGCCTATTCAGCAACTGGTGTATAAGTTGACCAGAGAATTTAATGCGTCTCATTCCAACAAATTGCCCAAAGCAAGAAGCTCTGAACATCTTCTGCTACAAATCAAGGATTAAATCAATTGAAGCTAATGTGCTGGCTTGTGTATCCTTTGCTTCAAATCGATCAACTTTCTCAATTACAAACTTCATTCTGCTACAAATATAAATTCGAAATTATTTGTACCTTCAATAAAGATTGAAGTATAAGAATCCCCAAATCAAGAAAATGTCCCTTGAAATTGACCCGTGTCGATTCTACTCCATTACAACAGAGAAGGTCGGAATCAATTCATTCCTTCAACCATAACTGTGTTGGACAAAGAATCTTACTTCTTGGGACTACATCATATGCTATATTAGCCAATTGACAAGAAATAGCTATGGAATAAGTTAGAAAAGCAATATATCAATCTAACTAGGGAACTCACCCTTTTCGCAAGTTTAGAAGCCTTCCTTTGGACTGGTGGCTTCTGTCTTTACATGAGGATTCAGATTGTTAGATGCTTTAGTGAAATGAGTCAAGAAACCTAACAAAATTTATAGGCCTCAAGGCTACCTTTTTTATTTCACACTTTGGATACAAGAACCTTCTCAGAATAGAAAGACCAACATCTGCAGAGTCATTTCCAAAAGAAGGAAACCTCTAAGAAAATATATTTGGTCTCAATAAAAAGTTAAGAACCAGTGCTACAGCGAAGGAAACATTATTTAGCACTTAGCAGAGTCCACTTTTCATCCTTGTGTTCACCTAAAAGCTAATATATGAGAAACTAAACTTCTTTCCTTCTTCGAATCTATACTGGCATGAAAACTGCAGCTTACCTCCACTTTTCTCTGGGTGGAACTGAACAGCATGGACATTTCCCCTTCTAACAGAGGCTATGAAGTTCTCACCATAGTTGCAAGTAGATGATATCCATTCTCTATTGTCATCTGACTACATAGAACCAATCTTTATATGTACATGCACCTCTCTTAAAGGGACTACAACCAACTTAAGGGTAATGAAATCCTAACGACATTAGGCTTAGGACAATTAATAAAAGGTACTGCTCATGCTTGATTTGATACCACCAATACAACATACATCCCATGTCCCAAATTGAGTTAAAAAGATAAGTAAATAAGGCCTGGTTCGACTCAATTACAATTTTTATAAAACTATAGTTTTAACATTAAAATACTCCGATTAGCATAAGGCTCTCGTCTCTGCTTGAATTTTATAAACCAAAAGTCCAGTAGAGGCTGAACAATCTGCTAAATACCCTCGGCACTCTCACCTGCGAGTCCCTTTTCTCCAACAACAAAAAGGTTTGGAAATAGGTGCAGACCCTGGGCTAAGAACCTTCCTTCTCAGCGAGCAACTTGTTCCATTTAGGGGTTTCTCCTTAAGTTTGAAAGCGGGACAGAAGACAGTTAGCAACAAGGGGAACGGCCCTAATCTCAAAGAAAGTTTAAAATGCAATGAAATCTAGCTATAAAAAAAAAAAAGAGCAAAGTGATTACCTGGTCCATTTTCCTCACTTGATTCAAATAATAATTGCAACCCAAAACAAATTCCTAAAAATGGACGATCTTGGTTGTTCCTCCATCACCAACAAAGTGCTTTGCACAAGCTGCTACCTTGTTCCTGACAAAAAAGAGGTAAATAAGTTGCTAGCAAAAGTGGAAGTCTCAAATTCAAAGTCTAGCAAGTTATAAAGAAGCAGCATGCACGACGCCGTACTGCTGAGGCTAGAGCCTGAGCCACAGGGGCGACGTTGTATTGCTGAGGCTGTGGCAGTTGTGTCAGCGCAACCTGTGGTGGTTGTGGTAGTAGTACCTAGCCGCCATCGCCGCCGACTGTTGCGGTGAAGGAACTCTGTACTGCGTTTGATGGCTTCATCATCGTCGGAACCCTAGGTTTCAATAGAGGAGAGAGAAGTGGCTGTAAACAAATTCAAATACTTCGACCAAGGTATGAATCGACGAAAGAAGGACGGCTAGAAGAGTCTCTAGCTAGGTTGAGGAGAAAGACAAATGAATAACGTATTAAACGCTGTAAAAAGTTGATCGTTTGCAACGTTTATTAATAAATATTGCTAAAAGCAACATTTTGCAACGTTTATTAAACGCTGCAAAAAGTTGATCTTTTGCAACGTTTATTAAACGCTGCAAAAAGTTGATCTTTTGCAACGTTTATTAAACGCTGTAAAAAGTTGATCTTTTGCAACGTTTAATAAACTTTGCAAAAAATAAAACTTTTTGTAACGTTTAATAAACATTGCAAAAGACACTTTTTGCAACATTTATTTATTAAATGTTGCTAAAATTTAATTATATTACGTAATAGCAACATTCACTTATTAAAATATTGCGATAGACCCATTTAACAACACTTAACTACCAAATGTTGTCTTTTATGCGTTGCATGATGTTTTTTGGTGTAGAATTAGAATAATGCTCTTGAGATGCAAAACTGTTGTTTATCTAATAAATCATGTTCAATGTACAATATAGTTAATTATTTCAATATCTTTTGCGACATAGTTGATCGAAAATACAACTTTATCTACTTCAATTTTGAAAAACTCATTTCCGGAAAAGTCACTTAAACTGGAACAATATTTTATAAGCAACACACACATTTGGAAAAGAATCAACTCTGATGATGTAAAAAATTTCCTTCTGTACATTTTCTTTTCTTCTTGAAAAAAATTTCTCTTACACGCTTAATTCCGGATTGATTTAAACCTTCTAGTCAGAAAGTTCATCATATTTTAAAGCGTTTTCAAGATTGAAAAAATAAATATTTGAAAATATCTTAATCCCATGATTTAATTTCTTGAAATTGAACAAAATCCCAAAAAATTCATACATTTCAAATTGGCGAAATTTAATTCGAAGTCAAAAATGACTCGATCAAACATGTTTTTCACGAAATGTGAGTTTTGCTACCATTTCATTTGCAATCTTTGGCAGAAATCATAGCATATAGAAATCGTTTTCCCTATAGTTTTGAAAAAGAAGAAAGAAGGCCTTTTAATTGATCCTTGGCAACATGAAAATGCACATCTCCACTGATAAATCAGTCAATTAGGATTGATTGGGTACTACAGGTTAATAGATTATTGGCTACTTTTTAAAGGTTTCCAAACCTCATCATATAGAGGAACATATACTCACAATCTTGGATATGTTTGATTAGTCAAATGATTAAAATAAGGAAATATTATTTTATCAAATCAAAATTTTACTTAATTTAATTATGGGTTTATACCTTCAATGGTCACTGAACTTTGTCGAAAGTTCCCTAGGGGTCATTGAACTTCAAAAATCCCATAATCAATCACTCAACTTTGCCAATGGGTCTCACATCCATCACCGCAAAGTTGAGTGACTGATTAGGGGATTTTTGAAATTCAGTGATACTTGGGGAACTTTCGACGGTTCAGTGACCATTGAGGGTATTAACAAAAATTTGAAATTTTTTTCAATCAACCCTTATCCACATTATTATAAACAGGACATAAAAGGATAAACAAGATATTGTTACAAACTATAAATAACATATTCTAAGAAAAAAAAAAAAAAAAGGGAAAATCCTCAATTACAAAAATTGTTTGACAATTTTTTACTCACAGTGACGTGACGAAATGTGATTTGCCTATCTTGTTTTTATTTTATTTTTTTCGTAATTGTGATGGATGGGAGACCAATTGGCAAAATTGAGTGACTGATTAGGGAATTTTTGAAGTTCAGTGACTCCTGGAGAACTTTCGACAGTTCAGTGACCATTGAATGTATTGACAAAAATTTGAATTTTTCTTCAATCAAGCATTATCTACATTATTATAAACATGACATAAAAGGACAAACAAGAGATTGTTACAAACTATAAATAACATATTTTAAGAAAAAGAAAAAAAGGGAAAATCCTCTATTACAAAAATTGTTTGACAATTTTTTACTTACAGTGACGTGAGGAAATGTGATTTGCCTATCTTGTTTTTAATTTTTTCATCTTTCAACGAATGCATGTAAATATTTTTTGTCAAAGCACCCTCCACCACATCATCCCCAATCTTGTCCTTTTCCAGAACTTCATCCATACTTCTGAAGCATCACAGATTCCCACCATTACTTTCTCCCAATTATTTGTTATATAATAAGCTAATTTAATTATAATTGAACTCTTTAAACTTAGTTATATGTGTGTGTAAAATAAAATATCTAATTTGATAACGAGTTATTTGTGTATCATGAATATGAATAAAATAAATATGTAATTGTTGTAAAGTCTTAGACTAAATTTGAATAATTGAACATTGGGATTGGGTTGAGAATAAAGTTAGTTGGGCTAAAATTAATTTTTGGACTAGACTAAATTTCTATTCTTTTTTATTTTCACCATAAATTTAAGCTAAGTTTTCCATTTTTTGCAAGGTTAATACCATCAATGGTCACTGAACTTTGTCGAAAGTTCCCCAGATTGGTGATGGATGGGACCAATTGGCAAAGTTGAGTAACTGATTAGGGGATTTTTGAAGTTCAGTGACCCCTGAGGAACTTTCAACAAAGTTCGGTGACCATTGAGGGTATTAACTCATTTAATTATTGACCATATCAAACATATTCTATATTATTCTTACCGTGCAAAACTTCCATATTTTAGGTAAGATATGTTCGTGTCTTGGAGGAGTATCTACATAAGTAGAGAATATCATTGAGGGACGTTTGAATACTTTGAGAAAAAATTATCTATGTCCTACGAACATGTAATAATAATAAGTTCTGAAGTCTTCTGATCATCTCTAGTGAATTCTAATCGACTGATGTTTCATTGAAGTATCGCAAAGCAAAAATCGTGTTCTTCAACAGTAATTGAAGATAACACACCTGAGCATAAACAATATAATTAGGGATGGACAAAACTCGACCGAACACGCCCAAACCGAACCAACCCGACCGGTTTGGATCAATTTTTTGTTGTTTTTACATAGGTTGGTTGTATAGAAGGGTCGTGTTAGGTCGGGTTATGTGTTAACTCATGAAAATCGAATAAACCTACACAACCCAACCCGACTATATTGATGAACATTATAAGTGTTACGATATTGTTTGGACGAATACACATTCAACACAAAAATATTTTAATTGCCAAAAACATTTCATTGACTTCATATAATTTAATATCAATCTGTCCATATAATATTTTTGGGCATGAAGTGCCAAAATAATTCAAATCTTTTGGTCATTGCAACTATAGAGATCTAATATTATATAAGTCATGAGTCAATTATAAATCTGCTCAATCCGACCTGCCTACTTTAATCTTTGTTGACAAATTGTGTCAAATCGACCAACTCAATACAACTCGACCAATACTTGATTGGGTTGGGTTGGATTGAGTTTCAACCTTTACACGAGTTGGGTTGGGTTAAATTATGATCAAACTGATCGTGTTGAGTTGGGTTTGAGTTGAGGCAAAATCGACCCGGCCCATGCACACCTCTAAATATAATCATACTCAAATTTCAAGCTATTTGACATGAGTTAAGATTGATGAAACTTAATCCAAGTAGTGGTCGTGGCGGAATACAATAGTGAAGTGGCCATAAAGTCAAGATCGTAGGGTTTAATTCTACTTTCCTAACAAGTCAAAAGAAGAAAGAGATCGATGGGAATTGTTCTTTACTTGCTTTTGATTATTTTGTTAATTTACGAAACTATTGTATTTCTTATTCTTTGATAGTGAATTATTTTATCCGTGGTGTGGTGTTTTCCTCGAGGGTTTATCGCATTATATCTGGTGTTCATTTTTATTTAATTTCGCAATAGATTACATCCTATAGAACATAAATCTGTTAAATTGTATCAGTCAAAACTGTGCGTAAAACTGTCTCTAGAAAGTTCTAATTGACTGGCGTATTCTAACCGAAATGAATAATTAAGACAAATTGTTTAATTAACTAAATTTTAGTATTTACAATATCAAAGTCAATATTCAAAATTTAAAGACAATGAAAGAAGGGAAGTGATAGGATGAAGAAGAGAACTGGTGCGCTGTCGTAGACACCCAAAAATAGTCATTAAACCTCTAAAACTAATGTAGTAGTGGAAGTAAGGGTCGATCCCACGAAAAGTGTATAATTCAATATTTTATGCTCCGCACAATAATTAGGGGTTTTTTTGTATGCAAACAATTATAAATAATGCAATTAATAACAATGAAAATTAAATTAGCGAAAACAATCAAAAGACTAACATTGGTCTAAGTCCACATCCACCGTTGAAAATCCACAATTGATTATAGATGTAATGATAATTCAATTCATATTTTGAATATACACCGTTGCAATTATTTTCCTATTTCTCCTTATTTTTAGTTAGTTAAAAATCAGCGTTTTAATTAACCCTAATTATTAAATAACCTCAGACCGACGCTCAATATTCAATTTAATAACAGTTTTACACAATAGAGAAATCGATGAACTAGATAACACAAATACCAGCGGTTGCATTCAATCTATTTAAACATCATTCTTAAGATTAAATAACATCTATCGCAGAAAATCATCAAATCATAGTGCTTCACAAGTTAAAGGGATCAAACAATTACAGATTTGATGTTTAACTTAGTGGTAAATTGTTACGATCAATGAATTAGGAGGCCTTTTAGCAATTAAACGCAACAAATCATATAAATAAATGCAGAAAAACATCCAATACTCAAAATATAAATCAAACAATAAGAAAAATTATTTAGATCTCACAATATGTGGTTCCAAGGCTTCTGTTGTCTTCGACCAAGTAACAAGAGTTAGTTACACATAATAGATCTAAGAAAAATAGAAAGAAAATATGTTGGAGGCATTCTGGTGTCTATTTCGTATGTTCTGAGGTTTAAATATCGTGAAAAATTAGGTTTTTATAAATGTTTTAATCAAACAAGGAAACAGGAAAAAATTCGTGTTTTGGCTTGAGGCGCGCGTGCCCTAGCCTTTTGCCAAGCCTCAGGCGAGGCTTTTTAAGTTTGGGGCTCGCGCCTCACCTAATTTTCGGCAGCCGAACATCTCTAAATACTTTTGTCATAACTTTCTCTTTCAATATTCGATTGAGGTGATTCAAGATATTTTACAAAGCTAACTCAAAGGGATACAATTTTGCTTCAGAAACTGTCTTTGAGTTCGATCGTTTTCCATGTCCAAAACTGGTTTCAATATGAGGTTGAAAACCGATGTAAAACTTTTCGCTTGAAAGTTGATATGTGATAATATTTTGGTTATATTTCATCCTTTTGACTCATTTCTTCATCCAATTGACATCTAAAACTCTTGAATCTTCATCCCAAGGTTATAAACAAGTTTATAGTATTTGCTCTTTAGTCCCTGAACTTTTATTTCCTTTCACTTTGGTCTTTTTTCACCTATTTCTTCCAAATTACGCCACATCCATAGAACTGCCACATAAATCAAAATATGAGCATAATTAGTACATTTTGACACAAAATAAATATACGAGCATATAAAATAAGAAAGAAAAAATATGCATTTTACATTTCTATCAAGAACTTAAAAAGGATATATTGTTCAAAGTTGATACTTCGATTGAAAAATGTAAAATATAAGTTAATTTTAATCGATGGTCATTGAACTTTGCTATAGATTATTACTTGCTAATCGGAATTTAAAAGGTTATTCATTGCTTACTCCATATCATTTTCATCAATGTTACCTATAGCAAAATTCAGTAAACAATGAGTAACTTTATTCAAATTTAGGAGAGCAACGAGTAAACTTTTAAATTTCAGCGAGCAAATAATAACAGATAAAAAAGTTCAATGAGCAACGATTAACTTTTTCAAGATCGATAAGCAAGTAGTAATCATAGCAAAGTTTAGTAGCCATCGGTTAAATTAACACTTCTTGTTAGAATTTTGTATTTTTAATTTTTAAAATTTTATTTAAATGCTTATTTTCATATTTTGAGTGTTTTTTAAATTTTCATTGAAATCATTGAAAATATCAAAAAATGCGTTTTAAATTTTATATTATAAATTTATACTTATTTTTAAAAATGCATTTTCAGAAATATCAGAAAATTGAAAACAACAATCGAACGTAGAAGTTTGAAATTTTGATCATGAATAGAAGACAAAATAAATAGAAAAAAAAAAATGGGTAAGAACAAGCGACTTTTGATTTTGATTGTCGGGCTTGGGATGGTTGGCTAGGTATTATCGATAGTTATGTTGGATTTTGTTTTGATTTTTTTATTTTTCTCTCCATTTTTTTCTTAACAAAACTATTCATTATTAAAAAGGGCAAAAAAAAAAATAGAGGCTTTTGCATAAGTACCGGGCCTTATGCAAGTTGCAACGGTCAGGTGGCTTCACGATCAAGCTCACTCTACCAATCCGGTTTGATCGATAGGCTTAGGAACTTACTATAGCATCATAAAATTCAAAATTTCATGCAGATTTAGCGCCTGTTTGAACCTCATTTCTTGTCCAAAATGCATTTTAGAGTAGTATTTTGATGGCAAATGGTTAGTTAAAAATAAGAAAAAATTTGAATTTGCGTATAATATTATTTTATCGAAAGATGTGATTAAAAGTAAGAGAGAAAAATTTATTTTGAAAATAATGTGGACCAAACAAATGTTTTAAACGAGTTGCATGCATGAAGATAGAGGATGAAACGGGTCTCTTTAATTCTCGGTCCTCTCTCTCCAAATTTAGCTATTTTCTCGCACTAAATCTCTCATTTGAGAGATATCGAGATATTTACAAAATCTTAAACCAAAATAGTCTCACTAGAACACCATTTCAAAACCCTAATAATTAACAAACAATCTATTCCGCCAAATCGAGAAGGAGTGGAAGGCACAAATGCCGGAAAATCAACTTAAGGATAATGGCTTCTCGCCATCAACGGCTGGAAACAAGATTCTTCATCTTCCTCGAGCAGAATTCAATCCTTATTACCCTAGGTTTGATATTTATTCGAATCTTAATGCTCAAGTAAACCCTAGTTTTCCCGATGATTTTCCACTGGAATCTGAGTTCAGTCGGCTTAATCTATCAGCGCCCTGTAATCAATTTCCTTCTACGGAACCATTGTCTTATGGTGGCTCTATCATAGAAAAGAATTCACTAGTTGATTTGCCGATGGCCGTGGGGTTTGCACCGTCTCCCTATGAGAAACCACAGTTTCCTATCGGCGATTTCCAGGGAATGAGCATTCAATCCGCTGTGAAGGGACAGATGGGCTTGTATGCGCAACCGCGAAATTACTCATTGGGAAACGAGGGTTTGGATGCAATTTCTGGTCTGAATTCGAGGGCAATTTTTGAATATGATTTGTACAATGGTGGGTTAAATTTGAACGGCGAAACAATTAGGTACCCTACACGGCTTCCGTCACATTTGCCTTATGAAATGAGATATGGAAGTCAGACTAATATGAATAGAAATGGTTTCAAGCTTGATACCAGTAAGTTCCAGGATAGAGGAGCATCCATGAGGGGGATTGAAGCTAACAATTCAGGGATTTTGCTGCCTCGATTTCACTCAAATTTCCCCTCTTTGGAAAATATGAGGGGCAAACTTTTCATGGAGGCCAAGGATCAATATGGTTGCCGTTTCTTGCAGAAGAAGATTGAGGGTGGAAATCCTGAAGAAATACAGTTTATTTTCTCTGAGTTGAAGGATTATGTGCGTGAACTGATGGTGGATCAGTTTGGCAATTATCTTATGCAGAAGTTTTTTGAGATCTGCAATGAACAACAGATGAGTCAACTACTTTTAATCGTAACCAGCGATGACCGCTCTCTCCTTGATATATGTCTCGATATGCATGGGTATGATTGCGGATTTCTTTCTCAAATACAAGCCATGTTTGATATTCAGCACTAGACATGACTGTGCAAGATAGTTGTGGAAGCGAATATAGGCTCTGATCGAGAACATAAAAAGTTTATGCAT
Source organism: Fraxinus excelsior (assembly GCA_019097785.1). NCBI lineage: Eukaryota > Viridiplantae > Streptophyta > Magnoliopsida > Lamiales > Oleaceae > Fraxinus > Fraxinus excelsior. Next base: position 12,100,129 of record CM032624.1, on the reverse strand, counting down.
TTTTTTTTCTCAATTTTTTTATTGAATAATTTCTCTTAGCTTCCTACTTTATTCATACCCACTTGAACAAAACCTAAGACTCTTGGTAAATTCTATATAATGTGAGTGTATGGAGTTCTATGTTTAATACACGCATACTTGAATATTCTTTCTCATACATGTATACAGAATCTATTAGTACAAATGAAGGATTCATATTTCTTGTTCAAGATTCAATAGTAGGCAAAGTGTGTACCATTTCAAAATTCTACTTCAAGTTCAATGTTTGCAATGCTAGATCAATTATCAACACATGATATATAAGATTTTAGGTTCATTTTATTTTCTCTTGCAGAACTAGGGCTATGCAAAAATTGCTTGAGCATCTCACAACCTCACAGCAAAGGAACCTGGTCATATCCGTTTTGAGACGCGTCGCTATTACATTGACAAAAAGTGCGAATGGTCATCATGTCATTCAGCATTGCTTGAATTTTTTCTCCACTGAAGATAATGAGGTATGACGTAATTGCATTAGCATCATAGAATATATTATTTGTGGTAGCTTAAGGTTTTATTTTTAAGGCAAGCAAAAATTATTGGAGTCGATTACATAAATTCATTTTCATAATTCCTTCTGGTTAGTAGTAAAACTACAGGCAAATCCAAAGCAACTAAGATTTCAGCAACTAGCACTGACTGTAACTTTTTATCTACCCCACTACTTTTGACATGTCATAGAGAAATAACGTTTGTCTTATGTTTAGTAGTCTTGTAGAGTTACCCAAAACATATCTTAAAATTTTTTCGTGTATTGCTTCATTTAGGCCAGCTTAAATGTTGTGGTCAACATGTAACCAATGTTGACATCGAAATTGAGATTAACAAATTCCTCTCACGTATCTAGGATTTTTCTTTTCTAAACTTACTGAATTTATGCTTAAAACAAGAGCAAGAAGAGAAATGACTATTTGAAATAGTGAATTTAGATTTGCATATATTTTTTTCCCAACTATGCCTACTGATAAATTTCTGATGAGGCCGTGTAGATAATAAAGTCCTTTCTTTCAGAGACATGAGACAATTTTTTACTATTGAACATGTAATTGATTACTTTCTCATGTTTTATTCACCATGCCACAAGTTCCTTATCCATTTGTTGTGAAGTCATGTTTAACAGATTTATCATTATTATTCACTTGAGCTTCAATAACAGTTTTCGCTGATGTAGCATAGCTGGTGGAATTGCTCTATTTGGTTGCTTGACGATTTTGCATTAGCACACTTAGTGTGCAAGTTTGTTTATGCTTGAGGTTGAGTATAAATGCTAGCTGATGTTAGCTTGAGTTTGCACGCGATTTGATGATTTTTAGCTCGAAAAGTGTTCATTGATATTGGCATAGGGTCGCATGGAGCGAGCTTACGATACCATCGCAAATAACGATCAAAATTCCCTCTTAATTGACAACAATCGCTCCATAACAACTATTGGAATTTTGTCTTTAATGGACGTTACGTATAAACTAATATACACATTTTTTGCATTAAAAATCCAGTTTCCCTTTGGATGGATAGTTGAAGGCATACATGATATCAGTAAAGAAATTCAAACTTCTACCAGTTTTACACAAAGAAACTTCATTTACTCTTGAAACGTGCCAGTATAATCATAAATAAACATTGAGTTACCCAATTACATGATGAAACTATTTAGTATGTCTACGCCCCTGTTTGGGCTCCATTTTTCCAAATTATAATGAGAGGAATAGTCACTTTTTGGAAAATGTGTGGTTCAAGAAAAAAAAATGTTTTTAGGTTTACGTGTAATATTGTTTTATTGGAGAATGTGTGGTTGATTAGAAGAGAGAGAAAAAAAAGAATTTTAATATGGGGCCAAAGAGGAGCTACATATCATATAGAATTAACTGTTATTTATTCAAATGTTATAACCAAATGTCTGTACGTACACCTACAATGCAAACAGATTCATAGAGTTCTTTTGGACTGGTAATTTGTACAAAATAATGTTAGATGTTGTTTCAAGTTCCTACCAAATGGAGTGACAAATGTAGTCTACCCCAAAATTTATTGGAAAGCCATAGGTTATTCCGTATAAATCAGAACTTAAATATGCATTTCATAACATTAGATTGAACTAGTTAATGAACAAGATTTTTAGATTCTTTTTCTTTATCAGTAGTCCCATACTCCTTAGTAAACATGCTATAAATTTTTCTTTGAAGTGTACTTTCATGGAGACAAAGAGATTCAACATGCAATGTTAAAAAAGTTATTCCTTATTTCGCAGCATATATTGAATGTTGTAGCTGATAACTGTCTTGGGATTGCAATCGACAAAAGTGGATGTTGTGTTCTTCAACAATGTGTAGCTCGTGCTAATGGAAAACCATGGGAACGCCTCGTGGGAGAGATAACCGCAAATGCTTTGATTTTATCAGAACATCCTTATGGGTATGAATTTACGTAGTCACCCCTAAATTTATTGAGAATAAGTCTTTCTTTAATGGTCAGGAAAATGATTTTTATGATTTTTAACTTCTCCAATTTCAGGAATTATGTTGTGCAGTATATATTGTGCCTGAAGATACCTCAGGTTACAGCAAAGACATTGGAGCAACTTGCTGGAGCTTATGCTTCTCTTTCCATGAATAAATATGGAAGCAATGTGGTCGAAAAATGCCTCAAGGAGTCTGAAGAACATCAAGCTTTGAAGATAGTCAATGAGATTATTAGGAGTCCAACTTTCTTGATGGTTCTTCAGGATCCTTACGGGAACTATGTTGCTCAGTCTGCACTGGCAATCTCTAAGGTATACTATTGTCCATATTTATTATGAGGCTGTCAAAAACTTTAAAAATATCATGTAGTTAAGGATTCTTAAAGGCTCGACATGGAAATCAGATGGTTATTTCTTAAATTTACTTTGCAGGGAGCTACACGTCATGCTATGATTCACCTAATTCATATGCACTATGAGTTGCTTCACAGCCATCCTCATGGAAAAAGGGTGCTTGCACGAATTCAAGGAAGAAAGCAGCGTGTATGATTATGTAATATTTAGTACAGCACGCTCACATACCCATATTTATTTTGTTGTCTGTGTGTGTCTAATAACTACATGTGTTGGTATAATAAGTTAGTTAATTGTTTGTAGTTTTTGTTTAGGAAATAACCAAGGATGCTAAGTTATTGATGGAGAAGTAGATTGTACTAGATCTTATTCTCTGGGATTTTGTTGTTGTTTCTTGTAGGCACTGTTGGATTTATTGCCATGTTTTTTGTTGGGTTGTTTATCAATAAAATTTGCTATGGGTTGTAAATGTATGAACCGAAATGCTGAATGGAAACCATTGAGTCGACTTCAAAGTTCGACCTACATTTTACCAAACCCCTGGTAGTTGCAGATTCTAAACAACATCATGCTTCCCATTTCTGGTTTCTTACAGTGCGCTACAACAGGCAAGTTGCTCATATTTGCTTGTAGTTTAGGAATCAATCCTGCTTCTGATAGTATACGAACTTGATGTTCAACTATTCTAAGAATTCTTCTAGCTCTCATTTCCACCATGGAATAATTTTCTTTATTTCTTTATAACCATAAGTACCAAAATGTAATTAAAGGGATGATAGCCTGGTTGGCCATGTTCGCAGCCTGACCTCCAATTCTGAATGGACAAAAACAGATTGTTAGGCTGGGAAAACAAACTTCTGACAGCAGGGGAAAGGCTCACTCTTCTTGAAAGAGTCCTCCTTCACCTCTTAAATCACATATCAGGCTCGAGAGAATCCTAATAGCATTCATATGAGCAGCGGCGGATCCAGCACCCGGCCAGCCGGGGCGGCCGCCCGTGCTGGATCTGCCGGGAAAAAAAATATGAAAATGCTTATATATATATGTTATTGTGGAACTCCTACAGAAATGATGCTTAGATCAATTGGCTGACTACCTGCTTTCCATCTACGGTTTCTCCGGGTTCGAGTCACTCTCACAACATTCTAACTTTTAATTTTTAAATACGTAAATAATATTAAAAATTATACATTTGTTCAACTATAGGAAGTGTAGGTTAGGAGGGCAATCTCTTCTATTGGAGGTACAGGCTTCAATTCCATGTTCTTTTTTTTTTTTTTTTGGTTTAATTAATAAATAATAACTAAATAATTGGGTTGCTCTTGTGATACATTAGGGATACATCAAGTTGTCCATTTCATGATATATATATATACAAGTATTGTTCTTTATTTTTTTAAAAGTTCGAAAAATATTTTTTCTTTTGGAGCCAAAAATAATTTTAATTCTAAAAATCATTGTAATTTAGCATAACTTTCACCTAAAGTCGGAGCTTGTCTTTAACATTTAATTATGCTTTACGTATAAACCATTTCCTTTGAGTTTGTAAAAAAAACTTGAAACTTGATTGTACACGTATAATTGAAAATGTATTTTTTTTTTAATTATTTTAAGTTGTATTAGATTATATTTTCAAATGTATATGAGTTTTTTACGCTTTAGTGTATTTATATATTAATTGAAATTTTTTTAACATTATGTAATTAAATATTAATAAATTTTTTTTATCATTACGGTTATCAATGAACCGCCCTAGCTGACTTAATTTTCTGGATTCGCCACTGCATATGAGAGACTAATCCGATCAGAAACGTGCACGTTTAGCTGCTTGGGAAAAACTTTAGTTGGCCAATAGGAGGAGGAGGTTTGTGGCTGAGATCGTTCGGTGACCTAAGAGCTTTATTTTGTTCATGAAAGCTTCGGTGGAAATTTAGAGCACGAAGTTCCCTACGGTCCTGAGTTTTGAAGGCAAAAATACTGTCTGAACAACCATGCAAAATGACTCTCCCACCTGGAAGAGATTACTACTAGCGAGGGAGGCAACTGAACTGTGGGAATACTCTTTTAAGTGAAAGTCCAAGAATTCGAGAGAAGATCGTGAATGGGACACAACAAAACCGAAGGCAATACTAAATTTTTGGACTGTCAACTAGCAATGGGGATTTCTCCGCTGCTTCTTGTTGGAAAACCAAAGGTTAAAGCTTCTTCTCTCGTTTCCAAATACTTCTTATATCTAGAGATTCTACACTCGGATTTACAAAGTTTTTCTCATTCTGATTCTCTAAATTATTTACAATGACAAGTTATATCATACTTTTAATTATACAAATTGTACATATCAAACACACGAGAGAAATTAAGAAAATGTTTACTATTAATTCTGGTCCAAGAGGCTTGTGTAGGTTGTTTTAGCCCATGTTTGACAATCATTATTTGGGAAAAACAATATTTTAAATCGTGAATTTTAAGAGATCGAGTGGTTATAAATGAGTATATAGAAAGAAAAAAAAAATTCAAATAACGATTGTGGAACATGGGTTTAATTTATTCTTTTGTATACAGAAAATTAAGAAAAATTGAAAATTCGAGTAGTGTGGTTCGTCCGTGCCCAGGCAGATTCTCTATACGAACGTCCAATTATAATTGCTTGATTTTTAACAAATGATTTCGCTTCAAAAGTTCAAATTTTGAGCTTGGGTTTGGGCTTGAGCTTGAAGTTGGGCTTGGTAGCTGCACTCCTTTAGCACGTCCAGGCCTCCTCAACACAAAAGACAGGTATCGACAGCTTAGGCCCAAAATAACAATGCATTTGTAAGTTCAAACTTCAAAGGTGTTCCTATAGATACCCCGCACCCCACCCACCACCTTTTTTTTTTTTTTTTTATCATGGTGTTTCTATACTTAAATTTAACTATTTGAAATGAAATTTCACTTCTCATGCTAAAAAATCTACAAGCGTAAACCTTAGCATATTCCATGAATATTGACGAAAGTTTTTTTCCGAATTTGAGATACGATGATAATACGAAGAGGGTATATTTAATGTAGATTAAAATGGGAAAAAAAAAAAAAAAAAAAAAAAGATAATCTTATCAACTTTCTATATTTTCGTTACTTTGGAAAAATAATTAATTGAAATAACAAGTCGTTATCGATAATGACAAAAGAAGAAGATTGACAATTGACACGAAAGATGGAATTCAGGCTTTACAGATAAAATGTTGCAGACAGCCACAGCCTCAACTTGAAAAGCAAAAAAAGTCTAGTTTTAAAGTAAAAGATGCAAAGATGAGTCCTCCTCAAGGTTACCTCTCCTATCTTAATCATGTTTGGATAAACTTTAAAATAAGTAAAAAGTTAATTTTAAGTAACTTTTTATTTGCAAATATGTTTATAAGTTCACTTTTAAGATATCTAGTACGTCGTCGTATGAATTTTTTTGTTATTTGATGATAAATCGTCAAAACTACTAATAAATTCATGTTGATTTTGCTCTACATCCGAACTTATGATATGTTTCATTGAAATCGAATCACTCTCATGAATAAGAGCTTCTTGGTATTTACGTAAAACATTGCATGAATGCACAGAGTTGAGTCGTTTTCCCCACCCCACCTTTTGTTGACTTGTAGTAAAATGGTCTGAACGTGAAAAGAGCATAAAGCGGGGAAGGTGGTTGGTGAGTCAAGAATGCATCATCGTAAATGTCTATTGAGAGATCTCTTATGCTATCAAGTATGCCTTTTTTTTTTTTTTTTCTTTTTTTCTCTTTTTTGAGTGGTTTAGATTTGTTGACATAGTACCTTTAAATTCTTTTATTTTTCTAAAATGGATAAATTTTAATCGAGCAAACAACAACGATATGTCAACAAAATTCATTGACACACTCGAGCGATAAAGATATTAGTTGTTAAGATATAAATCTCACATTAAAAGATTATAAAATAAACAATAAACATAATAAAATTGACATTTTAATATTAAACAGAAGTTTTAATATATCAACAGAGCAGGGGGCGAACGTAGACATTTTGAATTATGGGGCACAATCAAACCATGTACAAATCAAATATTTTATTCTTGATTTTTGAATAATTCGTATTTGACTCGAGATAATGTAGATTTACATTTAAAAAAATATTTCTTCATTAATATTTTGCTAATCATTTTCATCCATTTGATTTTGAAGAGTCATTTTATTAATATTTTATTCATTATAAGAAAATGCATATTTACGTTCAAAAATCTTATATTGTATTTGATACAAACAATCAATTCAAATAATCAAAAGGAAAAACAAATAACCAATAATCAATCAAATAAACACAATTCGTTAAATATAAGTCAAATTGGATATAATGAGTTCATACACATTCTATATATACAGTTTGATAGGAGAAAATGCAAATTTAAGTTCTAATTACTTGAAAATTTGATTGGAAAGTGAATATTTGTAATAAATGTGATAATTTGTAAAGAAATTATATGGGATTTTTAAAAAATTAGAAGAGTTAAAATTTTGTTAAAATGCGTGAGGAAAAAAGTAAGAAAGAGATAGCAAGAGAAAATAGAAAAATTCAAATTTATTATGATTTTGCCCCTATTTGGTGGAGATTAAAATCAAATTTTTAGTAAATTTTGATAAAAGTTAAACAGTTATGGATTCCATGAAATATGTTACTAAAATTAATTGTTAACTTTGATTTATATAAAATTTAGATTTCAATCAATACCAAATCTGACTTTATCAAAAAAAAAAAAAAAAATTCAAAAGTTGGGGGATCACGTGACCTCCCAAGACCCCCTGGGTCCGCCAATACGTCAGAGTTCATTAAGTTTCAACCACCAATTCGATCTGACTAAAATTAAAAAATGAGCACACAAATTACAAAATTGACATATTCAAACAAGTCAACATCTTGTTAAAACATGTTAAGAGATAAATTTCGTATTGCAATATAAATATACACTCTCTTGAACTACTCCACTTGCTAACATTGACCTTTTGATTTGGAACAACTAATTACAAATACGGTATTGAAGCTCTTTGAACAGTAACCTATAATTTGATCCAATTAAAATTAAAAAATGAGCACACGAATTTTAAAATCTATAAACTCAAATGAAGTCTCCATCTTGAAGGATATGTTAAGGATAAATTACACATCAAAATATTACAAAATATATAATCAACATATAATACATTAAACTACTTCATTTAATTCTATTAACCTTTTAAAATAGAATCTCAAATTTTAATATTAGTATGTGAAGAATTTTCTATATTTTGTACAAATAAATTCTTAAAATATTTTACAATTCACTACATTTTAATTTATGTGAAAATGAATCTAAGTACTAGCTAGTGATTGTGGCCGTATGCTTTTAAATTTTATTTTATTTTTAAAATGCAATTTTATTTTCAATGTCGAATTATCAATGAATTTCTTTTTTGTAATTTAGAAATGGTTATAAAAAAGGGTAAGCATTTTAATCAAAATTGTCAATTATAAGTGAGTTCCAAAAATTAAATGTTACCAAATGATTCCATTTACAAAATATCGAATGTTTGGTGGATGGTTCCGATTCAAGAAATAGCTGGTACCAAAACCCAGTAAGGAATTGAATTTATATTTCTTACAAAAGTTTTTATTCTTCCACAGCCTGCAACCTTAATCGAGGGGAGATGTTACTGAGTAAGGAGAGATTCTCTTGAAAACAATTCTAACACAAAGGTACCACACGTCAAACGGGTGCAACCCCAAATTCAATTTCACGTCGCCACCCACTCCACCACTGTCCACTCAAATTTTGCTGGTGGAGATCTAGGAAACACCCATACATAATTTTTTCTTTCTTTACTTTTTCTGGTTTAAAAATACAACCGTTGAATGAACTAATATTAAGAATTTGCTTACAGTTTCTTTGGCTGCTTAGAGATTTTATTTATTTATTTTTAAAAGAAAATTGTTATAGTGAAACTGAATCCTTCAAAAAATCATATGGAAAAGGGGGGGGGGGGGGGGGGGGATTGAACTAGCTAAGGACGAGCCGAGCTCGATTTGTAAGATCAATTCATGTTCACAAACAATGCATGGCTCGGCCCTTTGGCTCCTACGAACACAAGCTGAATACGAGTCAGCTCGTTTTTTTTGTTTTTCAAAAAGATTAAAATAAAACTAGCAAAAAAGGGTCAACTCACGATGACTCATTTGATAGCCCATAAATAATTAATCAGGAAGGGGTGAATCGATTTTTAAAAACTTTTTCGAGAAATAGACTTAAATCAACCAAGTTGAGAACACGTTGATCAATTAATAATCGTAAGTAAATAAAAGCAAGTAGATCAATCAAATAATAAATATAAATGAAATAATTATAAGTAAAATGATGGAGAGAATGCAAACGGTAGCAATGTATTTTTCACTATATTGATTGACTTGTGGCGTAATTCAACAATTTACAATGGTTTCGATGACTTACAAATAAGGAGCATCGTTCCTTATACAATATTGAGTTTTACGGGACCTCAATATGATCCACAAATTTAAAGATAAATGATTTTACAATTTGAAAATTTTCTCTTAATAAATAATATAAACAAATTAAGTACAAGGAGATATGTAGTCTAACACTTTATTGAATAGCAATAAATGAAACTCAAGTATTAGATGAGAAAAATGTTTTACTAAAGTTGATTCAATCAAAAGTTTTTTAAAGTATATGATTTGATAAAGTTAAACAAGATGCAAAATCAATATGATTTTACTCAATAATATCTCACTTAAATGCTCTTAAAAGTGTTACAATAAATGCAAAGTAAAATAGTATTTATAGAGTTTAAAACGCCAAAAATTCCAAGTAACCGGACAAGCAATCCGGACGTTCGCATTTTGAGCCGGATAACCAAGGTAGCTATTGTGTGTCAAAATTCAGAATCGTTAAAAAAGTGACCGTTGGATGAACCGAACGTCCGCATCGACAGTGTTTCCCCTAATTTTTCCTTCTTGGATTTTTGAAAAATGTAGACTTTTGAATGTCGTTTTTCACTTTATTTTTCAAAGTAAGTGATATAACACCTTGAAATACTCACCTTTTTAATTTTTATGAAATAATCTTTCTCATGCATAAAAAATTTGTTCGTTGAACTTTTAATAATTTATTACTAAGAAATGAAGTGTTGTACCTTTGCACATGAATATAAACATCTTCATCCAATATCTTTGATTGAAGTTCTTTGCTCGCGTGATTGTCGTGAATGCTTTATTTCTATCTCAATTTTTATTTTTCGTCCAACGCGAGTTTTTTATAGTAACATTTTTGTCTACAATTGATTAGTTTTGCAGCAATAGCTATGAAGATTTACATTCAATTGTTAGAAATAAAAGTAACTTGTTTGTTATGATCAAAACATTTGGGAGGAAGTTAGTCATATGTCAACATCGTTGAGCCAACTTGGCTGGTAAAAAGTTTTCGAGCTCAACGCGAGCCAAAGCTTGTCTTAATACGAGGTTGAATGGTCCATGGACCGAGCAGAGAAGCAGTTCTACCCTTTGTCACCCGTGCTCCTAGCTATAAGCTCTTTTCTAGTGTTACAAACAAAAACTTGTTTTCTATGTTTATGATATTTGTAGAATCATAGGAGATTTTATCGTATCGGGATCCTTGTGATTTATGTGACATTTTGTGGTCTTTCAAATTACCTAGTGTAATACTTGTAGATTTTATATTGTGGGTACTCTAAATTTCATAATAAATCTTTCGTTCACTCGAGTATAGCGTCACTTGCCATTATTGTTTAATCGCAGTGATTACTTCATATCTAATTCTTTAATTATAAAATTTAATTATTTATACTTATCGTTGCATCACGATTTACAAATCTTTAATAATCTTAGAACTATGCACGTGATTACTATTTTAGGGCACAATCACTTTTAATCGACAATTGAGTATCCTCCACCTTCTATATATACACATAATAAAAGATAATAGACCCTTAGTTTCAAAGGAACAATAAGATTGCGGTTTGCCCACTTTTGTCCATCTTTTTCTAACTGGTAAAAAGAAACATGTCCCACTTTGATAATTAAATTGATCATATCAAAGAGATTTCAAAATAACAAGATCGATTGATTATATATATATATATATATATATATATATATATATATATATATATATATATATATATTGATGGAGATATGGGATTTTTTATAGGACGACCATAGACTCAAATCACAATAATTATGGGCGTAGGGATTAAAATCGGATTAAAATTGAAAAACTAGCCGTTATTGTTGACTTTTATTAGATGAGTGCGACCCAATAACGGTCATATTTTCAATTTTAATCCGTAGCAAAATATCAAAAGAAATACGATACATAATACATCAAACATCTTAGTTCATAATTGACAGGACACGTGAAAACATAAGTTGACCCCAATGAGATATATAACCCCTGTTTAGTAGGGGATTAAAATTAGAATTTTAATAGGTTCTGATTAACTGATTAAGATTGTGTTTGGTAGAGTTCAAAATTCAATTAAAAATGAAAATATAGTCGTTATTAGGTCTCACTCGTTTAATAAAAGTCAACAATAACGACTAATTAAAATATGAACTTTAACTTCTACCAAACAGGGGCAATTGTAAAGCTTACAAGGATGCAAAAATAAATACGTAAAGCTAATTTATCCAGGGTATTTTCGTGTGTGTGTATATTAAATAATAGAGGATACACTTCTTATGTATTAGACTATTATTAGTTAGGGATGTCAAAAAAGTTCGTCAGCTCAAGCGGTCCTGGCTCGGCTCGAAAAAAGCCCGAGCCCGGGCCGGCCCGCGTCACTGGCCAAAACGGCCTAGCTCGTATTTTTTTAAAAATAATAATAATAAAAGGCATACATACATATTTATTTAAATAAAATAAAATAAAAACTAAAAGCTGTCTGCTGCAGACAGCTATTTTAATATTTTATTTTTTAAAAAAAATCCGAGCCGATTCGAGCAAAGCCCGAGCTGAACCTCTTTTTTTGACCGGGCTTTGCTCGGCTTGACTCGAGCCAAAAAAGACTCGAGTAGAGCCCAAGGGCTCGGTTCGGCTCGTTGACATAACTACTATTAATTATTATTTTGATGTATCAATTATTGTATCCAGGATAAAGGATAGATTGTCAAGCGGTGTCGGAAGTGTCTAAATAGTAGCCTATTGCAAATTGAGTACTCTCGTATCCGGACTAGGAAGCATGGCCTTTAAAAAAAAGTAACTTTACTTGATAAAGTTGGTTGCTTTTGGTAAAATTGTATATGCACTTTTGACGCATTGTTATTGAACAGTATCTAAATTATGTAATCTAGACATTTTTTAAATATTAAAGTCCAAATATGCAGTGAAAGTTATAATATAAAAATAATTTTGGTCGGTTATTTAATATAAGTACATAAGAAAAAAGGAAGAAAGATTGATGATGAGCGTGATTATTCAACAAATTCTGCCTACTTTTTCTCAAAATCTGTCTGAAATTCTAGATTTAAGAAAAAAGATTTTTAATTATAAAAAATGATTTACAATTTAGAAGCATTTGATCATATGGATCCATAACAACTATCGATGAATTAAAGGAACATTTGTCTTGCAAATTGATTTATTTTTTTGTGTGGTGGGTAGTACCAATCCTCAAACTCTTGATCTTGATATAAGTGAAATTAATTGCACTTAGCTCAATATCAACACATGATATGCACGTAGAATCAATGAAATCGTGATTTAAAATGAGTTTATGCTATTCGATGAATCAACAAGTTTCAATCACATATTCATAACTTATTTTGTGCTTCTCCCTACATCATTTTTCAACAGAAAAAGATCAATGAACATATGTTATCATCATTTTAACGTGGCCAAATATATCAATTCCTCTTGAATAAGGATAGAGGTGGCAATCGAGCTGAGTTGCTCGTCGGCTCGTACTGTAGCAACCCACGAGCCATTCGGGCTCGCCAAAAAACGAGTCTGAGCACGAGCCGAGCAGGCTCGGCTCGTTTTAGACGAGCTGCTCGTCCTTTTTTTAAAAAAAAAGGATAGTTAAAAACAAAAATTCAAATATCACGAACCGAGTCGAGCTCGCCCATGAGCAACGAGACGAGCAAAAACTCGGGTCATTTTGTAACGAGCCACGAGCTCGGCTCATTACCACCTCTAAATAAGGACATTAGGGCTCAACATATGGTCCAACATCTATATTTTGAACTATATGTTCATCGTAATTACGCCTAATGTCTAATGCCGTGTGATACTCAATTGTCCCTACCAAACCTTCTTACAAACCTAAGACAAGTTGAGTATCATTGTATTATTTACTCTACTTATAATGCGAAAGGCTACATTTAAGAAGTAAGTCTTTGGTGCGAATTCTCTCTAGTTTCAAAAATTATAGAAAGATCAAATGAAATTTATTTTGAGTAAGACCTTGTTTCTTCGCTATTTTTAGGCATTTAAAAGAATTTTTTTTTGTCAAATGTCTAAAATATCCCTTGCAATCTTCGATTCATTTTAAATTATTATTTTTTGAGTGTAACAAAAACAATATTTAAATGGAACTGAGTTGATAAAGGGAAGGATATTTTAAGCATTTAACAGTTTTTCTTAAAACATGCCTTAAACGAGAAAAGAGAATTTGTTACTCAAAATGAACTATGGGAGTGTCTATGTAATTTTTGAAACTTGAAATTAATGAACACCCATACTTCAAATAAATTGATTTCATTTTATTGCCCACAAAATCAAGGCATTGGACATATAATAATTGAAGAAGAAGCTAAAAAGTTAAATTTATTGGTTAAATGTATTTTCTAAAACCAACTGCAATTTTAATATCAAGTGTTTACTAGTTTACCATTTGAAAGCGATGCTTGCTCGCTGTACAATGATCTACTGTCACGTTATACAACAAATAAAAAATATATTTATATTTATAGAAGAACGCGACAATAATATTATAAATAACTTTACTCTTATTTATTATATTATACTACAATTGGTATTTCGATTATGCAATCAATTGCAACTTGAAAAATAGATATCACTATTTTCACCCTGACCAAGATTTCAAGCATTTATATTCAAATTAGTCTCCGTAAGAGCATATTTAAGAGATTCTCTAAATAAAAGTATTTTTGAGAGACTTTTTAAATATAATATGTTCTTATCTTAGAGAGCTAAACTAAAAAATAATCTTGCAAGAGACTCTTTATCTTAGAGGTATTTTTACTTTATAATATAAGTTGCATTTAACCCGGTTTGACCCCCATTATTTGAAATTTTAATTTTTAGAATAATGTTTTTTTAAAGAATGTGTAGTTAAAAAAAGAAGATTTTTTCGTGTAATATTATTTTATTGAAAAATGTGTGATTGATAAGAAGAAAGAAAGAAAAATAAATTATAATTTTAATAGGGGCCAAACGAAATAAACACTACATATTTCAATACTTTATTTTTTAAATTATCTGAATGATATTTGAATTGATTGTCATTGATGCATATATTAAATAAAAGATGAAGAGAAATCAAAAAATATATCTTGAAAAAGTAAAATAAATAGCAAAAATAAGAAGCATCGTTGAAGTTTATAAAGTATTTTATTCTTTAAATTTAAAAATATTTTCTATTACAAGTAGGAGTCTTTTGAAAATGTTGTAGAAGTAATCATAATAGGGTTCTCATACCTCCAATTAAGTGTGTGTGTGTGAGCCACATTATTTGAAAGAATGTATTTTGAAATAATAGATTGATGGAGAATATGTGGTTGAAAAGGAAGAAAAAGTTATTGACATAATGAAAAATATTATTTTATGAAAAAATGCATGTTTAAAAATGAGTAGAAAAATGAAAAGGAAATTTTTAATGTGTACTAAATAGGGGTTAAATGGGAAAATGACTATATGAATGAAAAAATAAAAAGAAAAAAAAAGTCTTTCCACGTCTCGATTATTGAACCGACCAATTTATTTTAGGTTAAATATATTCATACCACAATTTTTATAAACAATACTATATTTTAACTGCAAAAATGTTCATATCATTGATATATGATCACATTTATGTCTCAAACTTTTTTATCGGATTCTCGTTCTCAAATTAACATAAATTGTCTTGATTACGATTTATCTCCAAAATTTTATTTAAAATAGAGTAAAATTTTCATTTGTTCATTGCATTTTTTAAATAAGAAAAATAAATAATAATGCGAAAATAAGATTAAATAGTTGAACTTTATTTTAAAGTAAGTTAACAATATTTTTGGATGAAAATCATAATCAATGATTATATTTTTTGATTAATGAAATGTAAAAAATAAGAATGTTATGAAAAAAAATTAAGGATATAGATGTGATTATGAATAAAATTAATGACTTTTAATATAATTAGTGTATTTATATATATAAAAAAATGTATTGTGAATATAATCATCATTTATTTTACTTTTAATACCAGATGGACCCAAATAAAACACGTGGAAGTGGGACCCATGGTAGGGTCACCTTTTCTGCGTGTGGATGTGGTTGAGCAGCTAGGTCTCTCTTTCTCTCTTCCTCTCTCACGTTCACACGAAACAAGCCTCTTAGTGTGAGAAAATTACATTTACAGTCCCCAATATTTTTGTTTTGTCTCAAATTCATCTCACCTTTCCTAACTTGCACTTAGGTGTGTACGCACGGTTTTTGAATTATTTTTTAAACCAAACAATTTTAAACAGTTTGAAAAAAATTCAAAACAAACCTTTTTTGCGATTCGATTTGATTCCAAACCACAATATTAGCCACATGAAGAATAAATATATTGTATAGTATTGCCATCCGTACAACATGGAGAATTGGGAATAATCAATGTCCGTGTTTATCATTTTACGTCACAAAAATATGTCATATCACAATCATCATCAGTTTGCATATATAACATTATTCTACTATATAAATATATTTGTCTCATTAATAAATCAACATTAGGATCAACAATAAAATTTGAACTTGTAAATCCACTCTTTTTAAGTATATCATAAATTTTTATTTTCCTAGAAGGCAATGAGAACCCTCTAGCAAATAAGTTACTATTTTTTTTTTTTTTTGAAGTGTAAAAGGGAACTAATAAATAATATTTGGTAAACAAATTTATATTGAATTGAGTGAATGATTCAATTAAATTTTTAGCGATTTTTAATAATCAAAATCTATGCTGCATGAACCAAAACCAATGGTTTTAAAATCACAATTTTGTTTCGATTTGGAGAATTGGCGATTTATTTGTTCCCTCTCATTTATATCTAATTATTTGTTTATGCTGTTAAATTTAAAGAGTACGAAGGTCAAGTTTTCTGCTTTCTACATATTTAATTTTTCTATTCGATTTTTCGTAAAACTAAAAGGAATTACTAGGTTTAGAGACATAATAAGTTAAAAGACATGGCTTAGTAAAATTAGCATAATATGTTTCAATTACAAACGGTTAATTTGATGGGATTTTTTCGAATCAACTTATCAATCTCAATATTTTGTATTCTCTTCTAATACCAAGTAGAATCCACACAAAACTCTTATCACATGTTAGGTAAATTGAGTCGAATAGCGTAATGCTATAAGTTAAAAGAAACAAGACATCAAAATTAACACAATTTGTTTTCATTGCAAAACTATTAATTTGATAGGACATTGGATTGATTTTGGAAATCATTATCTACCTTGATATCAAATACTTTTTTCACTAGACGAGCAAAATTAACAACGAACTCTTATGAAATGTTACGTAACAAAAATTGAATGACATAAGTAGTAAGAAAACCAAATATATATACATATTGTTCTTTGTGTTATTGAATTATGTACAAAACATTCATGAAGATTGACTGAAAGTACAACACTTAACATTGAGGTTGAGGAGTTCTAAGCTAAGAAAAAATGTTAGATATTAATTCGACCAACCACCTAACATTGAGGTCTGAATCTGCAATTTACAAAAACGTAGAGGACTGAATCTACAATTCACCAGACATTGAGGACTGAACCTAAAATTTAGCCCTCACTGTCAATAAAGTAGCAGCTAACACCCTTCTCTATCTCTACCATCAGTTTCACACTGTCACTCTCTCAGCATTTTCTCTCTCTACAAACGCCACTTCCTTCTCAACGATTTTTTTATCACTGCTCTTCATGTCCTTTACATTTCAATAACTGAAAACTTCCTTGTTTAGCACACCTACACTACCTATTAACATTTTCTCTCTATTGCCCTAAACTTTCTCTCTCTAAAACGCCGCATTACCTTCGTATTGATACTCACATTTGGGATTTGCGAATACTTTGGTTTTGTGGTTTCTGGAAAATGCTGATAACTTTCGTTTATTGCTCGTATTTCACTCTCTGAAGTTTAGGAGAGTATTTATAGATATAAGGAAACCACGTTTTTTTGGTTTGCTGTATACTGCACTGAGTGTGTGTTTTGAGTGTTTTGTTGGGGAAAATGGAGAAAAAGCAAGGTTTTTTCTCGGCGTTAAAGGAGGAGGTTGTGAGGGGGTTATCGCCGGGGAGGTCGCGGGCTAAGAGTACGAGTCGGAGTGGGTCTCCGATAACGAGTCTTCTCCGGAGGAAGAGGAGTGGAGGTAGCAGCAATTATGTCGAAACGGTGATAGCGAGATCGGGGAGCCTGAGGCCATTGGGGGAGACGCTAACGCCGTTGATGGAGGGTCCGGATCCAGACGGCGGAGTAATCGGGGATTCGAAGCGGCTCGGGTCGGGGCTCGGGCAGTGGGTTCGCGGACAGTTAACCCGGAACCCCTCGGTTCCAGGAGGGTTGGCGGGTTCCAATGGGAATGGGTACAACAAGAGTTCTGATATGAGGCTATTGCTTGGGGTCATGGGTGCCCCCCTCGCCCCGGTGCACGTTAGCACCACTGACCCATTGCCTCATCTGAGCATCAAAGACACTCCAATTGTACGCCTCTCACTCACCTGCACATAAATTATACATGTGTATGTATGTATATTTCTGTGAAGCATGCTGGAGTAGTTTAAAGTTGGAAGTAAATTCTGAATTATTCTTGGGAGAGTATATTTTGCTACACCTGTGATGGAAGGAGTTGGTTGCAATTGACTGAAATTACACGAATATCTATAAATTAACTGCTCATAAACTGAACCAAGGTGGTTACATTTTAAGCAAATAAATTCTAATGGTTATAGAAAATTAGGATGCGTTCTATCCGATTTCTGTTTGTTAGACAGTGCTGGCCGCTGAGCTCCTTTTCACTCGAGAAAACTGCTCAATTTTATTGTCTGATGCGAGTTTCTGATTTTGCAGGAAAATTCTTCCGCCCAGTACATATTGCAACAGTATACGGCTGCGTCAGGAGGGCAAAAGCTCCAGAATTCGATTAAGAATGCTTATGCCATGGGAAAATTGAAGATGGTAGCTTCGGAGTTTGAAACTGCAACGAAGGTAGTGAAGAACAGGAACGTGGCTAGAGATGCAGAGTCTGGTGGGTTTGTTCTCTGGCAGATGAATCCTGACATGTGGTACGTGGAGCTTGCAGTTGGGGGTAGCAAAGTTCATGCTGGCTGTAATGGCAAACTCGTCTGGAGGCACACTCCCTGGCTTGGCGCTCACACTGCAAAGGGGCCGGTTAGGCCTTTGCGCCGCGCTCTTCAGGTGAAGATGTGTTCTCAACATTTGTAGCCCAGTTTTTGTCAAAATTTTCTTTTCTTGCCTTCTGATATTGTGTAGTCGCGGGTAATGTACTTTGCAGGGTCTTGATCCAAGAACCACTGCTAGCATGTTTGCCAACGCCATATGCATTGGGGAGAAGAAGATCAATGATGACGACTGCTTCATTTTGAAGCTGTCTGCTGACCCACAAACATTGGGAGCTAGGAGTGAGGGACCAGCAGAGATAATAAGGCATGTCTTGTTTGGCTACTTCAGCCAGAAGACGGGCCTTCTTGTTCACATGGAGGATTCACATCTCACCCGCATCCAATCTAATGGAGGTGATGCTGTATACTGGGAGACGACCATCAATTCTTACTTAGATGATTACCGGCCCGTGGAAGGAATCATGATTGCCCACTCTGGTCGATCTGTTGTTACACTTTTCCGGTTTGGAGAGATGGCAATGAGCCATACGAAAACAAGGATGGAAGAAGCTTGGACAATTGAGGAGGTCGCATTCAACATTCCTGGCCTATCAATGGACTGTTTTATTCCACCAGCCGACTTGAGATCGGGTTCCATCAGTGAAGCATGTGAACTCCCTCAGGACGGAAGAGGAAAGTCAGCAATTGCCCTTGCAGCATCCCGAGCTAAGGTTGCAGCTTTGGAAAGAACTCACAATGAGAGCATTGATAGTGTCGTCTGGAAGGTGGAAATCTAACCATGTAGGACCACCTTATGGCAATTGTTCATACCTGGTAGGCAGTCTCTTATTGACTAACAGAACAGAAATTACAAATTAGGAACTCAGATGATTAGGGAATTTTATTGGTACTATAATAGAGCATAATCATTCAAAGATTCCTGCTGAGTCTTAATGATTATACTCTTATTACAGAGTCCAACTAATGATTGGAGCTCGTTTTTCCTAGCAACTGATCAAGGGAATGGTTAGTTAAACTCTCGGGGGTGGAGGAAGGTGGGGAAGCTCAAGTATTAGTATTAGCCAAACCATTAACCTGTTTTTTCTTGTTATTCTACTAACTTCTTTCGTGCCTAAATGTAGACGACTTCGGCAGTTAGAAGGGGAAACGCCACATCATTGGTTTGATGGCAGTGTTTTCAGTTCTTTAGATTTAATTTGTGTGCCATTTTTTTTTTCTCATGGCTGTTTGATTGTTTTAAGTTTTCCCATGGAATTTCTCTAGCTTAGGGGGGAAAAGGCAAATGTTGAAGAGAAAATCTTTGATAAGTTAGTTATTGCAACCAAATTCATGTCTGAATGGTGTTATGGTTGTATTGGTTTCTTGTCATCAATGTCAAGAAAATCAATGTAAACAGGTAATATTTTAATACAGAGACGAGGATCTTTTCTTTATCTCTTCCTTGAGGTTATTTCTGAAATGTACATCTCATCCTCTTGAATGTTAATGACTTGCAGTGCTACTGTTTAATGATAGCATAATACTTGCGTATTTTGATTTTCTTGAAAAGTAATGATATTCATCAGATAAACGCGAGCATGTACTAGCCTCGAGTTCACATCTACTAATGATGAATATCATTATTCTTTAAGACATTAAATGCTGTGTAGTTAAAGTTGTTGAGTAGATATGGACATGAACTTGGCTAGACGTAGAATATATGCGGACATGTGCAAAGTTGATGATCCCCTTTCTCTATGATCTCATCTAAATGTGCAGTAAAAGCATCTCGGGCTAGTTGGAAATGGCTTTAGAAATGTGGGTGCGGTTTCTTTTTGCATTGCTCATCGTGCCTTCTAGTCCCTGTTGACAGAGTCTTTAAAATTTATTTCTTTTTCTAAATTCAATTTTAATAAAATAATTTTACACGTGGATTCATAAATTTTTTACCTTCTAATCGCACATTTTAAAATTTATTCTGAAAAAATCTAGATCAAACAAGGCCGTAGAGATCTTTTTAGAAAATCCTTTGCTAAAAAGCCAATATAATGAGAATAATGTGGGGTTTGGTTTCGAGATGACTTCGCATCGTCTGGGTCAAAAGCGTGTTAGGGAAAATATGATTGTACCAGAGTGCACGAGGTAAAAGTTCTCCAAAGCCGGCCATGTGATGTCCTCTAATCATTTCAATCTTTATTTCTTTTTTCCTTCTTTATTAGCCTTTGTTCCCTTCCCACTTACTTGCTTTTGCACCCTATTAGCCACCCCATTACCATTATTACGAATAAGTTACAATTAAGCATAAAATGTTTGCTTATGAGTATACATGCTTGTACCTTGAAAGAATACAATTTTGACTTAGAATAATAAAGTAAGCTATTTAACCATATTTCAAAATAAAAGTTCCTTAAAAGTAATTTACTTTTTTGGATTTGCTCCCCATTGGTCATCAGTTCGAGTTCCTTCTGGACCATTGAGGTGAATATCTGGCCGTAAACATCAGGGCTCCGTGGGATTAATCGAGGTGCGCGCAAGCTGGTCCGGACATTCACGATTAAAAAAAAATTTACTTTTTCAAACTTAGCTAAACATACACGTAATGTTTATGATTGTGGTTACTATTCGAACCCAAAGAAATATAGCGACGACCCAATCTGGTGGGGAAAAAGTGTGCATGACTAAGCAGCCTAAGTTTGCAATCCATCCATATGGGCCAATAGAATAAGGTAGAGCAACGAGTCAAAGATCTTAAAAAGATAAATCTAATGTGACATTTGGTGGTAAATAAAACAAATTCACTTACGTTATGTCAATGTCTACATTAATTTGATAGGTTAACACAGTGTTAAAAAGGATATTATTATCTTTAATTTACCTAAACATCACTGCAAATAAATGCAGTTTTTAAGAGGAACTTCCCTCGTTATGATTATGTCCTTGAAACGTCAAAATTCCCCATTCATGAGGTAATTGGTACACATTCATGCATTATTATGTGAAGAAAGAATTTATTTCTAAAGATGTTCCCTTGAAAAATTTATTTCTAAAGATGTTCCCTTGAAAAATCTAAGTTCAGAGGGAGTAAATGAGAAAACCTACCTTCAATAGCAAGATGACTAGCCTTTTGATGCACAATTTTTTTTTTTTTTTTTTTTTTTTTTGGACAGGCTATGAATTATTTGCCGTTAAATAATTTATTTGATTAAAAGATTTTTTTAAAAAAATAAATTGGAGCCCGTTTGGTAGAGATTAAAATTGAATTAAAATTGAAAAATTAGTTGTTATTGTTGACTTTTATTAGACGAGTGAGACTCAATAACGATTATATTTTCAATTTTAATCGGCTTTTTAGCCCTTCCAAACCGGCTCTTGATCTAAGCTAGTTCGACGAGTAAACTTTTTCTACGAGAAGTAAAAGTAAAAACTTAAACCTGTCAAATGAAATGATTGATTTTATGCTCGCATCAGAGAGACAATATGGAGGAATCTTAGCACATTCGACCAATTAACGTGCCTTTGGTCAATAATTTTTGAATGAATGACTCCATTTATTATGTGGACCCCCCAAAAGTTAAGGTACGAAGTCAACATTTGATGACTTTAGCTACCTAGCACGTACATTTCCATTTTTACCATTGAAACTCAGAACATGTCATTTTTTTATCGAGTCTTGCTACTCGTACATAATTTTGTGTACATCAAGGTGTCCACCTCCTTATATGGAAGGAGGTGGATCCACCTAGAGATAATATTTTTTTATTCAAGTGGGTCCACCCTCATTTGAGAGGGTGTATACGTTAATGTACAAAAAATTACGTACAAATAGATAAACTCTTTTTTGTTACATTTTATCACCATGCGAATGCACTACAGTTACTTGAATAATTTTAAATACGTAATTATCTTGAATATATTAATTATTATTTTTAGTTAACCACTAGAATTTATCTCGTTCGAAGATAAGGCTACATGTCATGTGCGCTAGTCATACTTTCTATCATTTGTCGAGTGTAATATTTCTCCTATTCACGATCATTTTCATATTTGATATTGGGCGGAGATCGTGTAAATTTATTTTCGAATCCTAAATTCAAGAAGTTCATAGTTTCGTCATCGTTTTTATAAATGAAAACAAAAGTGTCCCAACAAATTTCAATGTCCTTGGATACATGGTGGTGCCTCCTCTCTAACATTACTTGCACCCACAACTTTCAGTGCGAATGGTGGAGTAGCATTTTTATTATTACCGCACTTTTCCATCTTCAAACTCATATTATTCAAACAATTTTCAATCAATTACTGGATTGAATTATTGTTTCAATCAATAATTCTTGTCTTTTTATAAAAAATGATTAATCTCACAATGGTTGCATAAAAAAATAGCACTGGCAAATCCAGGATTTTAAATGAGTACGAGCGGTCATTGACTGTCAGACGCAATAAAATATTAAAAATTAAATATAACAATTATTTTGTTAAAACTAAACATATATAATTCTGTTATATATATCAACAATATTCACCAAATGATATAGTAGTCAAATTTTGTATAATTTAAAGGAATAACACGTGTTCGAATCTTTCCAATTCCATTAAAATCGCTAAAACTTAACATATATAGTTTTGTTACATTTAGTGTCAAAATTCAACGAATGTCATGATGGTCAAACTTTCAATAATATTAAAAATGGCATACAGGTTCGAATCCCCTCCCTATTGCATTTGTTTCGGTAAAAATTGTAGAACCAAAAAATTTGCACAATAAATTGGTATATCTCTTGATCCCATGACTTCAAATTTGAATATGAAGACTCTAACCAATTGAGTTATAATAAATGTTTTAAAACAAAATGAATTACCAATATATAACCTAAAATTTTTATCTATTCTCAACAAAAAAAAATTTGTTCCAATGGATCCAACACGTACGACCGCTCGTCGGGTTCTGGATCTGCCACTAGTCACTAACCAGGATCCAAGCATAACAATATTTGCAAGGCTGTACATCCATGTGATTATCTCGAGTATTGCCACGATTTTGTTATGTTTTATTACATTTCATTATTCACAAGTATATTTTTCGGGAAAAAAAAAAGACAGCTAATATGTTTTTTTTGTTAGCGTTAGGCCCATGTTCCTTCTACGAATCTACTTCCTAGGATGACAATTTTGGATTCTAATGTTGACTTATATTTCAACTCCCATAGATAAACTATATTTCTCAACAAATATGTACTCTCACAATTAATTTATGCAATCGTCAACAATGAAATCCCAGCTTAGCAAATCTAAAAAAATGTTTTTTTTTAAAGGCCAACCCACCTCTTTATTAACAATGTTCATTATTTTAAGTAATGTACGGCTCGATATTACCGATGATAATCATTTATGAAATTTTTTTATGTAAAGTTTTGTAATAGAAAAATGTATACGATTTGCATGTCAAGAGTCACTTTCAAAATAAAACATACAAATAAATATATTTCTCAACCTTTCGACCGCTTAAACTTTTAATTAAAGTAGTTATATTCATAAGATTTCTTCCTTACATTTCCTCCCTATGATAATAATCTAATGTTTCATATGCAATTTAGCCAAAGGAATTGAGTGATTATGATTTAGCCTCCGTTTGTTTCTCATTATATTTACTACGTTAAATTGAACATGTAAAGTGACCACAAATTTCTCACAATTCTCGTCTCGTTCAATCTATGTTAATAGATATATTTTGTATGCTAAAATGAACATAATAACCCATAAATTTATCACAATAATCACATTTTTAATCTCATCAAACTGCGTTATCTCATAGATATATTTAGTACGTTAAACTGAACACGATACTCTATCCGTTTTATTTATATAAGCTGACTTTCCTTATTTTCTTGTTCCAATTATATAGTTCCGTTTCTTTATTGAGAATGTTTTGTTTTGTTCATTTACTAAGATACTTTTATTTAATTTGCCTAATTATAACCAATTTACTATTAGTTATTGATAATTAAATAAGGGTAAACTAGATAATTTTTTGGCAAAAATTATTTTTTCAATAACATTACATAAGATTTCTTAATCCACGAGAAAAACAAAACAAAACTATATAAATGGACGGATGGAGTAACACATAAAATTATCACACTAATCACGTTTTTAATTTCATCAAACTGCGTTATCACGTAGGATGTACCAAAAATTTACAATAAATTCGCAGGGAAACATGAATTTTCTTGAGTAAATGTTGGTGTACAACATGTCGGCAGAGGAAGTTTCTCTCTTAGGATTGGTGGCATATTTATGAATAACCCTACTGTACTCTTCCATGCCCTCCTCGCTACTCTCAAGACTGCACCACAATTCCATGTAAGGGGCATTTACTACGTCTCCATGGTTGAACTCCACACCCAATCCAACCCCACGTGCATTCCCACATTGGGGTTACAAATATTTATGGGTAGCTTGGACTTGGACTCAAGTTCTTCTAGCACAAGAGTCGTAAAAGATCGAGTTTGACCATGATAATGAATTAATGGGTAGGGTAATTAATATATTTAAAATTTTATTTTATTTTAGAATAGAGTAGACTTCAATGTAATTTATTTCTTAATTTGGTTTACTAAACTAATCAAGAAAACGAAAAAATAGAAAAATCTATTTGGGCCCTTTGGTCCGGGCCTCATCATTTTAAATACCAGCTGGACCACCCGTTTTACATATAAGGCCCATTTAACTGTAAACAAAAGAAGCTCCAGCTGTTGCCTGGTGGCTTTTTACATGGCTCGCATGGGCATTTCAGGCCCAAGACTTGTTTTACAAAATTTCTGAGCTGGAATTGAAACATCAAAAACTTGGATCGTACAAAAATGTGGCCCGTTCCCACTTAAAATAGGGGAAATTAATGAAATTGAATAATACCTTTAATTAATAACTTATCCTCTAACAACGTAATTAATACGTCCTAAAAGCTCCAACCCCCAATTGAAACCCACTCCTCATCCTCAGAAACGCTCCCCACTCTCCATATCCGAGAACCTCAACCTCAAATCTGTTTTTCCGACACCATTGCCGCCGGAGAGACGCTTGCATTGCACTAAGGTTGAGTTTCGACCATCGATATTCTATTGAGCAAAAGATGCCTCGACAACCGAGGCTTACCTAAGCAACGAAATGCATAGAACTATAACATTTGGTTAGAAACATGATTGGAAGCCTAGTCCAACAAGAGTACTATAGAACTCCTTTCGACATTGGATATGGACAGAAACCTTATTGCCAACTCTGACAAAGTCATCCTGGAGGTTAGTGCACACAACGGATTATTGGACGCAAATCACAATTTCATCAAGCATTGTAAATGATATCTAATCATAACTTTCAACATATTGATAAAAAAACGTCAACTAACAAAGAGGACCAAAATGTCTTTAAAATGCCTATAAATAAGGCCATGGATTGAAATCCAAACTTCCATCTGAAAAGCCGACTTGTATTGCAACATCCCGTGTTGAACCTCTCGAAAATTGAAATATTATCTCCGATTGAGAAGCATTTTCCACCCTACAAAACGTCGAAATATCCACTTCTCACTTTCTATGAAAGAGTTAAGACTTCCTAAACACACCCAAATTATCAAAAAAGGAAAAACTCAATAGAAATTTAAACAGAAAATTCAATCATCGTCTTTAGCCACCATTTGATGTCCATTACAAAGAGAAATTGGGGAATAATATGTTTTGAATATTGATTTTTTGAAGAATGTGTGGTTAAAATATATGAAAAAAAATTTGGTTTGCGCAGAATATTTTATCGTATAAATGTGTGATTGAAAATAAGTATGAGCGGTAAAGAGTTTGAGTGTAATGGAGGTCAAACAGAGCTTAAAAAATATTTTCCGATTTTTTTAGACAAGCTCAACTGACAATCACGAGTATAGACTGTCAAAACCTAATACAAGATAAATCTAGTTGAACACAGGTCATACCACACCTTAGTAAAATGAAGTGTTAGGTGAAATGAGATTCTGATGCCTTTCACTTTTGGCGGATATGTTGGTTCTTTTTAGGTCAAAGTGGAGTACAGTCCTAAGTGCCAGTGCCAACCTTCGGGTATTTGCTAGGACCATGCTACTCGTACTGTTGTACAGGTCAAGCAGAATAACCCTATTTGCTAGGTATTATTTAGGGTTGTAAGTAAAAATCGTCAAACCGAAAAATCGAATCGAAATCGTATTTTAGAAACCGTCGGTTTGGTGCCACGTAGGCCCGTCAACGAAATAGTTTTGAACCAAATCAAACCAGTCAAAAACGGTTTGGTTTAGGTTTGAGAATTTTAATTGCGGTTTAAAACCAAATTGGATCGGTGAAAAAATATATAAAAATAAAAACATAAAAAAATGAAAATTTCTGAAAAATCCAAATATGTAAAATTCAATAGTTTTGTCATGTGTTGGTATTTTTGTCAATTTATAAGTTTCTATTACATATATATTATTATTACCTAATAATCCTAATTTATATATAATAATCTCAAGACTAACTTAATATATCAAAAGTCTTTTTCCTCTTCAAAATTCAAATGAACTTCAGCCAACACCTGACATAACCTTGAGTCACTAGCACCACACCAAATCGGAGACAGAGATTCTGGATTTTCGGTGATAATATTTTCTACGAATAAAGTTTTAGATCAATAATTTTTTTGAGCAAATTGAAGTTAGAAATCTGAAATTATATGGGTTTCACATTTTTCTCAACTATTGGATGATTGTGAAATAAATTTATTCACTTTGATGGAAAGAGTTTATCTACTATGTACATAATTCTATTTTATTTGTGTGGATATACTCTTGTTTTGTGACTGAATTAGGCATGATAAAATATGTCAATAGAAGCTAAAAAATGTTCATGTGCAATTTGATATGTGGATGAGCTGTTTAATAAACTAAAAGAAATCAACAATGACTTCAATGACAATTATACTTTCATCAATTTAATTGTTGTATTTTATTATATGCTTAGATATTTTGTTAAACTGTTTCTTTAAGTGTGTTGAATTAATAATGGTGATATCTATTCAGTTAGCCTATTAAAGTCTCGGATTTTGATCCAATATGCGTAAAATTTATCATTTAAGGTGTTGTCTTATTAATGTCTCAGTAATTATATTATGGAACTATCAACTATATGCTTTCAAAGAAATAGTTAGTTTATAGGTGTTTTAAGTCTTATATTTAATTTATTAGACTTGTATTGTAATGTTATTGTAACGTCTTAGCCTAAAAAAGATGAACAAAATACTATTATTATGATTTCACTTGGATTTAGTTGGTATTTAAATTTATAATAAATATATTTAGTTGTTTTAGATTTATTGCTAGTAAAATATAAATATATATTGAATTCAATGAATTAATGACATAAAAGTAGACATGCAAAAAAATATACGACGAAACCGGCGGTTTAAAATTGGACAAAACCGTTAGGTTTAGGTTTTAGTTTTTTTCAAACCGGTCAAAATAGTTTGGTTTAGGTTTGAGTTTTTCAGAAATCGATTTGGTTTGAAAATCTGTCAAAAATCGATAAAATCGGACCGCTTACACCCCTAGTATTATTGGGTAATAATAAAAGCAAAAACTGAAAGTTGCATAATTTTTCAATAGTAAAAATAATTTATGTTATAGGATTACAAGATGAAGAGTCCGTTTGACATAATTATTAAAATGTCAAAAGAAGTTTTTGAAATTTAAAAGTTAATTTTGGAATTATTTGACTAATTTTATGAAAGTGTTTATTCTAATTATAACAATTTTTATAGAAAACTGATCCAATATGACTTCTTTTAAAAGAACTTCATTAATATGAAATTCTTTTAAAAATTAATTTCCAAACAAAAATTAAAATAATCTCCTCCAAAAACACTTCTACAAAAAGCAGAAGTCATACTAAATGGACCATGAATCTATTTAGTTTACCTTAACACTCACAAATATTCGAGTTAACAAAAACCCTTTTACCATTTATGATATGTTTAAAATCATGTTTATCATATCACATCTTTGAGAATTAAGTATTGTTGACTTCAAAATTTGTAAGGATAATTTTTGGACCAACTTCAAAATAGAAAGGCATTTTTATTGACAATAATCTTCAAGTACAAGTGTTTAATCACTCTACAAAGAGAAGTGAGAATGAGAGTATTTGTATCGAAGTTGTAAAGTGAGTCGAGCTTTGCCTTTGGAAGGGACCATTTGTCTCATTTAGAGCCCGTTTGAGCCACATTTTTTCTTCATTATAATGAAAAATATGACCGTTATTCATCACATTAACATTAAAATTCAAATTTTTTATCTATTGTGTGGGGCCCATAACGACTATATTTTTCATTCTCATTATAATTTGGCTCAAACGGGCTCTTATAGGGAGAAAGAGCTTCTTATTGATAGACTCATATCTTGTCAATTAAATTAGCTACAATGTCGAGCTTGGAAGGTGTGCAAATGATTTTATCTTTGATTGGTTGATGAGGTCGGTTTTCATTAAATCATCATGATGTCGACCCTATTGCAATTCCAAAGAATGATGAGCTAAGTAATGAATTTGTAATCATCATGTCTCCTAAAATTACGACGATCATAGGTTCGAGCCAACGTTGGTAATTCAATCTGGATTTTTACACGGGCTAGATACTCATAAAATAGACATGTTTTGATTTAGGTCAGAGTTCAAAGCATAACAGTTACCCCCTAAGGTCTGTGCTCACCTAGGTGATGGAATGACCTTGGAAACAATTGGCTCGTTTTCCCATATTTGTCATTATTACAACAATAAAGTAATTACAAGTGTCATTGTTTAATTGTGCGAGTTGTCCAACACTTCTTTTAGCTTCCCTTGGAAGTTTGGTGTCAAACCTACATAGTTTTGACTCATCAAATCTAGGCCCTTCGTTTTTCCTCCTTTTCTTCATCCAACAACCTTGAATCCATCTCTTTGTTATCTCTCTTTTAAATCTTCCTTTCTCTTTTCATTTTCACACTTTGCTCTCAAGTTTTTCTTCTCAAAGAAGCAAATTTTTTCTCTCGTTCTCATTTCATTTCTAAGTGAGGTCTCCATCCCTAAGTATTCCCCTTACCAGAAAGCACCTTTCTTTTTCTTGCATTTTTCACCTTGGTCTAGCCATGTCAACAAGCCGAGCCAAGCTACGAACTAAAATTCGAAGCTCTAGCTCGGCTTGAACAAAAATGTTCGAACTTTTATTTGCCCGAGTTGAGCAAAAGCTCGGCCTACTAATGCTCTTATTTTTTCTTCCTACAGACTACAATTGATGTTTTAAAAAAAATAAATGGGCTCGGCTCGTCCCCAAAATAGGGCTCGGCTTGAACTTAGGCTCGGTGGTTCCGAGTTGAGCCACGGTCAGCCTAAGCCGAAGAGTCATTTTGCCATCCCTACTTGGTCATTGCATGAGTTCAGACGAGTCTAAGGTACACTATTAAGGTAACCAACAGGAAGAATCAGTACCTCTTACTCCCACTCCTACTAGTTTGGACTGTCAGAGGTCTCAACTTTAGTCCCAATCTCTATGGTCAATCCAGGAGATTTAGGTCGTCATAGAATCATGGAACAAAACCCTGAGGGTACTGGGGTTCTAGGGAGGAAGATGAAGTTGGATCTTACAATGGTGATGAGGGAAATCGTTATAAGGAGTGAGAGATTGATTCTTACAAGTCAGCAGTGACGGGAGATTTGAGGCGTGCTTGAAGGCTAAGTATGGTATTCCTAACTCAGTAAAAATGGTAATCCCCTACCCTTCTGACCGAGCTAGTGATCTCGTAGTGGGATGTGTAGCTTTGAAACTCCTCCATTTTAAATGTTGGTCTTATACCCTTTCCTAGGGTCATTCGTAGATTTCTTTGTTTTTGGGAAATAACTCACACTCAGCTATGCCCCAATAGGCGGCAAACACTTGTAGCTACTCTAATTCTATGGGATAAGTTAGGGAACCTCGAGCTAAACGTGGAACATTTAATTCTATTTTTATTTTTAAAGGGGACGGAAAGAACACTGGCTGGTGGTATGCCAGTGTTAAACCTAGAAATGGGGGTCCACTAGTGTTGGACACTCTCTCTTCAATAAAGAAATGGAAGGATGATTTCTTCTTTGTATTGGGCGAATGTCAATTTCACCCTGTTGAAGTAAATGGGGAGGACATAGTTCCTACATTTTGTCATCCATTATGTAAGTGAATATTTTCTTTGTATTTTTTTCCGAACTGAATTGTAAGTATATCCTCAATTCCTTCACTTTGTTTTCAGACTGTAAGAAGACTACTTTGACTTTGGTTGTTAAGGAGCGAGCTGAAGCAATCAAAGCTTTTCCAAAGAAGCACATGTCTTGCAAATTCGTTATCTATAATTCAAATCTCTTTTAGGTGGGGTTATTTCGATCTCAACCTCTAACCTCAATGGCAGTCGAGGCTTCCACTTCTATTCCAACTACTTCAAGTAAGGACCGACCTATCTTTAAGCGTTTCGGTCAACTCGTGGTACGGGGATGCTGATTATGTTGCGCGTGCTTTATGTGTATTTGAAAGTGTTAAGTCTAGCAAATGGCATTCTACAAAAGCGTTTGGTGTGTTTATTTTTCAGGGTGTGTTTCGACCATATTTAATAAATTTTAAATTATTTGTGATTTTTGGTTGAAGCTGATGTAATTTTACGAAGCAGTGCTTGAATTCATTTTGTAGAAGAGGTGGTGAATTTTTTATTAGTTAGAAAAGTTAGTTTGGTTTTTGTTGAAGAGCTCAGTTCATTCCTTGCAGTCTGATTTTTTTTTTTTAGGTAGAGAAATTTTGGAGTTTCGTTCACTGCAGTGGAATTGGTGTCAAGGTGAAAATTGTTGGATTTGTAACCCAAATTCGGTTGGATTTTTTGGGAAAATATTATTTCTTTATTTCACTCGTTTTTTATTGAAAAATATTTTTTTTTTATTCCACGCGTTTTTATACTATTTCCATCTTTAAGAATATTGTTAGGGTTTTGATATGCCCCCTATATATCAGTAATTCCTTGCACATGGAAATTGTTGTCTATTTCTTTCTTCTTTTTTTTGCCATTTTCCAATAGAAAATCGTCATCTATAAAAATTATAGCAGCACTTTTTCCATACACATAGCTTAACCCTATATATATAGTTGAGTCTTCTTTACAAGCTATTTTATTACTGAAAGTTAGAATTATATAGGAACATAATATTGTTGTAATTTTATTTCTTCATCGTAGTTGAATAAAATTCCCAATTTCTTTATCAAATTAAATTCTTGTTTCTTTGTGTGCATCTTGTTGTTTGCGATCAATACTTTGTATCATGTCATTCCATCCCCAACATCTTTTACAGATTGATGAAGTGATGTAAATTAAGTTAAATATGTCAAAAACTTTATTCATCACTTAAACGATTATGCTCATGGGTTAATGACAAAAAATATAAAAAAGAAGGAGAGATTTTTGTTGGGATTATCTGTTAATAAATAAATTTATAAGTCGCAAACGAAAATTATTTAATTATGAGCACACTTTTTAAGCTTAGCCAAATCCTCTAAACAGACAAAAATAAATAAATAAAATAAAATAAAATCGGCATCTACCTTCTAGACCTCATCTCTAATCATTTTCTTCCTTTATCAATCACTCGAAAGTGACAGAAACTACTCTCTCTCTCTCTCTCTCTCTCTCTCGCACGCAAACACAGAGGTCGTAACCCCTGTTGCTGAAAATGAGTTGGTGGTGGGCCGGAGCTATTGGCGCTGCAAAGGTAAGTTTATTCATTTCATATATATTCAGCATCAGTATACGGATTGTATGTGTATCTATTTATGTGTGTGTGGATATGGAGTAGTTTCTATCGGTTAAAACTCTTGTATGATTTGATCTTGAAACAGAAAAAATTCGAAGAAGATGAGGCACCGATCAAACACCAAAGCGTGGCCCTAGTAATCGGTGTCACCGGCATCGTGGGCAACAGTCTGGCCGAAATTCTCCCGCTCGCCGACACCCCCGGCGGCCCCTGGAAGGTCTACGGCGTCGCCCGCCGCCCCCAGCCGTCTTGGAATGATGACAATCCAATTCAATACATCCGATGCGACATCTCAGATCACGAGGATGCTCAAGCTAAGCTTTCACCGCTGACGGATGTCACACACATCTTCTATGTCACATGGACCAATAGACCCACGGAGGCTGAAAATTGCGAAGCCAATGGCAAAATGTTTAAGAATGTGCTTGATGCAGTTATCCCCAATTGTCCTAATTTGAAGCACATTTGTTTGCAAACAGGAAGGAAGCAATACATTGGTCCATTTGAATCCTATGGAAAGATCAAACCTCATGATCCTCCTTTCCACGAGGACCTGCCCCGTTTGGATTGCCCAAATTTTTACTATACTCTTGAGGATATCCTGTTTGCGGAGGTGGAAAAGAAGGAGGGATTGACGTGGTCGGTTCATAGGCCAGGGGTTATATTTGGATTTTCTCCGTTTAGTATGATGAACTTAGTTGGTACGCTATGTGTTTATGCTGCTATATGTAAGCACGAGGGTGTGCCATTCAGGTTTCCCTGGAGTAAGGTTGTGTGGGATGGATATTTTGATTGTTCTGATGCAGATTTGATTGCTGAGCATCAGATATGGGCGGCAGTGGATCCCTATGCTAGGAATGAGGCGTTCAATATCAGCAACGGGGATGTATTCAAGTGGAAACATTTCTGGAGGGTGTTGGCCGAGCAATTCGGGGTAGAATATGTAGAGTTTGAGGAGGGGCAGAATCTGACAATGCAGGAGATGATGAAGGATAAAGGGAAGGTTTGGGATGAAATTGTGCAGGAGAATGGATTAACACCTACTAAATTGGAGGATGTCGGGATTTGGTGGTTTGCCGATGCTGTGCTTGGCATGGAAAGTTTATTGGATACCATGAACAAGAGCAAGGAGCACGGTTTTCTGGGATTCAGGAATTCTAAGAATTCGTTCATTTCATGGATTGACAAGGTGAAAGCTTACAAGATCGTCCCTTAACTTGAGCGTCGGCTATGTTTTCTTGTTGTATTTGTTTGCTTCCTCAGTTTGATATTTGTGTTTTCTTGGTGTATGATAGTGTGTTTAATAATGTCTTCTGTTTTAAAGAATTTTAAAGAATGTTGGGTCAAAGAGAGGAATAATTCCGAAAAAGAAAACTTTTTTCTCTTAAATCGTTACACAATTTGGGTTGCAATGTAGTTATTAATTATGAAATTTGTTAAGAATAAAAAGGGAATTGTGATGGATGGAAGCTATTGTATAATGGGACATGTAAAATATGGTTTCTGATATAGGCTTGTCAATGTTATACTGGCGAATGTTGTTTGATCTTTGCTTGAATAATATTTTGTACAGTAATCAAAGTGGGAAGGAATATTTAGGTGATTCAAGCATGTTTGCATAGTTTTAAAGAGGTTCATGGTCATAGACTTGAACTCTAAATCTCGGTAGAATATGTTAGAAAAGGGATGGTAGCCAAAAACCAACATGGCATGAGAAGAAGGTTTGGTTTGTTGTTTTGTTGCAGAAGAGGAAGATGCAACATATTTGCAAGTATGAACTCGTTATTCTGAACTGAACAGACGCAATGTGCTTTCTGATTTTGTCATAACCATTCCATTTGCTAATCCTAGATGCTTTGAGATTAAACTACTTGCTAAAGTTGAGGCATTGTGCTTAGCGTATCCAAGATAAAAGTAAAACTTTTCCAATTATATTCTAAAACTAGAGATTCGAAGTTACTCTGTTTGTTGGGTTTGAATCCTTTGTTGCCACATGCAATAATTTGACAAATCTTTACGCTTGATGGCAACATGAAGTATATGCACGGACAAGCATCCAAAAACCAATCAATTCGACTGATGAAATGCCAAGAACAAAAATTCAAGCATGAACAGCAACACTGAAACTCAAATGGTAAGTCAAAGTAATCCTTGAAATCATTACATATTACAACTCTCACCAAATTCTCTAGTTACCTCAGTTACTGCAGGCAAAATCTCGTCCTTCAAAGGTGTCATCAAAGCTTGGAAAGTAAAAATGCAAGTTCCTCATCAGAAACCTTCACATCAATGCATACTCCAGTCGAGGCCGACAGTCTTGCAGCTAGTTGATGCTTACACTGAAAGGTCACACATAAACATACAAGCTGCATAATAAGCGTCGAAAGAAGCAACTCAAATTATGGAAAATAATAGAAGCAGCAAGCAAATCTTACACAAAGCTGTTCCCCTCTGTTGACAATGTCATAGAAGAATGAATAACATGAACAATAGTGTTCAGGGAAGCATAAATATTCCTCCTTCCTCCGTGATTCTCCCACAACCTGGAATATTAACATTTTTGCATTTAAAGAAAGAAGAGGAAATACGATCCAGCATTAATGGACGATTATTCTAATCATCACTTTAACCCTGTCTATATTTTTCATACTCTTGTCTCAACATCGAGTAAAGGGGATGGTTGCTCTATGCTGATAGCGAAAGTAAATTTTGTGAAATCCTAATTGCCAGAAAATAATTCACTTGGTCAATTCCAGCTCTAAATTAAAACAATGGCACGATTTTAAAGCTCGAAAAATCATCTCAAATAAATTCAGAAACAAATGTCCAAACTTTGACAAATGACGACCCATAGAAATATTTGTATAATGAGGGAAAGAAAAGGATAAAAAGAAGAAGAAACATAATCTACCTGGAAAATAGAACGACCACTGGGCTCGCCGGAAATCCTCTTGACACCCCTTTGATCAACTATCCGCGTTGCTCTCTCCAAGTTCTTCCCAAATAGAAAATGCAATCTGTAACATAAATCAACAATAATTGATCATCCTTTTGCTTACAAATAAACACGCAACAGGAAAGAAATAAAATATTTCTAAATCTTGATGAAAAAACAAACCAAAAATTAGAGATACTAACACTGAGAGCTGATCATCTGTCACTGGGGGAGTCCATTTTATAATTTTCCATCAACATCGGGGTATTGTGTTAAAATTCCGATAAAACAAACAGAGACGTGGTGAAAAAGGTGAAAATTGAAAATGGAAGTGGATATGAAATTCGAAAGGAGCAATTGGAAATTAATTAAAAACTAATGGACCTGAATTAGTAGACTCGATATCCTTCCATACTGATTCCGATACCGAAGTGCATTTGCTCATACTCACAACCAAAACAAATCACCGTCGGGTTTGCTAGAATTTTATCGCGGAAAAACGATGAAAAATCTAAATTGTAAGGGCTCTTTCGAATAAGTGAAAGTTTTAATTATAAGTATTTTTTGACTTATTTCTTAAGAGTATGCTTCTTCAAAAACATATTGACATATTTTAATGTAATAAAATATTAAATACAATAATTTCAATCCATGGGTGTGTTTGAGCCACATTATTTTAAAAGAATGTATTTTGGAATAGTAGATTGATGGAAAATGTATGGTTGAAAAGAATGAAGAATTATTGATTTGATGAAAAATATTATTTTATTAAAAAATATGTGGTTGAAAATTAGTCCAAGAATGAAAATGAAAATTTTAATGTACACCAAACATGATGCATGTATATGACTTATTTTTATGTAATAAAATAATACTAAAATAGACGAGAAGAAAAAAAATCATTTTCATTCAAATTTTATAACGGAAGAATGCAGGGCCTTTAAGTGCTACTACAAACTTCTACATTAAGCCTCTGTTTGGTGCACATTTTTGCTTCAAGAATGTATTTTTTTGGTTAATGTGATAGAGAATATGTGGTTGAAAAAGAAGAAAAAATTATTGATGTAATGAATTTTTTTTTTTTTTAAGAATGTGTAGTTGAAAATGATTAGAAGAATGAGAATGAAAAAAATAATATGGCTCAAATGGAGTTAAGCAAGAAATTCATTCATATCATCGATAAAGTTTGAGAGAAATAGATCAAATAAATTTAAAAATAATTTTTTGTTCGATGATGAAATTTTATTGGAATGGTTCGTATCTAGTTTATACTTCGAAACCAACTGGAGGAATGATTCATATCTAATCATGTTTGGTACATATTAAAATTTTCATTTTCATTTTCATTTTTCAATAAAATAATATTTTTCATCCCATCAATACTTTATTCCTTTTTTTTCAATCACACATTCTCCATCAATTAATTATTCCAAAATACATTCTTTCAAAATAATGTAGCCTAACACTTTGAAACCAGCCAAGTAGAATGGTCCAACCGTATGTTTTATAGTATTTGATATACATTTATTCGAAGATTGACTTGTATTTGTTATGTTGAGTTAATGGTCGGGAAATAAATATGATCGAAAAGACAAAAATAAACTAAAAAGTTGTCTTTGTAAAACGGAAGCATGATGTCTCGAGGCAAATAGAGGAGAAAAACATGCTCTGCAAATGCTATGTCTGGTCTATGATCTTAAGCATAAAAGAGTGCAAAACTTGACACATAAAAAGACAGATCCAACGCCGAGTAACACAAATGCAATCTGCTAGCCCAACTCCAAGTAAAATTAGCATTTTTTTTTTTATAAGCATGGATGTCTGGACAGCTTGCGCACACCTCGACTAAGTCCACGGGCCTGAATTTTATGATCGAGTACTCACCTTAGTGACCCTAAGAGGACTCGAACTGGTGACCATTGAAGAGTAAACTCAAACCCTGACCAATTGATCTAACATTCAAAGAACAAAATAATTGTTTATTTTTTAGTAAAAATATACATGAAAAACCTTGCCTTTTCATCTCAGCATCAAACTATAATTTTATTTACACGAAACATGCGTACAAAAATACCGATTTTTGAGATTCCACATCGGGGATACTGCATACAAAAATACCGATTTTCGAGATTCCACATCGGGGATAATTCAATTTAGGATACTGCCAATATATGGCGAGACTCATTGGGGAAAATCTTGTCAACTGGATTTTCCTCGACTTCATCTGAATTATAGGAGAAGATGTCAACAGGGGCGCTGATGATGCCAACAGACCCTTGCTTATGTTTAGGGCTTGTCCGATGATCATGGTCAAGATAGATCACAATCACAGTAATATCATCATGGAAATGACGCCTAACTCCCTTTTCAATCTTTCTAATGTCCTTGTATCTCATCTCCCTCTTCTTTGCTGCCTCGTGAATGGCAGCTCCGACTAATCTCTTAGCTATACCCTGTAAAAATTCAGCACAAAGAACCGGCAAGTCAAGCTAAGCTTTCTGTGTAATCCGACCAAAAACTTTCAAGAAATGACCAGCCAAAAGTTAAACGAAATTAACAATGTTATTATCTCATGACGTAAAACTGATGCTTTGCCATTGTTTTTTTAACTAATCCAGCACATGAATTTTCATTCTTGTACCATGTTTTTAAAGAGAAATGAATCGTAATAATGAAAGCAAGCGATATGCGGAGTAACATAGCATTTAGATGCAACTGAAAATAATAAGAGGCCCTTGCAATCCAAATCCCGAGGTCTTTATATAGAACAAGCTCAACAGCTAATAAAGCAAATGTTTCAACTGAGCCTCTGTTTGGGAAGAATTTATAAAAGGTTTAATTTATAAATAAATAAAAATGAGTGGTGGATAAGTAGATATTACTTGTGTATCCATTGGAATGTGTAGTTGAAAATGAAACCGTTTATAAATGATTTATAGATTTTGCCAGGCGAAATATATGGTTAAAGCCAGAGGAAAAGCTCTTGGGTATATATAATGCCTATACTGTAATTATATATATAAAAGTAGAGGGCACTAGAAACTTACAGCTCTTGGGTATTTATATACAATATCCACTGCAGCTTCATCACTAAGATGTTCCCAGAGGCCATCTGAAGCAAAGATTAAGAACAAATCTTGTGGCCTGAGCTTCCGAGTTACAATTGAGGGTTCAGCTGTTAACAGTGGTCTCTTCAAAGGAACAGGATTTCCAAATTGTAAGAAAAGGGGGTCTCTGTTAAACTCTGGTTTTTTCAGATAGACATCGCCAATAGATCTTGACACCTGGAAA
The DNA here is from genome assembly GCA_019097785.1 of Fraxinus excelsior. Lineage (NCBI taxonomy): Eukaryota > Viridiplantae > Streptophyta > Magnoliopsida > Lamiales > Oleaceae > Fraxinus > Fraxinus excelsior. Next base: position 12,061,581 of record CM032624.1, on the reverse strand, counting down.
TTATAAACGTACAATTTAGAATGTTACATGAGATCTTGACAGGACATAGATAAACAAAAAGAAGAGAACAAAGAAACAGTTACTAACAGGTACATGCTCCATTCTACCGACACCATGCTTACCTCTATATTTTATGAAAAGAAACAAACTAGATTCTAAAAGTTATATGAGCATCGTACAAATTTATAGCCATCCAGATCAATATGGACAAATATGGAGGCAGAGAGCTAAAATTTCACCAGAATCACAACACTTTGCCTTACGAGATCTTCAAGGACATCTCACATGCAGAAGGCTGCATGAGACAATGGGAAAAGAGGCAGAGCATGTGATTCCTTTGATGAGCAAAGATGTAGCCGTTCAGAAAATGAATACACTTTTCGGAGAAAAACAGAATGAAATGTGTAAAAAAAGAAACAAATAATTTTCCAATTTACCAAGCAGGCAAATAATCTGAGTAACATATGCAGTAATTTCCACATAACAAGGCACAACTAACTACTCAATTTTAAGGAGAAAGTTCACGATGTGTGACATAACACGTACCAATACCAGAAACACACTGGTGCTAGCATCTTTAGTAAGACAGGGGGATGCCATTTATACTTTGGAACAATCGAATTTAGAAATGTATTAAAGAAGATTAAAGCTACAATGAGGTCGCCTCCATGTTAAGAGCTACAGGTCACCTTTACAAAATCTTAATCCAAAGCATATAACGAAGATCTGAATTTGATCTCATGGTTGATGCCTTGATGGAGGAGCTCTCTTCGTAGCTTATTAACAAAGATTGGGCTTAAACAGTAAAATCAATCGGGACCCTCAGCCCTTCAAAGTCACTGATCTAGATTCCAGGATCAGTTCGAACTGAGTCCGAATCACACAAAAGACAATCCATTGTGTATTTCTAAATGCTGATTAAGCTAGTGTATATATGGACAAATTAGTTAGTAGTAGCCAAAGCAGAAGAATGAAAATAATCACCTGAATAATGCCCTTGATTCTCCAAACTCCACGACAATTGACAACTATAAGTGAATCATCAGGATGTTGAGCTTCGACCTCCCTCCTTACCTTTTCGCACGACACGTTATGATCTGTTGACAATCGCTCTGCCACCACCGAATTCGTCTTCCCATCAGAACCTTTGCTGCCCAGCACTGCTCTTGAGTCTCCTAAATTCGCGACATACAGTTCACCATCTGAAATTGCGCCGACTAGACAACATGATCCGACTGAAACAATCTGTGGTCTAACAGGCAATGATCGCTTCACTAGTCGAGTAAAATCCTCTTCTGTAGCATTAAATGCCTTCTTTATTACATCCACGGATAACCCTCCATGTTCTTTGGTAAATTCTGAAAATATTCAAGCACATTTCAGATATAGAAAATAACATACAAGGATTTGCATAGTTTATTAAAGTATAAGTCAACACTCAAATCACTTCCAATTTATACATCGGATCTATACAATTCACTGAACAGTTACTCAATTATCTATTTTCTTCAACCAATAAAAATGTGTTGTAGAAACAAATATTAAGGGTCAGTAGAAAAATGAGAAGAAGACACAAAAATCTCAAAAGTTTAAGATTAAAAACTAAAACCCCTTTTTCAAAATTTCCTTATACAGTTCCATAATTCATACCTTTGAGAAGCACAAAAATATTTTAAAAAAGAGTCACGTGTATACATCGATCCATAATCTTCAAACTCTCAATTCATGTAATAAAAAAAATTAAAAATTACACATGCATCTCCAGGTAAACAGCATCATCTTATGTATGTAGGCAATAAAAAAAAGAAATGATCATTCACACACATAAATATAGAGAGAACGCCGAAAAAAACAGAGCAACGGAGTATTGTGTATAGCAATATTACTGTGTAAATAAGGGAAGAGGTGGCGATTAACAAAACGGGAGGCTTCAGGGCCTCCGTGTCCATCGTAGACGCCGATGTAAATTGCTGATGGCGAAGTGTAGACTTGGCTCTGGTCTTCGAGGCTGGAATTAGCCTGCACAACAGCTATAGAAAAATCTCCAGATGCGTGTGGCCTCAAATCCATGTGCCAAAACAACTCATCATTCCGAATTCCTAAACATCTCTCCAATGATCTAAAACAACACGATCTCAGCATTTTCTATATCGCGATTCTTCTTCTTTTTTATTTTTTTCCAATTTAAAGTATTTTTGTAAATGTACGATTTTTATACAGTTCTGTAAGAATCGTGGGGGTAAATGTGAATTCTGTGGGGGGTTTATGGAAGACTATGGTGGGAAAGTAAGTGGAAAACCGCGTGATAAAGAAGTGGAACGAGAAGGAGTCACACGGTGACACCACACCACTTACTCCGCGTTTTAGGTTTTTGTACTTGAGAGGCTGTTTTTGTATTTTGAGTTTTCGTGTCAAATGTGTTAGAAAAAGTTACTTTTAATTAATTTCTTTTAATTTTTTTTTAAATAACTAAAATTAGTTTTTTTAGAGCATATAAGCGTCCGTTTGATTGAAAGGTGGAAAAAAAATATTTTTAGGAAAAAAAATTCTTAGAAATTATTTTACTATTAATTGTAATTAATTGTGTTTGATTGGTATAATTTTCCATGGAAAATGTTGAAAGTTTGGTGTCCGTTTGATAGACATTATTCCAGTTTTTTTAAGCAATTGGAAACAATTTTAGATATAATGGTAAAAACAATTATCACTTTTATTGACAATTTTCATGCAAAACAAAGCTAAACGAATTGTATTCAGTACGGTAATTTTTTTTTTAAAAAAAATTTATCCAAGGGTAAAAGAAATTATTAATTTAATGAACAATTTCCATGAAAAAAAAAGTCAAACGGATATCAAACTTTCAACATTTTTCAGGTGGAACATTATATCAATCAAACACAATTAATTATAATTTCCGGTAAAATAATTTCTAGACAATTCAATTCTCTGAAATTCATTTTATTTTCACTCATTTTTCACATTTGTAATCAAACGAACCCTTACAATAACTTTTATTTCTTTTGGAGACCGAATCAAATCATTCGATGCTCTCGTGAAATGCACGTATAGCTGTAACATAAAAAGTTTGTTAGAGACTAGTCCTGAATTATTGATCTTAGTATTTTGAGATTTATTTAGGTTTGGAGTTCGTTTCACGTGACTTTTTCGTACTCTTATTTCTATAGAAGAGCTTTTGAAAGAATTATCTATTTGAAAATTAATTTTTAAAAGTTTTTCCTATTTCGAAAATAGTTTTAGAAAAAGTCACATCGAACCAACTTTCTCTAAAAAAAATTTAACTAGAAAAAATACATTTACAAAATTAGCCAAACGAATTGAAAAACAGCTTTTGAATCTCAAAAACTCTTTTTGACTTTTCAAAAAGCCACACCAAACGGACTCTTAATCAAATTGAGTGATACGCAAAATGTAAATTGATGTGTAACCTAGAAAAAATGATTCTAGACTAATCCTCAATTTCAATTATTCAAGTTTAGCCAATGTTTGGTCGCATTATCTAAAAATCTTCTTTTTAGCTAAATCAATCAGGGGACCAACCTTACTTCATTTGTAGGCTTAGGTGTAATAAAAAAGTTGACCTTAGAGCCCTCGACTTTAGCTCATGATATCTGACTCTTCAATATAGAATTTTTTTGTGTGTACTTCATACTTATTTTCAGTATTCATTTGATTTTTTACGCAAACTTTGTCGAAATGATAAATTTATCCTCAAACTTAAATGATATGCAATAAATCCTTAGGGTCCGTTTGATTGCAATTGTGAAAAATGGGTGGAAAGAAAATGAATTCTAGGAAAAATAATTGTCCAAACTTGTTTTCCAGATAATTGTTAATTAAGTGTGTTTGATTGATATAATTTTCTACTTAGAAAATTTTAAAATTTTGTGTTCGTTTGACTTTGTTTTACATGAAAATTGTCCATTAAAATGATAATTTTTTCTACAATTGGTTATAAAATTTGTTTTTATTGCCAAAAAAAAAATTTAAATAGGAAAATTTTTTTCCTAAAAAATCATTTTTTTTTATAAATATTTAGTGTTCGTTTGACTTTGTTTTATATGGAAATTATTTATTAAAGTGAATTTTTTTTCACAATTGGTTATGAAATTTGTTTCCATTAAAAAAAAAAAAAGGCAGTCAACTGGAATACCAATTCCCACAAAATTGGTGGGAATTGATTTCCACTAAAAAGGAGGAAAACTAGGCTCGTGAACTGAAAGCAAGAAAACAAATTCCCATCAACTTTTGGCCTATCAAACATGACATTAGGTAGGAAATGGAAAAGAAATTCCTAGTTCCGTGGAATTTAATGCCCATCAAACAGGGTCTTACTGCATTTTGTTTTACACTATATAATATGAAACATTTTATTACAAAAATAATAATAATAAGAGAGATGTTATTCAAAAGTTAGACTGGGCCCTATTTTAAAAGTTTCTTAGAAAGATGAGTCCACAATGGGATTTCTCTTTTCTTTTCATCTTACCTTCTAAACACGTTATGGAAAGTTAATTGATTAAAGCTTATTGCAATATTCTGATTATTGACTTGGACCAAAAGGCAATGCAGTAGTTCTTTTTGTTAGGTGTTGTTTGGTAGGAAAAAGAAGAAGTTAAAATACTAGGTGGGTGAATTTGTCAAATGCAATAGAGTTTGAAGGGGTATACTTTTTTATAACAATATGAATGTGACTTGAATAAATTTTCTACAAGAATGAGTGGCATTTTGTTTTATAAATCCAGTTGATAGTGAACATGCCAGAGTTTTCCTTCTACAATGACTTGGAGACCTAGGTGACAAAAAGTTGACATCGAGGCCCCAAACTTTCTTGCTTTTATGAAAGTTAGCTTGTTATTTCTAGAGACACTTTTATCTGTTGAAGAATAGTTGAGCTCTTGAGAATAGTATCTTCTTCCTGGTCTACATCAAGTATGATTGAATGCTCTACAATGTTTTGAATTTTACGTTAAAATGATGTTTTTAGTACGTTAAATTTGAATGGTTTAAGGAGAATAAGGTTAATTGGATTCGGCATGGTAGATCGTTGTTTTATTCAACTTATGTAAACATACCTGGTACCATGTTTGAACTCCAATTTTGCCCAAAATGCATTTTTGGAATAATATTTTGTCGGAGAATGTGTGGTTGAAAAATAAGAAAAAGTTTTGAATTTATGACTAATGTTATTTTAGGTCCGTTTGATTGCAATGGTGGAAAATATGTGGAAATAAAATGAACAAAAACTTCAATATGACAATCGTGTTTGTACAAGTAGTAAGATCGATCAATCGATTAAATTATGAACCATTCAAATAATTACACTTCGGCATCTGAAGAGAAAAACAAAATGGACATTAGATGCTCGTTTTGTCAAGTGTGAAGTGTCATGAATTAAATGGACAATTCTAATACTTGTGCATATAAAAATTGTAGTCTCAAAAAGTTTTCTTCATTCATTGACCCCAAATAACCTTGCTTCAATTACCTTGACCAGTGTGACCACTTGTCTCCATGTATTCAATTGAACAATTAAAACATATTATAGAACATTATAAAAAAAAAAAAAAAACCTTAAAATAAAATTTTATTGTTATATTAAAATTTGTCCTTTTAAAAGGTAATTTAGACAACACCCATAAAATATATTCTTGTTGAATTATGGAATTGAGACGGAGCTATACTTGACATAGTGATACCAACATTTGTCCCTTAAGGACAACGAGTATGAAAGGCACCTATAGTCACTAATAAACTCGCGTGTTTCTTACTCTAATATATATTTTTAATGTACTTGCTACCTTGTTGGAAGGGTTCGACAACATAAATGTGGACTTCATTTTGTTAAGATTGAAATATTAGTCATTTTTTGTATGGGGTATTTTGAAAGAATAGTGAAGTTATTTAGGGCCCGTTCGGTAGGGATTAAAATCAGATTAAAATTGAAAAACTAGCTGTTATTGTTGATTTTTATTAGACGAGTGTGAACCAATAACGACCATATTTTCAATTTTAATTGGATTTTAATCTCTATCGAACAGGCCGTTAATCAAATTCGGGGTGCGGTAGAGTATCAAAAGATGAAATGGATATGAACAACTCCAATAAGACATTATTTTTAAAATAAAATCATTTTTTATTAATTTCATCTACTTCATAATCGAAACAAGTGTGGATACACGTTACACCATACTTTTAAAATAGGATAAAAGGGATTTCTCTTCTCAACAAAAACGAAGCTCGGACCCAGTCTTGTTGACCTGGAAAAGCTTCACTCTTACTGCTCGTGATAAGTCTTCAACCTTATTAAAATTGAATTATTAAATTCTTATTTTTATACCAATCTAGACAATTCCGCCAAATTCGTTATTTTGTTTAATAAACAAACGATGTAGCTTGTGTAGACAGATAATTTGTATCTGCCTTTGCTTAATTTGTTGAATTTTTACGAAAATTAAATTTTATGAACTTCATATAATTGTCAGGATCTTGTTGTGTTTGTTATATCTCAAGCAGGGGCGGACCGAGACCAATTTTTATGTGGGGTCAAAAATGAGATTTCAAAAATATTTAGGTTAAAAAACTCAAAAAAAACTCAATTTTTTTTTTTTTGTGGGGTCATCTGACCCCACATGACCCCATGTGAGTCCGCCCCTAATCCCAAGTGCACGATATCGTAACAAGTAATACGGTGAACTTTTGAGTCCGAATTATCGTTTTCACGAAAACTATACTTTAATCTTAATCCACTTTTCCTAACTCCTATTTGATAAAAGACAAACAAATAAATGATTGTGATAATTGTGAATATTGATTTTCTAAAATGAACTAAATGTCTAAAATAAATGAAAATTATGATGAAATAACAAACACAAATGGATCAAAGATTCATATATGTAAGATATATTAGGGCAAAACAATTTTATCTAATGATCACCTTAGTTCTCAATTCAAGATTCTAGCATAATGTAGTGTTCGGTCGAATTCTCCTACGGTATTCAATTTACCACTCTCGAATTCTCATTGAGACTATATAACTAATTTAATTACATATCTCTATGCAAATTACTCTTAGTAAACGAGTTATGGCACTTGAAATTCATATAACGACCGTACTACTAGATATCGGTATATCTACATGTTATACTTCGTTACTGAATTTTATTACACGTTCTAAATCTCAAACTCACTTTTCGATTCATAAGAAACTCAATGGATCGTCAAATTATTGATCAAGTAATTCAATGCATTGCAATTATAATAAAATCAACACATAAAAGAATAAAACACGGAATTCTTGAATTAAAGAACTAAGGTTCTCAATAGATTATATTATTTTCCATAATAAGGAATTTAGCTAAACATGATGAAAAAAAATGAAATAAATAAACATATTCGAATACATCATCGGATTTGATTGATAAAAAAGATGGAAAAGAATCAGTTATTGCATCAAGATCTTATTCCACTTCCAATCTTTAATTTAAACTTGAATCCTTGATGTATTTCTTCTCGCGAATTGCTCTTCGATCTTGTGTTTTTCTCTCAATTTTATAAAGTGTGGAACCCTCTTTTCAATGTGTGGGAACGCCTATTTTCATGCCTCTTTAGGTCTATTTATACTTCCTACATGTTCTTAGTCAATTTGGAGTCTTTTGTGGGGGAGGAGGAGGGGGAGGGGTTTCGAGACCCAAACAATAAAACCTAAAATTTGGGGCAGCGAGTAGTGACTGGGCGCTACGGGGCAGCGCATGGGCGCTAAAAATCTGAAAATAATCGGCTTTGTAGAGCTTGGGCGCTGAGTTATTGTCCAATCTACATCTGCTTCAATATTTTTGTTATAACCTTTTCTCCCAAAATGCGTTGGAAAGATAACTTAAAGGGCTACAACTTTGATAGAAATGACTCGTTTTCAATTAGTACGTTTACTAGACAAAAAATGGATTTCAATCTCCAACTAGAAATTTAGACATCCTTGTGCGGTTGAAAATTGATTTGTTTTCAGTCATTTTGATCTTTAGTTGTATCCATTTAGCCCACAGCATTCTCAAATCTTCACCACAAGCTTCGACACAACTTCTAAGTATTTGCACTTTAGCCCCCCAAACTTTGGATCTGTCCATTTTTCGCTTTTTTTTTATTATTATTTCACTTCTATTCACCGAGTTTCACCTAATAACACATTATATAATAAATTAGGCTATAATCTTCATATCAAATCACCAAAAAAATTAATTAATGCGGAACATACATTGATTCATTGATTTGTATCTTGATTTTTTGTTCTTCAATTTAATTATTTCAAATTTTCTTCTTGATTATTGATTATGAGTTTATGGATCTTCCTCTTCAATGGGGTTTCTCTTAAATTCTTGTATTGATGGGATGACACCAAAACTGAGAAAATACATATGAATTGTGGACCATAACCCTATATATAGTTTCTATGTGTGGTTGGCCCATCGTCAAATACAAACTCTAATGGATCCGATTTCTAAACATATAATCGGCCTACATTTTATTTAGATGTCCAAAACTCAATTACTTAATCCTTATTAGATCACTTTAATTTTGGACTTAACTTTAAGATAGTCTTTATACGCAATTAATTACATATGTCGGCCCACATAACAAATTAAATAATTTCCCAACAATATCACACTTGGGCCACATATGTTACCTTATAAATATGTATAACCTTATGAGTTCAAAACTTTTGCCAACATAACTAAAAGCATCTCTGAACAATCTCGTCAATTAATTATATCAATATAGGATCAAAGCGATTTTCGTTACAAATATCATAACTAAACCCATCAATGGTTACGTATATCAATACAATGAAATGACATAGATCAAGTGTGAATGTGTAGTATGAAAATTACATGTAATGTGATCTAAACATGCTTATTTCCAATTGGTCCTACTTTATTCTTTAATACCTTATGAGATTAACCTTAAAAAAAACTTTAATCAGAATGAAAACTGAACTTAATATTTTATTACTGAAATAAAACAAATATCCATGAACAAAATTATGTGTCTAAAATAGATAACATCTAAATACAAACTCCCACTAAACTATCATATCATTAAAGGATGCAACACCCATGTAAGTATTATGCTCATGAAAAACTTGGGTGTAGTCATTTAGTAAATGGATCCATGATTACGGAGTTTGTCTACTACTTTATAGAAATCTAACCACTCTGAATTCTTTCCTTGACAACTAGGAATTTAAACTTTGACATCATCAAGTTTCTGTTGGAATACAAGACTACTATGTCACATAATAATTTAAGTGGTTTTTCAATTTCATCAAAAATATGCAGCCTAGTGGCAATATATTGTAGTCATATTCCATTATCGGAATCAGAATATCCAATGGTCTCCAATTTGTCTGATTTTCATGAATATGATAATGAATTCCTTAGTTCTCTATAAATATTGAATAACCTCGTGGCTGCTTTCCAAATTTCCATCCTAAAGTTAGTTAAATACATGTCTAGCATTCCAACAATGAATGATATATCCGAATGTGTATAAACCTAAATATACATTAAATTCTCAATTGCTGAAATATAATGAATTTCATGTATTTCATTTTCTTTAAATTTATCCTTGGGACATTACTTAAGAGAAAACTTGTCTCCTTTAGCAATATAGGTATCACCTAAATTACATATCTGCATTTCAAATCTTTTAAGAACCTTATTGATACAACTATTTTGTGATGATCTAAAAATACACCAATAATGATTCTTGTGTATCTATATCCTTAATACAAAAGAGGTATCACCATGATTTTTCATTTCAAAATTTCAAAACAGAAATATATTGATTTCGCGCAATAAGCTTATATAATTGCAGACAAGTAGTATGTCATTAACATACAATTTCAAAAATATATTTACTCCCACTAAACTTGTGATATACACTATTGTCAATTGAATTCATCTCAAAATCAAATGAGATATTTATTTGATAAAATTTGTGATACCATTTCAGGAAACCAGTTTGAGCCATATATGGATTTCTTTAATTTGTAAGCCATCTGATGTAATTTAAGATCAAAATGTGTCATAAATGTCATAATTGTCCTAAAAGAATCTTTCATAGAAATCGGGGAAAAAGTCTCTTTAATGTCAATATTTTCCCTTTGAGTAAAGTCATTTGCAACAGACGAGTCTCATATTTCTTCACATCACCCTTCAAATCCCTCTTGATTTTAAATATCAAATTACAATCAATGAGTATCGTACCTTCAGGCAATATGATGAGTTCCTAAACGTCATTATTACTTATGAACTTTAACTCTTTATGCATGACATCAATTCACCTTTAGAATTATTCATTTGCATGACTTGATGAAAGTTGATTGATCAGTCTTCTTTCATCAATCCATGTCATCCTTATTTTCTTGGAGAAAAACTATAAAGTCATCCAAAATTGCATCTCTCCCTTTTATAGTAGATTTCCTAAATGACATTTGTTCTTGAGGTTCTTGAATTTGTTTTTTTGAAACAATCTCTTGATTGTGTATAGGGGATTTTGTAATATAGTCTTGATCCGAAATTGTTTCTTGAACAAGATCTGGATCAAGAATTTGTCTCCAAACCTTATTATTGTCAATTACAACAGAAAAAATATATACATATTCTTCATCTTAGACAAAATCATTAACCTTATAACCTTATATCTCCCGCAAACTCTACATCTTCAAGGAATCGAACATTTTCCATTTCGAAAATTGACCTAATAGTGGGATCTTTTAAAAAAATTGTAATCCCTTAACAATTGCTTTACTTTGAATTTTGTTGAAAATTTAAGCTGCAGCCTTTAGTGATTTTATTTAGAGAGATTCTGATGTAATATGGGACGATTCCTTGTTCCTATAGAAATTTAGTAAACTGCCCTAGACGTTGTTCTACTAAGCCCTCATATCTATAATAGTATTCACCACTATGGTAAGATCTAACTTGTTAACATCTTTACTAAGTTGATTTTCAACTTCAATCTTGTATGCCTTGAACATGTCTAGTGTTTGGGATTTCTCATAGTTGAGATATAGGTAGCCATGGTGAGAAAAATTTGTCTATGAACATAATAAATTATTGTTGATCACCTAAAAAGCCAAAGTGAATAGCCTACAAAAATATATATGAATTAGTTATAAGACTTTCGAAATCCCACGACACCTAATCATCTTATGTTTGTTTGTTTTCCCTTTATATAATTACCATAAACACTTAAATCTGGAAAAATTAAGGGAATCAATAATTCCTTCTAGCATGAGATTTTTCATTCTGTTTTGAGAGGAGTGACCTAATTAAGGGAATCAATAATTCCTTCTAACAAAGTAAAATTCTTATTGGTTAATTTATGTTTAATACTATGTGAATTCACATACAAGATTTCTTTATAATAGACAACCGTATTAAGCATATATAGGTTATCGTAACCGGATAAAGAACTGGTACTCACAATATTTAAGTTAAGAAAAAAATCAAACTGACTATTTCAAATTGAACAAAAGTAACCAAAATTGTCCAATGTAAAAATGGAAACAAAATTTCGCCCAAAAGACAGTACCGCAAATGTCTCTTTCAAATCCAAATAATAATCAGTCTTTAATGATAACATAAGGTCCATATAGCCTCAACCTTAACTGATTTGTCATCGCTCCACATGGATGGATCTTTCAGCATTAATTGGTTTTGGAAATACAGACAACCTCGCACAGACACACTTATGTGAGTAGTGATACCAAAATTTATTTAGCAAGTGTGTCTAGGTAATGATACTAAATTTACTTCAAAACAAATCAAGGTGAGAAGTGTACTTTTCTTTACACGTCAACGTGATATTTAGTATAGTCTCTCTTTATATATCCCATATTTTCACAAAAGTTATGGATAAATTTATCATTTTCAGGCTTTTGCTATTTATTTTGAACTGAACCTTATTCTTTACTACTTGTCCTTAGAGATACTTGCCAAATGAGTAATATCAGTTTTATCTTGCTTTATCATTTCTTCTTCTTGCACTCAATATGCAATGAGCTCATTAAGAGTTCACTTTTTCCTTTTGACAGCTGTAACTGACATTAATTAACTGAATTGTGCAAGAATAGAAGCCAAAAATTTAATGCACGAGCAAGTCATCAGACAACTTAAACTTTAATGGTTTTAGTTTTAAAGCAAGATTAGACATCTCCATGATGTACTCCTGAATATTTTCTTTATCTTTATATTTTAGTGAAACTAAGTTCGCTAAAAACGTACTAGTTTCAACCTTATCACTCTTTGCAAAGCGTTTTTCAATTTCATCAAGAAATTCATTGGCAGTAGTTACATTATCGGACACAACGCCCTTGAATGATTTTGGAATACCACGCTTCATGATCATTAGACTCATGTGGTTTGAATGATCCCACTTATCAAAGTCCTTTTTTTATCAGCGAAACTTTTATCCATAAGTACAGCGGGTTGTTTAGTCTTTAATGCAAGGTCTAAGTCCATGCAGCCAAGAATGATCTGAACATTCTCTTTACAGTCCTTAAAGTTAGTTCCATTTAGCACAAGAATCGAGTTGAGGTTGACATATATTGCAGAAGTTGATGGATTAACTGAATAGAAAACTTATATCTAATGAACATGTTCACATAGGAATTCGTATTAA